>BSBK01009130.1:0-37500 GCA_027943335.1 Chamaecyparis obtusa
CACTTCCACTTCCCTCTCTCTCTCTCTCTCTCTCTCTCTCTCTCTCCCACTTTCCTTCCCCACCCCCTCCCCACCTCCTCTCTCCTCTCCCTCCCCTCCCCCTTCCCTCTCGCTCTCTCCCACTTTCCTTCCCCTCTCTCTCTCTCTCCCACTCCCCATCCCTCTCTCTCCCTCCTCCCACTCTCCCTCTCCCCCTCTCACTCCCTCCCTCCCCCTACCCCTCATTTCCACTCCACTCCACCCCTTCCTCCCTCTCCCCCTTCTCACTCCCCCCTCCCTCACTTCCCCTCTCACTCTCTCCTCCTCCTTCTCCCTCTTTCCCCCCCCTCTCCCTCTCCCCTCCCCCCCCCCCCCTACCCCTCACTTCCACTCCACTCCACTCCCTCCTAACTCTCCCCCTCTCACTCCCCCTCCCTCACTTCCCCTCCTACTCTCTCCTCCTCCTCTCCCTCCTTCTCCCCCTCCCTCTCCCTCTCCCACTCGCACTCTTACTCTCACTCTCACTTCTCTCTCTCTCTCTCTCTCCCTCTCCCCTCTCCTCCCTCCCACTTCCCTCTCTCCCTCCTTCCCCCCTCTCTCCCCTTCTCCCACTCCCTCCTCCCTCTCCCCTCTCACTCCCCCCTCCCTCACTTCCCTTCCTACTCTCTCCTCCTTCTCTCCCTCCTTCTCCCCCTCCCCTCTCCCACTCTCACTCTCACTTTCCACCCCCGCTCTCTCTCCTCTCTCTCTCTCCCTCCTCCCTCTCTCCCTTCTTTCCTTCTCCCTCTCTCCTTCACCCCCTATCTCTTCCTTTCCCTCCTCTCCCTCCCTATCACTCCCCTCCCCCTCCCCCCTTTCTCTCTAAATAAGAACATATAAAAGACTAAAATCTAATTTTCACATGCTTCACATCAATAAGTTAATTCTAAACTTAATTTGAATACTCACACACTCATTTTGATACGTAAAAAAAAAAAATAGAAATAAAAGTAAATTCAATTTTAAACATACAAATTAAATAAAATTTAAGTGAATGCTAAAGTTTAAGCCAAACACTAATATATCGTTGATGAAGGTCGTTATGTTGTTAAAAGAAGAACCTCCCGCCGTCACTGCTTTCGTTGCCGCCTCCTTCAACTCCTCAGCTTTCTTCTGCAACTCCAATCAATCAACGAATATCTTATAATGATATCCTTGAACGAATATTCTAAAATTATTACAGTCAAATGTTGTTTTCTTGAAATTAGAAACACATAAACATATGAGCAAGGAGGAATAGCAGGGACTTACATGGCAGAGCTAAATTCACATTAGCAGTTGAAGCATTAGGCTGGAGTGTCAGAGATAGAGAATATCACTGCACCGTTGTAGAAGTCCAAATCAAAGATATCTACAACGGATTAGACAAATTCTCAAGCTAACTTCAAAATACAAATACAAGTTAAAATCTCTATTTATAGAAGAAGTTCCACACTGACACTGCCAAAAGTCGTGTACCTCTCATGTATCTCTTCTTCTCTTCTCACCCAATCTCCCGTCGTCAACGTCCACAGCCATCAAAATCCAAAGCCGGCCTGATCGGCAAATCTGCAATTTAGGAACTGATCGGCCAACCAACTCTTATGCTTATTATCTCCACCGTCGAATTTCACAGAGCGTCTCAATCGGGCCATATCACCAGTGGAGATCCGAGCTGTACGAAATGGAGAGATACAAAGTGGCTGCGGCACTGTTTGGCATGAAGAATCGAGGAACTGAAGAAGCACGAGTGGCGCGTACGGAGCCCTGGCCTGGCTCATGGCTTTGGATGCTTCGTTCGTGCTTGCAGTTCTATGTCAAACAGGCGGATCCGAGGTGAACCCACAATGCAATCATGAGAGATCTGATGATGCAGAAATTGAGGCAGAAGAAAGGCTCTGCAACCTGGTAGCTGTTGCCTGTGAAGAATTGTCGCCGTTTACGTTCAAGATGCCAGAGAGCTCCAGGCTCTACTCAGGCCGATGAGACTGATGCCATGACCATCAAATGTACCTCATGCCATGACCTGGACCACACTTGATGTTTGCACACAGTCATCCCCTGTTTCAATGCAAAACAATTCCTCTTTAAAATAATAAATATAATCTGTAATATGAATTCAATTCTAAAAACCGTCTTTCAATTCTCTGCTAAATTTAATCTTCAAGATGTGAAAGTGCATTAAAGAGAATTGAGCTTATGCGTGCAATTCAATGGTTCCAACCGTCATCCACTGATCTTCACAATCCAAGAGCCCTTGTTACAATTTCTTTCCTCCGAATCAATTAGAACAGGAAAAAAACTAAACGGCAAACAAAAACGAAAAAAGATACAATTTTGCCACTGTTTTGCACATCATGGCCCATAATAGATTACATAGAATCGAGGTTTTTTTTCCTCAACGGTAATATTTTTTTTAAAAAAATGCTAGCCGTTATATAAAACGCTTTTGAGATCCAGCTTTTTTTATCTTAACGGTAATATTAAAAAAAAACAAAAAACAAAATAAAAGCCACACTCCTCAATTATAATCTTTTTAATAGATTTTTAACTCAAGAAAAATTAAATAACAACTATTTTCAATAATTATTTGGATCTTACAATCAAAATAATGAAGTCTGCCATTAGAAAAAAAATAAAATAAAAGTTTCACCTGTTTTATATAAAATAAAATCAACCCTAAAAATCTATCTTTAATTGACTCTTTAAAATTATAATCATAATCAAATTTGTCAAAATTAGTATTTTAACATTTTCATCTTTAAAATATCCTAATCAAATTGTCAAAAATTGTCTTACAACAAGTCTAGAGATTCAAAAGAATTTTCATTATCCCTTGCTTTTCCTATAACACCATTTTTGGCGGTTTGTACTATACCCCTGAAAACCTTTTGTAAAAACCCTATGGTACTCAACAAGCCCTTTTTATTAGGCTTTCCATTTTCCTTTTTACAGCAAAATTATTTGCACTTTTCAAGAGAAGTAATCAATTACTCAGGGCAATTTTGTGTAAGATATATAATAGAAGCCATACGTACATTAAAGAAAAGAAAAATAGCTTTGCTTCCAAAATCTCACAGAAGCATGAAAAACCACAGAACTTAGTTCTTTAATAAAACCTAAGTTTTTGTCTGCCAGATGAAATTAAAAATCAAATAGTGTTAAACAAGCCAAATGCAACTAATTCCTACAACTCAGATCAACAAGCAACTAGTGGTGAATTATTATATTGAGCAACAACATATGCAGGTAAACACAAATTACATGCATTAAAATAATCAAATTCAGTTTCATTAAGTTAGAAATGCATTTAAAGAAAATAATTGAAAACTAAGGGCTTCAAGGTTAGTAACAAGCTCAAACAATTACATATTTTTTTTGTTGTACTCAAATGTTCATATTGCAACTCTTTTCCCCAAAAGGTTCTTTTATGGAACCAAGGAAGAAAAAAATAAATTTTAATTTACATGTTTGAGGTGGCCACATTGATGAGTAACATGGAAGCAAAAATACTACATGAATTAGCTAAAATAAATAGCTTCCAACAGTGAGATCAAATTGAGTGACTGCAATTCCACTTGACTACACATATGGATTTGGCTTACCCACTCTACACTCACACCAACAGTTCAAGATGTTTTGTGGTGACTTAACTACAAGTGAGACTGAAAATCCAATGTATGCCAACAAGCTGTGATACTATGAATGAATTTTCCCATCAGATATGAGTTCAACCGCTTTCTCTCCATTGCATCTTCTTCAGTTTGTAGCTTGCACAAAGAAACATGCCTTCCCAAGAGTGCATAGTTCCTAAAAAGAAGGATCTTGTATGCACAAAAATGCCCTTACTGGGTGTGATGTCAGTTTCACAAACAACACAAGAAAAAAATCCTGATTTGATAGCTTCCATTGCATGACCCAACTCGCCACTGCTCTCCCATTTGTTTTCCATATCCTTATAACAGTATTCTTGTTGAAATTGATGAATTCCTTCTCAATAAGTATAAACAACACTAATCAATTATTAAAAAATTCCAATCGTAAGCTGGAACAATAGCATCCGAAAAGATTTATTAGAAACAAAAAAACATAATAAAGTAACTGGAGAAACCACATGACTGTGCTATGTTGTTGTAACTGTAAATACACTAGCTAAATATATACTCTATATTTAAAATACGCTGAGATGCATCGAGGCGTTGAATTTTTCCAACTTTATATTTTTTTCTCTATATTGAAAGTGAATGATGAAATAATTCAACACCTCGATGCATCTCGGCGTATTTTAAATATATAGTATATATTATCTAGTAGCAACTGTAGTGCGTGTAACACATTGACTAAATTAATTTGATTAGGGTTGACATTCAGCGTTACAGTTTATATCATGGTCAGGGTTAGGGTTTAGTGTTAAGGTTGGGTTTATGGCCATGGTTATGAGTGGAATTACGGTTAGGGTTTTTTATTATAATTATAATAGGTTTTAGGTTAGGAATAATATTTTGATCAGTGTTAAGGGAAGTGTTGGGATTAGAATTATAATTAGGTTAAGGGTAAATATTTAGATTTGGCGAGGGCTATGGTTTGGGTTAGGTTTTGGGTTAGGAATAGGGTGTTGGTTAGTGTTAAGGGTAGGGTTGGAATTACTATTATGGTTGGGATTGGAGTTAGAATTAGATTAAGTGTAAAGGTTTAGAATTGGCTAGGGCTATGGTTTAGGTTCAGGTTAGGGTCAAGGTTAGGATTAAGGTTAAGATTAGTATTTTAGTCAAGATTTACACTTACGGTTAGGATTAAAATTAGTGTTAGAGTTTGGTGTTATACGTTGAATAAATTAATATAATTAGGGTTGGGGTTAGCATGTATATCATGGTTAGGTATTGCATCAGGTTTATTATTTACCATTTATGATTAGGTTTTAGCATTTATGATTAGTGTTTAGCATTTAATGAGTATGATTATAGTCAAGGTTAGGATTTAGATTACAATTATAATAGGTTTTAGGTTGGAATAGGGTGTTGGTTAGTTTTAAGGGCATGGTTGTAATTACAATCAGGGTTGGGATTGGAATTATAATTAGATTAAGGGCAAAGGTTTATATTTGGTGAGTGCTATAGTTTGGGTTAGGGTTAGGGTTAGGGTCAAGGTTAGGATTAAGGTTACGGTTAGCATTACGGTTAGGATTTGGTTTATGATTATGATTACGCTTAACTAAATTGATTTTTTTTTAATTTAATATTTTTATTAAATTGAATGATGAGGCTTAGAATATGGATAATGGTTTGAGTTAGGGTTTATATAATGCTTATGGTTAGGATAAGGGTTAGTGGTAGGGTTATGATCAGGGTTAGGATTGGGATTATGGTTATAGTTGGAGTTTACATAATGGTTAGGGCTAGGGTTAGGGTTTAGGGTTTTGGTTTGGATTATGATGATGGTTGAAATTAGGGTTAGGATTATGGTTAGGGTTAGGATTAGAGTTTAATTAGGGCTATAATAATGGTTACGATTTCATTATATTAGGGTTACTATTAGGATATATCTTGAATTTGATAATGTCATATAGGATTAGGGTTATGATGCATATGTATGTGTGTTTGTGCTTGTGTATCTTAAACTCAATAATATAATTTAGGATTAGGGTCATTTTGTTTAAATTTTATATAATATGGGGTTCAATTAGGTTTAGAATTAGGATTGTAGTTCAATTTGATTTAGTGTATTGGTTAAGATTAGTTTTCGGGTTTTATTTATTAAGTGACCCTATTTTTTAATCTTAGAACAAATTATATTTTGGAAGCTTGTGAAATCTTAGTTAAAGTTAGGGTTAGGGATCATTTTTTTTGTTATGGTTCAATAAATCTTAATGTTAGGGTTAAATTTTAATTTATCATGATAGATCACTATGATGACGACTAAAAAATTATCCAACATGCGAGTAGATTTTGGAAATTCAAATAATATAAACCTTAGAGTAAATAAGCTTGATGATGATGATTTTAATATTTAGGGTACAATTTATTTAATCTTTAATTAGGTTTATGATTAGGGTTTAATTTGTGTTAAAGCTTTTCTAAGTGTAAGTAAAATTTAGATTTGGGTTTAGTATTAAGGTTCAATTTTGTTTGGTGTTAGTGTTGGGGTTTAATTTTGTTTAAGGTTTATGATGAATTGCATTCACTTTTTTTAAACATATGTAATGATGACATTCTAATTAGAAATGTGATCATTTGGTAAGAAACTAATTAGGGTTGACATTTAATTTAAAATTCAATTATATAGGGTTAGAGTAAGGCTCAATTCAAGGTTCAAGATTAAGGAAATTTGATTCATTTTTTAGGTTAGGGTTCAACTTTGTTAAATGTGTAATTCAATTTTTGATTTAAGTTTATGGTTAGGGTTAGAGTTCATTTTAATTTATCAAGATAGATCACTATGATGACACTTAAATTTCATCCAACATGTGAGTAGATTTTAGAAATCCAAATACTCTCAACCTTAAAGAGGATAAGTTTGATGACGATGACCTTAATATTTAGTGTTACAATTTAATTTAATCTTCAACTAAGGTTATCTTGACGCATAGGGTTTAACTTGTGTTAAGGTTTTCTTAAGTGCAAGAATGAAATTTAAATTTTGGTTTAGTGTTAGGGCTTAATTTTGTTTGGTGTTAGTATTGATGTTTAATTTGGTTTAAGGTTTATGATGGACATATCAATTAGAAATTTGATCAGTTGATAAAACACTATTTAAGGTTGACATTTACTTTAAAATCCACTAAAATGAGTTTAGTATAAGGCTAAATTCAAGATTTAGGATTAAGGTTGAATTGAATTGAGTGTTAAGGTTAGGGTTCAACTTGGTTTAATGTGTAATTTGGTTAAAAGTTAAGGTTAGGGTTCAATATAGTTTAATGTTTAGTTTGGTTTTCAAAGTCATTTATTTCTATTTATTCAATATGTTTCTCTATGAAATAAAGATTTAGGTCTAATTTGATTTATGGTTTGTGCTCAATTTGGTATATGTTAAGTTTGAATTTGGATTGGGATATAATCTAGATTATGATAAGGGTTACAATTCCATTTTGTTTAGTGGTAGGGTTAGGGTTAAATTTTGTATTGAGTTAAGGTTCAAAGTGGTTTTGTGTTAGGGTCAAATTTGATTTCATTAGGGGTAGGCTCAAGGTTAAATTTGATATATTATGTAGTTAGGTTTACCGTTATGGTTTAGTTTGGCTTAGTATTAAGTTTATTGTAGAGTTTTATTTTTAGTTAGAGTTAAAGTTTAATTTGGTTTAATATTTAATTATGATTAGGGTTAGGGTGACAATTAAATTTATTTTAAGATTAGCGTTAAATTTGGTTTAGTGTTAGTGTTAAGTCTGGTTTTAGTTGGGTTCAATTTGGTTTAATGTAGTAATTAATATTTCTAGATATTTCATGTTACCTTTTTAATGATAGACTTATATTAAATGTATATTTAAAGAATAATGAAGAAATTTCACCATCCCTCATCACATGTCACACCTTAGTATTAAATTATTTCTATCTAAAATTTATTGTTCATGCAAAGAATATATTTCCTTCTATTTACATTGGTTCACTTTCAAACAAATCATAAAAGATTATTAATAATAGAAAGAAATAAATATTTTATAGTTTTTTATAAAATAAAAGTTATCTCAATAAAAATAAATATTTAAAATAATAATTTAATTAGATCATTATAAATATGAAAAAATACATTTTACATTACCTTTAAGTACTTTTAAATTTTAGAAATGTTTACTCAAAAATATAGAAATGTTTTATATGCATTTCTAATTTAGACTTTGAAGAAATCTTTTATAGACTTTTTAAAAATAAGATATCTAATGATAACAATTTTGTTACTAGATTACATTTATAAATATGAAAAAATACTTTTCTAATAATTGTATTAAAAAATTAAGATGATTCTAATTACTTTGAAAACATCTAGAATCTGAATTAGATAAATAAGATGTTTCTATATTCTTTTATACTTCTTCATTTTTTAATTGAGAATGAAGATGTTTCTAATTGAAAAAGTAAAAAGAAAATATAAAAATATCTAAGTAGAAAAATATATAGAAACATCTTCATACTTTTCTAATATTGTCATTAGAAAAGTAAGATGTTTCTAATCAGTTTTTTACTATACTATTTTTTTTTTGGGAAAAAGTGGACAAGCCACTGAATATATCTATTTTTAAAAAAGCTGATTCAAAAAAGTTCAACTGGGAAAGAACCAGTAAGAAAACCCGGAATCGTCGATAAATTAAAAAAAATTGTCATCGATATTTACAATTTTACTTATATCGACGAAATAATGGCCCAACATACAATACCACATGAAAATTTAACAGACAACATCATGAGAAACAAGTGCTTAACAAACTGGAATATAAATAGAATCTCCCTGGAATCAAGAAATTCTAAATTAACTTTACCTTCCCTGGAATAGAAAAATTAGCTCCAAAAACATCATTCAACACAGTAGTGGAAACAAAAGATGCCTCCAGAATCTCAAGTGCCTATAAAATATTATTATTATTACAAAATATTTGATTAAATGTAGTCCATTAAAAAAAAATTGAATCCACCGATATATGCACCCCAAAACCATTGAAATATAACTGAAACCTTGACCTTGTTGAGATCAACAATTGCATTCTACTCCTGAAGCTCTGTCAAATCTTTAATATTGAGCTAATTGAGCAACATTATGCTTGTGATTGTTCAACTCCATGTTATCTTCAGATCATCAGTTATAATAAATGTAAGCATTTCCTTGACATAACTGCTAGTATTCCCTTGAGTTGCAGTTTGACAATTGCTTCTGCTGGCCTAGTTAACATTGCTATTCTATCACAGTTGAACGAGACGGTTGATAAGATACTTGTAAATACATATATTTGTGCTGTTGGTGTTGATATTGTGGATGCCTGCAATATGCGAATAAGAGTAGACGTAATAATTTCCACCTTCAATCCTCAGAGAATTATTAGAGTAGCCGATTATAAATTTGGGTCAAGCAGCTGGGATCAGTGCCCATAAACTGAGAGGGCATCTTTTCCATGCTATCATAAAGATTGGAGACAGAGCCAACTCTTGTAGCAGATTCAAATTCATTTAGTATTTGAGGGCAACACCGATGGGCATAGAAAGAAAACTAAAGAGAAAATCAACAAATTATTTACCGACCTCCACATATACAATACGTTGAATTTTAGTATTTATCAGAAAGCGCACATGCATGGATTCAGTGCTTTTGTCTGCCATTTAATTGAGGAAAGAAACAACACTACAAAAATCCTAAGAGAAACTTGGCATAGACTGAGTTAGAGTGAGAGTTCTTTGGCATGGAGCTTCTCCTTCAATCGTTACAGTGATTTGGTGTTAAGATGATGGCTTTAAAAGTAGTAATGAATACATCAGTTTCACACCCAAATTAAGATTATGGATTTAAAAGCAGTAATGTGTATTTGCGTTAGTTTCTTGATGCAGCAGACAACGAAATTTTTTTTTTTACTCTTGGCAAGCAACGAATTCACTCCCCACTCCCCCACGTTGGCGTTTAAAGAGGAAGAGTAATGAACAAAATTAAAACTAAACCGAAATTTGTTGTGAAATGGAAAGGTCACCGATAATATTTTTCATATCAGACAGTTCCGTCAGTGGGCGATACCTACAATAAAAAAGCCTATCGATTTAATTAATAATAACTTGTTAAAATTTTAATACATATTAATTATTTTGATTATCTTACCACAATATAAGACACAAAAAAGTTGTTTCAATGCTTCTTATTGATTGGAGTTATAGAAATGAGTAATCCCATCATTTATTGAATTTTTTTACAATACTTTGAAGTCTTTAATGGTAACTTGTGAATATTTTACAAATTTAAGGTTATGAAAATTGACAAGAAATTAGAAGAAAGCTAAATTGTGAAAATAGAAATATTCCAGACTTAATATTAGTATATAAATAAAAAGTTTATTTTAAAAAGTTGACTAATATTTCTAATGATCATTATGTCATACATAAACTTATAATTAACAAAAAATTATTATTAAATTAAACTTTATATATTTTCATCATATTTATTTACTAATAATTGAAAATTTTAAAATTATTAGTGTTAATGTTACATGGTGGACAAACTGTACTCTATTCTAATGTTTCCTTTCAAACATGAGTGTGTAGATTCATGTCTAGAGGATAGAGATATGATACATTGATGTTCTATGTGGTAGAAAGGTGGAGTGCAAGGATAAGTTTTCTTTGGTGCAAAGGATCGGTATTTCTAGAATAATTCATCTGAAAACTCATCCTAAAAGACCTTGAGAGATATCTTGAAGTAGCTTTACTAATATCTCTTGACCTATTTAGTTTAGATATTGAAGTTGTTATTTTGTTAATATCTATATAAATTATCACATATACACAAATACAAAAATATTAATGATTACAAAAATTTTTAAGATTAAAAAAGTAAATATCAAATATTTTATTTGAAATTTTTTTTATACTTAACAAAAATTTATAAGTATAATCATTTCCATGACTTTTTAATATATAAAAATGATAATATAAATACATACCACAAAAAGTAAAAATGTTTTTTTATATAATCATACAGACACTTAATTTATTTTAAATAATCACATAGACATTTATTTATAAAGAGATAAAAAAACTTAAAATTCATATCAATATCTCAACTTCTTTTTAATTTATACGTATTAGAATTGATTAATTTATACTTATTAGTATTTTGTAGGCACATAAACTGATTTAAATTCTAATCATAAATCTTAAGGTAACATGAACCCATCTCTCAACCAAACCTATTTATATTGTATCTTAAAAATGACATCTGTCAGCTCATATGACATAATTTTTTTTTTCAAATATAGATATGCTAATAAATATTCAATAAAGGTATAATTATATTTAGTAGTTTTTCATTAGAAAATTTTTGAAAAAAATTTATCAACAAAATATTTTTGTTTATAATAAAACATACATCTCATATACAATACAACTGACTTTTAAAAAAAAGAAATTATGAATAATCTATATGGATGCTTTCTACAATGATCAGATCTCTATCCATTTTTAGTCTGGACACTAATTTCACTATAACACTTGTCTATTGTTCAACATTAATATTCAGAATTAGATGGTCAATGCCCGACCTTGAACAAAATAATGCAACTCTCTTCTGATGCTTCTGCTGATGCCCATGGGATGATTTCTTTTGAGGTTGCATGTGAATGGAAGACCCACAATAATATTCTTCCTTCTCATCTCCTCCCATATACACGTTGAACCATAATGGCCTATGCATGCTCACCTTTATCCCCTCAATTACAACCTCCTCTTTTCGGCCTAAAAAATATTCTCTAAAAGTTGGCCTACTAACATGTGCTTCAATAGAATGTTCATCCTTAGATGAAGGAAACAACAATGCCATGTCAACGTGGTTGGAGGCGTATTTGAACTTGAGCTTCTGCTCATTTTGGAGGTTGTGATAGTCAGTGAGACTTGAAGCCTGATTGCTCGACCTCAACAAAAGCTTTGTGACTGGCACACGCAACGACATGGAGGCCATAAGCATTTCCTGGTGCTTTAGTCTGGCTTGCCTTGGGATTTTAGACTTACTATTGCAATTCACAATGGATGGAGAGTTCGAGGTTGGGAGTGTTTCCTAGAGATCGCCTGCTATGCTTTTAAATATCTTGGAAATCCTCTGATTTTACTAAGACCACAACATTGAATAGTTAGAGATCATTGGGCAGTGTATTAATAGACATATGTGAGCGGAGGGGAAAGAGCCACATTTCAATAATAAAGTAAACAAAAATGTGTGCCATCTGGGATTTTATTTCTCTAATGTTCAACTAATCAAAGAAAAGGGAAATTGAAATGTAATGGACGGACAAAGAATTAATGCACCTTGTATTTTGATGTGACATTTTACACATATTTATGGGTAAAGAGAATTTTGGAGATCTACAAGTTGGTGTTGCTGATCTTCACTAGCAAGAAAACCATTTTAGTTGGAGATATTTTCTCAATCTCCAAATAGCTAGTGCGCAGTTACGTTCTCCACGTTAGAAAGGGATGTACAGACATTACTTTAGCAAGATTTCTTCTCTTTATTTCAAAGTTATATTATTTGAGTGCTTGCCATAAAGAGAAAAGGGCATCATCTTCCTTATCAAATTATGGATCGCTAAGATTCTTTGGATGGTAGTCATTGCCTATTCCAACACTCAATCGTTAGATTAAAAAAATGGGTTGGAACTTTCAAAAATGAAAATGCCTATGACGTAATAATCATTTTAAGGTGATGTAGTTACATGCCTCATGTTTGTAACTTATATATACATTTTATTTTATTTTCAATTTTGTTGTATAAAAAAATGTTTTTAGTAATAATTTTTATTTAGATAATATTTAATAGTAACTCATAAAAATAAATATTAAAAAATATATAAAAAATTTAAACACTTAATAATAAAATTTTGAGTACAATATCTCAAATGAAATGAAAGCAACAAATAAATTATTTTTCTTCTAATCTCTATGTTAGATGAAAAATAAGCAACAAAATTACATGTTTTAACTGGATAGCTATATTCATCTCAACAACTAACCTTGAAGGAGTATGAAAGAAATAAAATATTTTAGTAACACTTTTTCAAGAGACTGTTTAAATGGTGAGTTTTTTAAATATCATGATTGCAATAAACAAAAAAGTCAAATTATATTAAAATTACATGAATGAAAAAATATGTGTGGGTAGTTGAATGTTGGAAGATGAGCCTACAAATAGGATATGTGAGCTTGGGTCATTATAGATGAATTCAAGGTAGAGGGACCAAATGGATGGATTTCATCAATAGGATGCACTTAAGAAGGTAGGCCCTCCTTTTTCTAGGTGGATTGACAAGGAATTGAGGAGCTTGATTATTGGTGGGGTTCTAAGGAAGGGTGTGTGTTTGCAAGGAAAATATTGAAGTTATTACACTAATATGAAGTTAGGGATGTGGCTAATCAATCCTATCCCAAGAATTAATTTAAATAAAATTTTTACATGAAGAGTGATCCTTGAGGGCAAGATTTTTTAATATTTCTTAGGTGTGGATGAATAAGATAATGAAGGCATTTCAAGGAGGTTGCATAGGAAAGGGTTTGAACTATAGTCCTTCCATTTCTTTTCTTTGTTACTCTCTATGCTAGTCACAGTGGAAGTTGGAGATGTTGAGGAGGGAGCTTGGAGGTTGTAGGGTGTATGAAGGGAAATTTGTGGGGGTTTTCTTTTTGTTCAAAGTGTCATTTTGGTTTGATACCACAAGAGATGGAGGTATTTTTTGCTACAAGGTGTGGGGTGGGTTTTGTCAAGACCTCAAGCTATGATATAGGGTTTACCCTCTCAAGAGACTCCTTATTTTTGAGATGTGGTGTTAGGATTTCATCAATACTCTACAAGGGTATGATATTTGAGGAAATTTTTTGAACAAGACTTTGCATTTGGAGGGGTACATAAAGAGAAGAAATTCTAAGGTCCAAAAAGTTAATGGTTTCTTGGAAAGAAGCCAATACAAACTAATTTTAGTGATTCAACTAGATTTAGATTTGAAGGATGTAAATTACCTAAGGAATCATGCTTTAATTTGGAATTTCTTGGGAATTCATGTTTCTTTTCCCTTCCTAGAGTTATCTAGGCTCATTGTGATGCAGTCAAGGATGGTGGATCCAATGAAGGATAGTCCAAACCTTTCATCGAAAATAATTACATAGCGGATTACTCAACAATGCCACACAAAGAATTGTTCAACACTGATTTGCATTAACATGCCCGACTGTAAGGCCTTTCGGGTTAGGGCCAATTACAATTAGAAAACAATTATGCAAGATCCACAACTAGATCCAATACCAACTCAGCTAGTTCAGCTTTGAAGACAATAAGAAGCTGACGGAAACCTAAAGAAGATCTGAACTTGAGCTCGCAAGCCTCTAAGAAATCTGCTTGTTCCCAAGTATGCAAACCCCTATCTCTGCTACAAACAACTATCAGATTACAGTCTGATCTACAAGAACATCAAGAACTTTTCTACAACTTCGCTCTCAAGCTTCACATCTAAATTCGAGATCTGCTAACTTGTTCCATCTCCCAAATTCTATCCCTAAACATCTACCCAAGCCGTCCTTAAATACTAATCATCAGCCACAAGTCGGCCAGATGAATCCCTTAACTCCCCAAAAATAATAATTAAATGCCATACAAGTCAGCTTACAAATGTATACAAACATTTAATTCTGCATGTTGGCCCAAGACAGTGGTTACCAACAATAAATTCACCAAGTCAGCTCAATAAATCACATAGACCTCCAGCTGATAAGGAAAAACTACCGAGCGATAGTAAAATTATCAAGCACTCCAGGCATCACCAAGCACTAGTGTCGATTGAGCACCGTAGGCATGACTAAGTAACACTTTCACCAAGTGCTAGAGACCACCGAGTTCCTTCAGTGACCGAGCTTCCTTCAATGACCGAGACAATCGGTCAAGGTTGCAACCAAGTAACACTGGCCAAAATCTAAACACTCCATGCAGTTTCACCGAGGACATAGAATGCCCTACCTTAACCTTGGATGCCCCTGCATCAGACACCCTAGGTTCCAAAAGATGTTCATATGTGAGAAGAACATCTTCCAAGATTCAACACATAAATCATGAACTGGCTCTTCACATACAAGTCCTCCACCTTTTCTGCTTGCAAAGTCATCCACTTCAGTTTCGTCTGCCTCTTTAAGTCTTTTCTTGACAATGTATAGGTCGGTTCTCCATACTGATCATTCATTTTCTCTGGATCCACAATCTCAACTCGGCTACCAATACTCAGGCTTCTCCTACCGAGTGTTGCATCAAAGGCATTAGTGAAAACTTCTTGTCATTATTCTCAATAGTGAACACATTTCTTACACAATCATAAATAGCTCTGCAATCATATTGCCAAGGTTTACTGAGCAATATATCACAACTATTCATCTTCACAATGTCACAAAGCACAAAATCCTTGTACTGGCCAATTTGAACATCAATGAAGCATTGTTCTCTAGCTTCCAAAGCATGAACATCTTGTAACCAACCGATCCTATAAGGACAAGGATGTTTCATTCTATTCAAACCAAGTTTCTGAACCAAGTCCTTAGCAACAAGGTTATCAGTACTGTAATACCCCAAAAATGGGCTATAGGTTCATTAACCTCCTACATCTTCAAATCGAATGAAATCGACATCAAAGTCCTAACCTAAGGCACATCGACACATTATCAAATTTAATTGATTATCCTAAATTTTGCAAATAGGAATATTCCTAGTAATATTCCTAATCATCTTAATTATCTTTGATTTAGTGATTATTTGGCAATAAATCCAATTTATCCTAAAGTTTGATTAATTGAATATTCTCAATATTTAATTAATTAGATTTAATACTGCCACTTAATTATTTAATTGAATTTAATTATATTTATTCCTAATTATTATTATTTAAATTTGACAATAAATCAAAATCCCTATCATTAATTGATTAAATTCTTATTTAATTAATTAAAGCAAGTTGTCAATTTTTAATGATATTATTTTGGAATAAAAGTTTGAAAAATAATTGATTAACCCATAAATCAATTGTTTTATTTTTCAAAATCAGTTAAGTTGGAAATAAATCACTCTATTATTAAATTAATTCATAAATAAATCATGCACAATCAAGAAAAGCAGGCAACTATCAATTATCAATTAAATCAAAAAATCTATTTTGAGTTCAAGTCTGCTTTTGCATGTTTTTGTGAGTTAATTATTCTTTATAATCAGATAACTCAAAAATCAACCTAAGTTATTTGAGTGATTTATGGCTTTCTTCCATGCATCCTCAAAGCCCTAGATTTCTATAAATTGAGGCCTCAACTCTTCACAAATCATCTCATATTTTTGCATCCTCACGCTGTCGAATTGGAGACTGAAGAATCATCTTTGCGAATCCAAGCTATTGTGAGATCATTCTTGTTTTTGAGTATTGCATATCATTTAGAATTCATCTTAGATCAATTCATTGCATATCAATTTCATCTTAAATTCTAGATTCATATCAGTTTTGATCATATCATTGCATCTAAAATCCAAAAAAATAGATTAATTACATTCATATTTCATATCAGTTTTGCATTCAAATCCTTCATTTAGGTGTCGTCAAGGTCACTGATCTCGATAACAATCTGAGAATATCATACTCGCACCTATTAGAAGGTAGTAAATTGCTTGGTTAGTTTAGCTTTCAATTCATTGCACGATTTCGATTTCAACTAACCTCTAATGTTTTACTGAAGTGTTGTGTCTATAGATTAGGTACAAAATTCACACACATTTATGGTGCCCACTGTGGGGCCCTGAAACGGGTTTCCAATTCAATTCTATCAATTTTTATCTTTTTCTCCTTGGTTTCTATGCAAAACTATGATTTTTAATTTATGTCCGTATAATCTTCGTACAAGTTTCTGACAAAAGTCATTTCACATTGTACCCACTATTGTACGATAGTCTATCAGATTGAGGATCATGCCGTATTATACACACTGTCATTTAAAAATTCAACTGTCATTTCACAGCACACCTAGTGTTGTACAAGTTTTTGGACTGTCGTCTGGGAGCATACCCACTGTCGTACAAGTTTTGGACTGTCGTCTGGTAACAAACCCACTGTCGTATGAGTTTTGGCATCAGTTTTCAACTGTCATTTCATTTTTTAGGGCAGTTTGTCAGATTTGGTTTTTAGATTTTGACTAACGGCTAATCTTAACAATTGAAATTCTCTATTTTTTATTGACTCCTGCTAGTTTTGATTGGAAAAAGTGCAAGAATTGCTAAAAATAGGTAAAAATCTACTAAGCGCATTGTGAGGAATTCAGGTAATCTTCTCAGCTAATAAGACTTTGATTTTGAATCTAAAACGAACATCTCATGTGTCTAGCTTGAGTGAATTTTATTGCTTTCCTATCAAAGACTTCATTTGGGCTATAAAAATGAACATAATTTTCTTTCAGCATCTTTGTTACACATAGTAATTAGGCCCCATGAACAATATTTGTGGATCTTGAGAGAGTGGGTTTCCAGCAAAACTCTTCTCAATGAAGGATCCCTTGTAGGTGGGGAGGATACTGAGGGAGTCTCACATTCCACTAGATCCGTGTGTCTTCAACTTTTGATCGAGGCATTATCTCTCCAGAGAGGTTGATAGATCATAAGAGGTTGACATCATAGATCTTTGTGAGATAATCTTGGTCTTATCATGTCAGATTAATCTATCTGCTTTGTTTGGGTTAAAAGTGAAAAGGCTAGGGGATTATGCTCTACCTCCTTTTGGATAGTACCAGAAACCCAAATCCTTGAATCTGGAACTAGTCTCCATGTGGTATATCTTGTGAGTCACCTTTAGAGAGGGTTAACCATAGTGGACATTCCCTTAATTGGGTCAACCACATTGATAGAACCTCAAGCGGTAATAACCATTTTTGCCATGGTAGTGACAACTGCTATATAAATGTCCCGTTGGAAGAAATCTCCATAGGTGTGGTCTCTTGTTGGGTTGTCAGATCTCCCTAGTAGATCCTGAAGATTAAGTTTTCAAACTATGTCAAAACCCCGGTGCGCCTGGATTGGAGTTCGCCCTCTTGGATCATAAAAATTGCAGAATCAAACCATTACTAAAAACCCTAGTGAGGCCAAATTTTCATTTTTTAGGAATATGTGCGTTAATGCAAAATTTTTTGGAACATACACAATTAGCACTTCTAAGGATTAGCACAAATAAGTCACTTGATTGTTCATGCGCAAGGTTGCTTTTGCCCTTGTTCATTGTTTTTAGACATGCTTAAAATCACTTGCTTGCTATTTTGCATGCTTGTTTATCTGTCTGGTTATTGAAAATGAACAAATCTGTTACCATCCTCAAATCTAGACATTAAAATTTGCAAACAATCTGAATCTGAAAACTCAAAATTTGCAAAATCTAAAGTAAAATTCCTTTCTGGAGTCAAAAGTCATCTCAGGAGGTCAAAAAGTCATACAAGTTTCTATCAAGTGTCATTTCATTACTACCCATCTATCATATGGTGAAGAAC
Organism: Chamaecyparis obtusa; assembly: GCA_027943335.1. NCBI lineage: Eukaryota > Viridiplantae > Streptophyta > Pinopsida > Cupressales > Cupressaceae > Chamaecyparis > Chamaecyparis obtusa. Next base: position 18,216 of record BSBK01009130.1, read on the forward strand.
CCAGTGTCATACGAGTCTTTCTGCCAGTCAAATTCAAAAAGTCAAATCCTGCTAGCAATTGTCATGTGAGTTTTGCAACTATCGTATGAGCTTTTCAACTATCATTTCATACCATACCCACTATCATGTGAGTTTTGCAAATATCGTACGACCTTTTCAACTATCATTTCATAGCATACCCACTGTCGTACAAGTCTATAGAGTGTCATTTGGGAAAATTTTGAAAGTTGTCAGAAAATTGTCAGAATTGCCAGATACTTAGCTTTTTCAACCTATTTCCAAAATCTGTTGAACAAATCATTGTGTCAAGAATAGAGCAGTAGCTATTGAGAATCCAATCATTATCCTAAAGTGGTCTTTTGAATCTGATCCAGCCTTCTGTTTAATCAATTTGAGTCTTTATCATCTTGTGTCAAAACCTTGTCATAACTATCAATCTTCAATCAATCATCAAAATGACTAAGTGTTGTGATATCTTGTCTGCTATCTTTTAGGAATCTACCCATACATCTAGGGCATAGTATCCATCATCCAAGTCATATCTATATTTCAATCAATCAAACCTTGACAAGGTTGCATCATCTGATCATCTTGATTCAATTCATTCTTCAGTTGTCTTCATCTTATTCTTTTTCCTCACCCAAGGTTAATGGTGGAAACTAGAGCTTCCTCTCACAAGAAATTTGGGGAAATATCTCATACTTTACCTTTGACTCACATAGGTCCAACTTTCAAGCAACTTCACGATTCTGGTCTTTACGAAGAGGACGGTGCTGGCAACCTTCGATTAAAAACTAGTTACATTCCTCCTTCATCAACTCATGGAGGTACCCAATAAACCCCACATCAATCTATTCCAAGGAGTCCACAAACTCCCACCTTGTCTCAAGCAGGGAAAAACTTTGGCTCTCAAAGAACTCAATCTCAACATGGTGCAGATCAGGAACCCACACCTAAAGAAATTGCTCAATATCAAAATGATGATAACTTTAAACGAATGATGAAGCATTTCTTGAAAGAAGATAGAGAGGAATACTTTTTACAATTAGCTCATCAAGGAGCTAATCTTCCTCCTAATTTTAATGTCGAAGCTATCATCACACATGAGGAAGAAACTCTGATAATGGCCATGACGAAACAGATACATGCTTTACAAGTCAAACTGAATCAACTTGAAAAAGAGAAGGAACCCAAAGAGTTCTCCATGGAGGCTCTATGTCCTTTTCCATTTGACAAAGACTTGTACATGCCACCATTTCCAAAAAGAGTGGAGATGCCAAAGTATGATAAGTATGATGGACACTCAGATCCTCAAGATCATGTCAGAGAATTCTGTACACAATCAATGGAGTTCATGCATGAACCAACCTATCTAATGCATCTCTTCCCTTGATCTCTCGGAGGAGCGGCCATTCAATGGTTCTCTCGATTACCTTCCACTATCAAAACTTTTGAGGAGTTGATAAAATTGTTTTATCAACAATACTCCTACAATATTCAACATCTAGTCACCATGATTGATATCTGTAATCTCAAGCAATATCCAGGAGAGCCATTCCTAACATTTCTCAAGAGATGGAGGAAGAAGTTCTCTCTATATGCTAGACCTATTCCAGAAATAGAAAAACTAGAAATCTTCATCAATAACCTAGTTCTAGAAATCAATTATGCTCTACAAATGCATGATCATACATCTTTTGACAAGATGGTGGACAATGCTATCAAAATTGAAAAAGTTCTTGTGAAAAAGGGAGAAATCACACTTCAAAAAGACAAGTACAAATTTGGATCTAGTTCCAAAGATAAGAACAAAAATTGGAACAAGAACAAAGGCATCATCATAGATGGCATTGTTGACACTATCTGTGCCCCATCAAAGGCACTAGCCTACAACCTAACTTTTGGTTCCCAAGCCATTAAAGCTTTAGAACAAAAGTCATCTGAACCATTTCAAAAGAAGCCATAATACAAATCTTGGGATAAACAATGAAAGTTCACTCCTCTTGGAGAATCTTTAGAATCAACTATGAAAAATCTACTGGCTAATAACATAATCTCTTTACCAATGATTCGACCACCTGATTCTGAGCCTAAGCCAAAATGGTGGAGAGAAAATGAATTCTGTGATTTCCATCGAGGTAAAGGTCACAAAACTAATAACTGCTTATGGTTGAAACACACCACTCAAGATCTGATCGATAGGGGAGACATCACAGTTGAAAATCCTAAGAGCAATAACAATCATCCAACATTCAGAGAACCATTTCCAAAACATGGTCAAGCAGTTTCATCTTCTCCACCTAATATAGGGGCAAAAGTCAATTATGCTTACCCTGGAAATAATGCTACCATCAATATGGTTGAACCCTATCTCTTAGAGCATTGCAATGTCATCAAAATTGTAAGAAGAGATAGACAAAATCAATCCACCAATGCAGTTACTCGATCACAAGCTCAGGCACATCTTTAAGGACAAATCCAAGATTCATCTAATGTCCCTAAGATATCCTTCAATCTTTCATCTGCTTCCAAATAGAAGGCTGCTTCCAAATCTTCCAATCCAAAGGATACAAGGCCTAAATCTTATAGCATTGTTCAAAAACTCCAACACACTAATGTGAAAATCTCCATGTTTGAGTTGCTTCAAATATCTCTAGCTCACAGAGCCATTCTAAACAAAGCTTTTCTTAGATCCAATGTTCCTGATGACCTTGATTTAGACAGGTTCTAGACTATGGTTGGACATCTTACATCTCCGCAATATATCTCCTTTTTAGAGGAAGATGACAACTCCTTGAGTCACCCACATAATCAGCCTTTGCATATAGAAGTCTTGATGTAGAACTATAGAGTCAAATGTGTGTTGATAGATGGGGGTGCTGGCCTAAACATTTGTTCTTACAGCCTGATCACACAATTGGGATTTTTAGAATTGGCTATTGATCCTAGAAAGAAAATAACTATCAAAGCCTATGATGAACAAGAAAGATCTTCTAAAGGCACCATTGTCTTACCTATTAGAGTAGGTCCAATTATCAGAGATACTATATGTTATTTCTTGATCTACCTTTGGCTTACAACATTCTTCTAGGGAGACCATGGATACATGAAATGCAAGCTATTCCTTCTACATACCATCAATGTTTGAAGTTTCCTTATGAAGGAGTAGAGGTTACTATCCCCACAGATCTAAATACAACTTGCAATACATTGAAGGAAAGTGCTGATAAGCTTGTTCCCAATAATAGAGAATCTTCTACTGAACAACTAAATGTTGCTTCAACATCCAAAATGGAAGACATTGCTAAAGAGGTCAATATCAAAGAAAATGGGATGGGAGAATACATTATAGAGCCAGTCTTATCTTTGAAATCTCTCCCTATCTCACCTAAGTCTTATGGACAATCTTTGAAATAGTCCAAGCCTGAACCTAAGGAACCTCTTGAAGCATATAAAAAGAATTTTGTGGCAGAACAAGTATCCAAGAAAGAGTTTGAAGAGGATGAAGCTATGCTATCATGGCTATACAAAGATGAACCCGAATCCCTAGTTGTCCAAACTCGTGATTCTACAGTATCTAAAGATTCTTCTAAGTCATATGGTCTAGGAGATAAATTAATAGCTAAGATGGGATATTTAGGTAAAGGACCTCTAGGAGTCAGAGGAAAAGGTCTCATGGCACCTATTTCACATACGGGTAGGGAAAATAAGAATACTGTTGGCCTAGGCTTTAAGAAGAAACCCTATCACCTCAAAGGTAATTGTTCTCATGTCATAGAGAAGATCACACTAGGAGAACCTATTCTTAATAAAGAAGAAATAGAACCATCAGATAGTGATTTAGAAAGCTTAGAACTCATCCCCTATGAAAAATTGCCTAAGGAGATCAAAGACCTTCTTGATGATAAAGAGGATCCAATCAAAAGAATTAATGTAGTAGAAACACAAGAACCTACTATCAATCAAGAGATAGTTTCCACATAAGAACTAGATAATCTTGAAACTAATCAAGAGGATTAAGAAGAAGGTGGTAGTTATTCTAAAACTGATTCCCATGAGTATGAATTCAAATCAGAAACTGAGGGTAACCCTTCTTAGGGTATTCACCCTGACTTTACTCATGTTCTAAGATTTCCTAGAGATCCTAAATCAGAAGTTGAATCAAATGACTATGAATGGGAAGCCATTCCAGAACTAGATGAAGATGAGCTTATTACAGAGAAACATGTTGATGTTATTCACTGATATGCACCTAATCCCAACGTAAGTCTAGAGAAAAATGATGAACCTATCGAGTCTGATCCACCTATGGCTGAATTGGACTCCCACAATGACATTGAGCATATTCATGAATTGAATGTCTTAAGTTGTAATATCACCTTTGAACTTGAGCATCAGGTTAGGACCAATGATGACAGATCCATATCCATAAATACTATCTCCCAATCTTTCTCCACTTTGACTATCCAATATCCAGAACTTATTGATCAAACCTCCACAAATTCGAGCCATGGTATTTATACCTTCCCAAATGACTATGCCCTTGCTTGCTACCTCAATGTAGTTGAGCCTATGAGTACTTCCATCAGTGAACCGAGTGTTAGCATGATGGAGTCAGACATCAAATATCTTAGTCATAAAAATAAGAATAAAAAGAAAAAGAAAAGGAGTTCTGAGGGTGAAAACCACTTTGTGGCAGTCTCAGAACCTACAAAAGTAAAAATAAAAGACGTATCCAAAGGTGAAAACCTCTCTGAGGCACCTAAGGATGAGATATTTGATGTCCTTCCAAGTCATTTATAGGATAGATCTCCATTTCTAATTGAGCCCAATCAATCTATCAATTTGGGTACAACAAAAGAACCACAGTTGATTCATGTAGCACAATCTTTATCAGAAGAAGAGAAGCAAAAATTTACAACATTCCTAACAGAGAAGAAGATCAACTTTGCATGGAAATATTCAGATATGCTAGGGTTGGATCCTAATCTTATAATGCATCATTTATCTATAGCTCCAAATGTCAAACTTGTTAAACAAAAGTTGAGAAAGATGCATCCTCACATTGCGCTCTTGGTAAAGGCTGAATTAGAGGAGCTCCTAAAAGTTGGATTCATCCAAGTTATTGACTATGTAGAGTGGATCTCCAATATTGTACCTATTTCTAAACCAGATGGTTCAATTAGAGTGTGCACAAACTTTAGAGATGTGAATAGAGTGTGCCCTAAGGATGATTTTCCACTACCTAACATTGATATGATAGTGGACATGACTGTGGGTTTTGAGATGTATTCCTTAATGGATGGTTTCTCTGGATATAACCAAATAAAAATTGCTCAAGAGGATCAAGAGAAAACTTCTTTCACATGTGCATGGGGTATCTTCTGTTGGAATGTCATGCCATTTGGGCTTAAAAATGCTGGTGCTACATACCAAAGAGAAATGACATCTATTTTCCATGACATGATGCATCGAACTATGGAAGATTATGTTAATGATACTTTAGAAAAATCTATGATTAGAACTGAACATCTAAAGGACTTGAGCATGATCCTAGATAGAATGGAAAAGTTTAGTCTCTGACTAAATCCTAAAAAGTGTGCTTTTTATGTCACTTCTAGAAAGCTCTTAGGATACATAGTTTCAAAGAAGGGCATTGAAGTTGATCCAGCTAAAGTCAAGGCTATAATAGAGATGCAACCTCCCAAGAATATCAGTCAAATGAGAACCTTACAAGGGAGAGTACAATCTATCAGAAGATTTATATCACAGCTTGCTGATATATCACAACCTTTTACAAAAACATTACATAAAGGTGTGACCTTTGCATGGAATGAAGAATGTGAAAACAACTTTAACCATATCAAGAAGTATCTATCAAATCTACCTATCTTGATGCCTCCTATTCATGGGAAGCCATTAATCTTATATGTCTCCACTATAGATACATCATTGGGGGCATTGCTAGCACAACATGATGAGAACAAAAAGGAAAGAGCTATACACTATATCAGTAGGACATTGGTTGCATATGAGAAGAACTATTCAATGATGGAGAAAGCTTGTCTAGCTGTGATCTTTGCATCACATAAATTGAGACATTACATGTTAGCTCATACCACACAATTGGTATCTAAGATTGATCCGCTCAAGTACCTACTACGAAAAGCTGCCCTCACAAGTAGATTAGCTAAATGGGTTATGCTCTTAAGTGAATTTGACATTGAATATGTGGAATGAAAAGCTATCAAAGGATAGGTTATTGCTGATCAATTAGTAGATGCACCTATGATTGATGATACACCAATGCAAATGGAATTTCTAGATTCCTCTATCATGACTCTTTCTTCTAGAGAATGGCAGTTATTCTTTGATGGCTCCTATACATAGAATGGATATGGAGTGGGCATATTGTTCATAACTCTCCAAGGATACTCAGTTCCAAAAGCATTCAGGTTAAAGTTTCCTTGCACAAACAATATTGTAGAATATGAAGCCCTTTTGAATGGCATGAAACTAGCAATTGAGTGGAGAGTGACAGAGCTACACATTCATGGAGACTCTCAACTTGTTATTCATCAAGTCAATGATGTGTACCAAACTAAAGATGAAAAGCTCATTCCTTACAAGAGAATGGTAGATGATCTTAAGAAATATTTCATATCTATCACATTTGAGAAAATTCCTAGAACGAAGAACAAGGTTGCCGATGCAATGGCAACACTATCTACTTTATTATAGCACCCTGAACATGAGCTATGCTACGAGTTCCTGGTGGAAGCACTATCTTATCCTACATATGATTCCCTCGAAACCTGCATGATCTACACTATTGTTGGTCATGATTCATCCAGATACAAAAATCTATTTTCCTATCTCCAAGACCAAATCATTCCAGATACCTTCAACCGCCATGAAAAGAGATACCTTATCTGTAATGCCTCCCGATATGTCATCATTGGTCATGATCTGTACAAATGAGGTCTAGATGGTACACTACTTAGATGTTTAGAATGGGAAGAGTCTCAATGTGCATTAGAGGAAGTCCATGATGGTATTTGTGGGTCACACTCAAACGGTTTAACACTAGCTCAAAAACTTATTAGGGTAGGGTACTATTGGCCTGAAATGGAGAAAGAGTCTATCAAGTTTGCTAAGAACTGTCAAAAGTGCCAAGTGCATGGAAACTTAATTCATGTTCTAGGGAGAGATCTAATTCCCTTTACTACATAATGGCCTTTTCACCAATGGGCCTTTGATCTTATAGGAGCTATACATCCTCATTCTTCTAATGGACATACCCATATAATCACAGCTACAGCTTATTTTACAAAATGGGTAGAAGCAGTCCCTTTGACATAAGAAACTGGGAAACAGATATCTATGTTCATATTGAACTATATCATATGCAGATATGGGATACCTCATTCCATAATCATAGATAACGGTGGCCAATTCAAGAACAAAGACCTAGGTGATCTATGTGCCAAATTCAAGATCACACAACATTGGTCTTCTATCTACTATCCTCAAGGGAATGGACAAGTAGAGGCATCTAATAAGAATCTATAGAAAATCTTGCATCGAACAGTTAATAAGATAGGAAGAGACTGGCATCTCATGATCAATCTAGCTCTCTGGGCCTACAAAACAAATATTAGAGCACCTACTAGGGATACACCTTTTGCTTTAGTTTATGGGTCTGAAGTGGTACTACCTATTAAGGTTGAAATCCCATCACTAAGAATCAGAATGCATGGTCTAGTAACTGATGATGACTATAGAGTGTCTAGGTTGCAAGAACTTGAACTAATAGATGAGCATAGACAAGCAGCGTATGATCATCTCAAAGTATATCAGAAGAGAATGTCTAGAGGCTACAACAAGAAAGTCAGACATAGAGAATTTCAGGTTGGTGATCTAGTCTTGAGAGAGAATCCTAAAAATCAATCCCATCAAGAATGCAAGGGGAAGTTTGAACCCAACTGGCTGGGTCCCTTTGTAGTCACTACTACTTTTGGATCTGGGGCCTATCAACTCTCAATGATTGAAGGAGAACAGCTCTGAGAACCAATCAATGTTCTCCATCTAAAGAAATTCTATGCCTAAGGCATTCAATCTATGGTAAAATGTCCTGAAAAAACCTTAAAAATTGGAAAAAATCTTGAAAAAATGAACATCTTGGTGAAAACCTAGCAATAGGTGCCTTGATGATTCCCCAAAAAAGTAAAAAATATTAAAAGTACAGAAAAATTGAAAAAATGAAAAATACAAAAAAATGAGAAAAAAAAAGTGCCTTGGTGAAAACCTGGAAATAGGCGTCTTGGTAGCAAAAATAGAATCGCTACCAAGATGGTGAAAACCTGGCAAACAGGCACCACTTGTTCAAAAATGCTCCATCTATCAACACAATCTTGGTCTTTCCCAGCTTTTAGTCTTGCTTTTAGTTTGTACATATCTCCTAGTTGGTTTTTCAATAAGTCGGTCTGTACACCAATTGGCTCAAGCATCTATATCCCATCAATGTTTAAACTTGGGGGCAATCAATTTCATATTCTATGGCCTCCAATGTATTTTAGATGTATCATATCTAGTCAGAGTCCTTTGAAGCTTCATTTGAGTCAGTCAGTCAGTCTCATCTCCAGAAAGGATTTTGCATCTACAACAAGGCAATCAAACACAAACTGAAAACAATCTAGCTTTTTACATGCTTTTATCTCCTTGTATGCTTACTGATTCGGATTGAGATTTTTGCATATTGTGTCCCTTTGAGCTCTTCGATGATGTCCTTTATAGGATTTAGAGAGTGACGACTAGGGGCATAATCTTTTCTTTATCTTCTGCTTGTATGTGAAAATCTAACAACTTTGGAAATTCTGGATTGAAATGGTGTCTGACTGTAAGAGCCTCTATCTCGAATTGGATGGCCATGTGTACCTCGACCATTGATACCCAAAAAATTCAAGGAAGTTTGATCTAACTATTGTCTTTTTGAGTGAGTTCTTTCTCTTACTATGAAACGTGATCTTGCCTAAGGATGTGAATGATAAAGGGTCACTACGGGTAATTCACACTAGATTTAGAATGATCTCTTGACTGTTTGATGTGTTTGTAATGCAAGGCATATTCTTGTCATCACGACGTTTATGTTTTGATGCTTATACAAATTGCTATATCAAAATGGACATGATATTCAGGTCATCTTGGCACTTGTGTCTTGGTGCTTATATCTAATCCGACATTCTGAAAATAAAATCAATATTCATATATCCATGGTTGTTGACCAGTGGGTGTTGTATTGATTCTTGCGCATACAAATTGATATTCATATGTCTATGGTTTCATAGCTAGTGGGCATTGTATTGATTTATCCGGTTACCTAAAAGTTCAATGATGATAACAAATCGACACATGATCAGTGACTAGGTCCTAGGTCTTAGGTTGCATTTCATTTTGCATGTTTCTTTTCATTTTTCATCATTGCATGATCTCATAATGATTAAACAAACTTCAATGCTTAAACGATTCTTCAAATCTAACAAGAGCTGAATCTCACACGAAGGTTCCTCCAATGAAACAATAAGTAGAATCCTTTTTCGGGATCAAAATCAAAATCTGATATCATTTATATTATTCACTACTTGCATAATCAACCTTCAATCATCACAGAAATCCAGAATTCAACTTAACTAATTATCTTACATCAAACTATCAAAATTTCAACTTGGTCAACTATGGTCAACTCATTGTTTAACCTTGTCAAACTTGGTCTCCAGGACCTCTAAACGATGCAGACCACATTCTCAAATATGTACAACCACTTCTCAAATCAATTGGACATGCTTCTAGCCTATCAATGCTGACTTTGCTTGTCAGATTTCAATTTTTATCCCGAAGGGGGCATGGTATTGCATATCATTCAAAGTCTATAATCAAATTTGAAATCATATCTTTCCTCAGTAATCAAGACAACAACCATGTCTAGTTGCTGATTCATCAAAAGTCCTCATCGCTCGGGGCAAATCTATCATCGCTTGCGGCATATGAGATTCATCAAGATCCATATCAATCTGGTATTCTCCTAATCTTGTAAATTGTAACAGTTTTTGCAACTATCGGTTCAAATGTGTTATTTCCTTGGTTCTTCGGTAACTGAAGGGTTCAGATGTGATACCTACGTGATTCTTCTAAGGATAATTGAGTCTAGAATCGGTCACTCACTTCTTCGCAATCATAAGGTTCAGAATTAGGCATTTTGACACTTTTGTTTCATTGGTTCATCGCTGTTATGGTTAACATTATCTTTGGTCATTCAGGACCTATTATCTCCATATCAACTTCGATCAGCTTCTGTCTCATATCAATATCAATTTCAAACATTAGTTTCAACATCATACATAGACTGTGTTTGAACCACTGCACTTTGCACAGTAATTCAAAGAGGGGCAAAATGTAATACCCCAAAAATGGGCTATAGGTTCATTAACCTCCTACATCTTCAAATCGAATGAAATCGACATCAAAGTCCTAACCTAAGGCACATCGTCACATTATCAAATTTAATTGATTATCCTAAATTCTGCATCGAGGAATATTCCTAGTAATATTCCTAATCATCTTAATTATCTTTGATTTAATAATTATTTGGCGATAAATCCAATTTATCCTAAAGTTTGATTAATTGAATATTCTCAATATTTAATTAATTAGATTTAATACTGCCACTTAATTATTTAATTGAATTTAATTATATTTATTCCTAATTATTATTATTCAAATTTGACAATAAATCAAAATCCCTATCATTAATTGATTAAATTCTTATTTAATTAATTAAATCAAGTTGTCAATTTTTAATGATATTATTTTGGAATAAAAGTTTGAAAAATAATTGATAAACCCATAAATCAATTGTTTTATTTTTCAAAATCAGTTAAGTTGGAAATAAATCACTCTATTATTAAATTAATTCATAAATAAATCATGCACAATCAAGAAAAGTAGGCAACTATCAATTATCAATTAAATCAAAAAATCTATTTTGAGTTCAAGTCTGCTTTTGCATGTTTTTGTGAGTTAATTATTCTTTATAATCAGATAACTCAAAAATCAACCTGAGTTATTTGAGTGATTTATGGCTTTCTTCCATGCATCCTCAAAGCCTTGGATTTCTATAAATTGAGGCCTCAACTCTTCACAAATCATCTCATATTTTTGCATCCTCATGCTGTCGAATTGGAGACTGAAGAATCATCGTTGCGAATCCAAGCTATTGTGAGATCATTCTTATTTTTGAGTATTGCATATCATTTAGAATTCATCTTAGATCAATTCATTGCATATCAATTTCATCTTAAATTCTAGATTCATATGAGTTTTGATCATATCATTACATCTAAAATCCAAAAAAATAGATTAATTGCATTCATATTTCATATCAGTTTTGCATTCAAATCCTTCATTTAGGTGTCATCAAGGTCACTGATCTCGATAAAAATTTGAGAACATCATACTCGCACCTATTAGAAGGCAGTAAATCACCCGGTTAGTTTAGCTTTTAATTCATTGCACGATTTCGATTTCAACTAACCTCTAATGTTTTACTGAAGTGTTGTGTCTACAGATCAGGTACAAAATTCACACACACAAGTACTACCACTATCAACAATAACATCATAGAGTTTACCTTCAGTCTTGCATCAGGTCCTAAAAAATTTAGTCCTTTGACAAGGTTCATCCTTTGTACCGAGTAATGTTCGTCGAAGCAGCAAGTTCTCTGATTCATGTTCATTTTGAATGTTCTCATTCATCACAGTAGTTCGTTGGTCAACCTTCTTCTGTGTACACTCAAAAGAATGATGTCCTTCCTCTCCCTAGTTATAGAAAGTACCCTTAAAGATAACTCTACCTATCTTCTTCTTTGGTTCCACAGGTTTTTGTTCATCTTCTGCATCAGTCGGTTTCTCCTTCACTGAGTGATCAATCTTTTCTTTCCCTCGGGAGTTACTATGTTGTTTCCTCTTCAACTTATCTTCCACCTTCAGAGCATACTGATAAGCATCTTCAATAGAATCAATCTTCAACATACCAAGCTCATCCTGAATATTGAATCTTAGACCATTCACATACCGAGCAACCTTTTCCTTACCAAGCTCTTGGTGTCCAGACCGAATAGTAAGTTTGTATAACTCCTCGGTTTAATCTTCAATAGAAAAATCCTTTTGTTTTAGATTCTACAACTTCTTAAACAAGTCAAGCTCATAGTCAGCCGATATGAACTTAGCTTTCATCTTAGTCACCATCAATCTCCACCAATTGATCTTTGTTTCACCTTCATCTTCTTGGTCTCTTTGTAGTTCTTTCCACCAAAGAGAAGCACGTCCTTTCAACTTTGTCTATGCTAATCTCACCTAAAGAGGATCTTCAATTTCTTCTAGCTCAAAGAAATCTTCAAGTTCACCAATCCAATGAATCAGATTGTTAGGCTTCAAAGTACTAGATAAAGTAGAAACTTCCATTCGGTAATTACTAAACCAAGCAGCAGGTGTAGGTAACTATGCAGTTCTATCTTCACTAGATCTGTTCCTCTGGTCATCACCACTAGATCCACCAGTCTCAAATTCTTCAGCATCTTCTTCATAGCCATCCTTAGTACCAACATTCTGAGGTATACCAACAATAGTTCTCATGATCTTGGCAACCATATCATTCTTCATCAATTCCATCTCAGATCTAAAATCTGATTTCACCTTCTCTATGAGTCGGGAATCAATAGTATCACAAAGATATAAAATAAATCTAGGGTCCAATCTTCTCAAAGGCATCCTTAAAGATAAGAGAAACCCTTTGCAACAAACCCTCACTGACCACCTTGTAACAATTTCCAAGTTGCAACAAGTCAGATCTCAACTTGCATCCTTGCAAACAACTAGAGCACAATTTCACAAGTTCAGTGCTTCGGATCTATAGTCCAGATTGCACACAATCTCTTCTCCAATAAGATCAAATTCACAAGATCAGCCTTGCTAGGTCAAGCTTCTACTTCAACAAGATCAAACCTTCACTCCAACAGGAACAAACCTTTTCTCTCATACCACTTGATGCAGTCAAGGTCGGTGGATCTAATGAAGGATAGTCCAAAGCTTGCAGCCAATAGAATTACACAGTGAATTACTCAACAATGCCACACAAAGTAATTGTTCAACACTAATTTTCATTAACATGCCCAATTGTAAGGCCTTCCGAATTAGGGCCAATTACAATAAGAAAACAATTCTACAAGATCCACAACTAGATCCAATACCAACTCAACTAGTTCAGCTCTGAAGAAAATCAGGAGCTAATGGAAACCCTAAGGCAGATCTGAACTTGAGCTCATAAGCCTCCAAGAAATCTCCCTATTCCCAAGTATGCAAACCCCTAGCTCTACTACAAATAACTATCAGATTATAGTCTGATCTGCAAGAACATCAAGAACTTTTCCACAACTTCACTCTCAAGCTTCACATCTAAATTCCAAATCTACTAAGTTGTTCCTTCTCCCAAATTCTATCCCTAAACATCTACCCAAGCCCTCCTTAAATACTAATCACTAGCCACAAGTTGGCCAGATGAATCCCTTAACTCCCCAAAACAAATAATTAAATGCCATAGAAGTCAACTTACAAATGTATATAAACATTTAATTCTGCATGTCGGCCCAAGACAATGGTTACTAACAATAAATTCACCAACTCGGCTTAACAAATCACATAGACCTCTAGTCGGTAAGTCAGAACTACCAAGTGACAGTAAAATTACCGAGCATGCTAGGCATCGCTAAGCACCAGTGTTGACCAAGCACCACAGGCATGACCGAGTAACACTTTCACTGAGTGCCAGAGACTACTAAGTTCCTTTAGTGACTGAGTTTCCTTTAATGACCGAGATAGTTGGTCAAGGCTGCAATCGAGTAACAGTGGCCAAAATATAAACACTCCATGCAGTTTCACTGAGGACACAAAATGCCCTGCCTTAACCTTGGATGCCCCTACATCACATAGGACCTAGAACCTTGAAGGGGATTTAGATATCATAATATCAGCCAATGGCTACTTCACAATGGTTTTCTCTTGTCTAGTAGATCATAATAAGGCCTTTGAAGTTGGTCCTTATTATCACAATCAAGTGGATCTATTCATCCAGTTATGGCACATTAGATTTAATCTTATTGAGGAGCTCCCATCTAGGGTCCCAGTGTGGGTAAGAACTCATTGGCACTTGTTGGAGTTATAGCCAAATGATATCATGCATATGATAGCATAGATTTTGTGAAAGTTGGTGGGTCCATAATTGTAGATGATGAATAAAAGGGTGATTTCTTGACCTCATATCTATGTTGAACCTGATTTGAATAAAATTTTACAAAATACAATTAAAATTTGGGTTGGATCCATCTCCTAGGTGAACCATCTTGATTATGAATCTCTACCTTTATGATGTCATATATATCATGGGTATGGATATTTTTAGAAAAAATGTGTGAAAGCTAGTTCTATAGGGACTCCTTAAAGAGATTCTCCATCTAATAAAGCCCCTCATGTGAAACCAATGAAGTATAAAGGACATACAAAAGTGCTAGAAGGATAAAATGATAAAGAAGGATTTATTCCAAGCTTCAAATAGGAATAGAGGGTTGAAGAGAATACTCAAGGACAAGTAGATTGAGAGGCTTTTCTAACTTCTTTAACACCCTAGAATATTTTGATAAAAATTTGATGAACCCAAAATGTATGCATGCAAGTACCAATCTATTGGAATTAGAATAGATGGAGGTTGGGGTGGTTGAGAATCAAATTAACTTTCAAGGGGAGGACATGGTTTCTCAAAAGGAAATTGATCAGCCCATGGGTGATCTATGTAACTTGGGTCTATCCAAAACAAAGGAAACACTCAAGGATATAATCCCTACCTCTTCAAGTGAGTGTCACTAATCTAAGGGATGGTAGTAAAACACAACCCATTCTTGGTTTGAAACAAAATAATTTCAAACTAAGATTGGAAGAAAGAAAGATCTAGAGAATAATAAATTGATGGAAGATTATTTACAAGAATCATGGGTTGTTAAGACTATCGATTCCCATGTTTTCAACTCTCAGAGATGAAAATTTTATCATGAATGAAAGGGGTTGAATAATATTACTATTAAAAAGGTTGTTAGGGAATTTACTAGAGCTCATTCTCCAAATGTGATAGCTATTCAGAAATTTAAGTTATTTGTGGAAGGCATGGCTAAAATTTCTCTGAAGCTCTAGTGGATGGGAAATTGAAAGTTAATTGGTGCCTAAGAAAATGCTAAAGGGATTTACCACCTATGGGATATTCATAAGCTCATTCCTTGTCGGTGGATTTTTAATAAGTATTCTCTTTTGAAATGGTCGCTTCTAGTTTTGACACTAGAGAAATACTCTTGTTTACCAATGTTTATTCTCTAACTAACTTTGTTGGAAAGACTATATTTATGAATCACATTAGATATTTGAGATCTTTTAATTCTCTTTGGCCTTGGATTTTGGTGGGAGATTTTAATGCCATCACTAGTTTGGAAGAGAAAATAGGAGGAATTGAACCTAGCTTGATTCATCCTCATATTTTCTTAAAGAGAATTTTCTCCTTATGCATTTGGTTAAACGGAATTGACATCCCTTTTTGTTCTGGTACTCTCAACTAACAATGTTACTCCTACTAACAATTAGTCCAAAACTATGGTCTAAGGGGGAGGATTATGAAGTCTAAATTTTTAACTCTTGAAACCTTAAGGTAGGACACAATGAATTTTCTAGAAGATATCAAGTAGTCTTTTTATTTTGGATTGTGTCAATGAAAAAGAGAACTCGAACCGATGAATAGCTAGTACCAAAAACCTAGAAAGGTTGCAATTAATGCAAAAAATATATATTATGGGCTTTCTCTATTATTTCATCAATTCATGATCATTTTAATCTAAAAAGGAGATGATTTAGAGTACCTTATGGAAAATAGTACAGATAATGTAGGGGATCGAGACATCGTGTAGGTCTCACTAGGAGAGTAACTATGAATTTTTCCCTCATCATTCAAACACACCATAGAGAGAACAATCACATTGAATTCATAATATATATTTATTATGTTCATCTCATAACATGGGTTAGTCCATAATCATAAGTATACATTTGAAACCTAATCATAGAACATATTCATAAATCATGAGCATATGTCATAGTCATCATATACCATAGTCATTGTCAAAGAAAGAAATATAAGTAATGATCCTGCAAACATAAATATATCCATCCAAAACATAAATCAATAATCAACATCCTGATTCCATAGACACATGATAACTAGTCTATCACAATACTTCAATATCTTGAGAAGTCTGGAACACACATATACTAAAAAGGGAAAAACATGAGGAAAGGAGCTACTAGGCATAAGCAATAAACCTAATAGCATCACTATTTCCATATGAAAATGACACCATTTGATATTAGAATTTGAAGCAATTACTATTGAAATACCAAAACAAATTAGATAATTACCCTTACATAGACACACGGTACAATGTGATGCTAACATATGAGAAATGGGAGCATAAAAATATCTCACAACATCCCATAATCTCAACACATTAGTATAAAATGTAAACTAAAGATCATTATAGCTTCTAGTTCGTGTTAGGGTCAGAGGGGTGTTACATGCATGAAAACTCAAAAAACATCTTTGCTAAGATGACCAACTACAAAATTATCTTTACCTACAATATGTTGATCTTCATACTTAAATTAAGTTATATATGCTTTCCATCTCACATATTCTTCATGAGATCATCTTTCCTTACATGATCTTTTTTCTTGAAGGTTAAGAATATTTGATAATCTTCTTTGCTTTAATAAAATATTTTAAATACATCAATTTCAAATAATTTTTTTTAGGCATTTAATTACTCTAGAGACTTCCTTATCAAAAGAAAATTCATTTCTTAACATTGTCATATTCAAATGTATATTATTTCAAACATTTTATAAATAAAAAATATCCTCTTCATGAGATATTGAAATGATTTATGTAGAGAATAAATTCATTTGTACTAGGAACAAAAATAATAAGAATATTATTTATCTTCATCTTGATTCTATTAACAACAATAGTATTACTTATCTTTCTCTAGATTTTATTAACAACAATAGTATATTCGTTAGACCATTTGATCTTGTTTTTCTTAAGGAATTTCTATAGTGTTTCTTTGTCAAAACTTGCATCTAGATTTAAAAAAACATTTATATAATTCAAGATTCCTAAAAGGACAAGTTGGGTATGTGCACCAAGATGGTATGTAGAAGGGGGGTTCTTAAGTGACAATGATTTGTCAAAAATAACTAAACTTGAACTTCCAGAAGTAATTTGAGACTTGTGCACTCAAAATTTGAAGATACCAAAGAACAAGAATCACAATAATGTGAAACAAGTTTTTAAACTAGTAAAGTTGTTTAAAAATAGATAAGATTAAGAGAATCAAATGCTTCACACATACACAAGTGTTCCTATTTGTTAGAAAAAAATAACATAGTGTCTAGAGTGTGACACACAATTTTTTAACTGCATGTAGCATTTTAAAAACTACATTGGTAGGAATATAGTTAAGAGTGAGACTAGAAGTTGTATTTTTTTAAATATTTTTTTGAGTTTTTTTTATATAATTTTTTTAAGTGGATATATCTTTAAAATCACATCACTGTGTGTGTGTGTGTGTGTTGCATAAATTGCACAAAAATAATTAAAAATGTGTAAAGAATGAAGTGTAGAATTATATTATATAATTTATTTCAATTTTGGTCAAGTAGGTCAAATTTTATAAAAATAAATGAAACACGTCTCTAGTAACTATAGAAACAAGAATGGAGGAAAAAATCACATTAGAATGAGGCAAATGAACATCCCAACCCTAAGGGTTTTAATCCAAGCCTAAATATAAGCTAAAATTTGTATGTGTTAAAAACATGTAAGTATTATTTTAATAAAGATATATATGACTTTTCATGCGAAAAACACATACATATTTTTATGCAAAAAAACATGTACATGTATTCTTATTGATCATAACATGTATGTTATGATATTTCTATCATTATCCAACTATGTAGTTTCTGAATCAAACTCATTGACCCATATTTCATGAGTAGTGGTTCACAAGGACTCATATCTCATGAGAATTAATGGTACACTTAGAAATCATTACATCTAGTTGATTCTCATAGGGGTGAATTATTGGGCCTTCTAGGAGGTCACCCATCCAATACTACTTCAACTCAGGTAAACTTAATCATGGGGTTTCCTCCAGGGTTAATCCCACTTAGCTTTCGACCCCATTTGTTAAACCTTCATGAAGTGTTGTGCCTTATAAAATATTCATTATGGAGCCCCTTTATCTCATCAATTGACAAGTAGGGGATATTTCCACAACAAGTCAAATTATGTATATAACACATACATATTTTTTTGTATATAACTTTTTTGAATGTTGATTCTTTTGTCTTCCCCTCAATTTTTTTTATCAAGACACATACGTTATTATGTAACTAGTTATATGATATTATAAGCTATTTAGGTGGATATATTTTTCAACATGTGGAAAATATATCTTATGTTAGCTATATATTGAGTCATTGGATTAATTTGTGTAATAAGTTATATCAAGAGTTAAGTAGGTCTTTATTAGGATTTACACTTCTATAGTATTATTAGAAAGAGGTATATATAAAGGAAGGTGGTTATAATTAGAAGAGACATGTGTGAAGTGTGCCATTTTTTGGGGTTCTCTTAGAGATGTAGCATGGAGTGACTTCTTCCTTGAAGAGTATTGTACCGTGTCACACTACTTTAAGGATTTACTCTATTTCAACATATATTGGATATTAGGGCATATTGGCCCACATCCATTTCTTGTTTAATGTGATATATATCTTTTATAAATTTTTTTTAAATTATTATATGTGAAGTTCTTATCGAGTGACATTAGAGAATGATCTTGGAAATGTGAAGGGAAGGCCTTTTTCTTGAAATCTAGAGGCCATTTTAGAAATCACATAGCTTTCAAATGTGTGCAATTTTATTTCTAATTTTTGAACTTTTTCTAGAAAATATAAGGAAACATCTTGAGTCCAATTTTAAGAGAATTTGAAGCATAATTGAGTGAGTTATTGCAGAAATAGGGTTTCTACCATATTGTTTTGAAAACTCGATAGAGCAAAGATATGAAGAAAGT
>BSBK01009130.1:42500-157899 GCA_027943335.1 Chamaecyparis obtusa
AGTTCCTTTAGGTAATGATGGTAATCAACATTCTTTTGGCCTTGGATATAATCCTTTAAAAATCTCTAAAAAATCTAAAAAACCTTCTCTCAATGTGAATGTTATATTTTATTCTAAGCCTCTATCTCTCATTAATCCTCATCTTATAGATGTTGATTTTCCTTCTAACATACCTCCTCTCAATAATCTTAATACAAATGACTCTTTCGTTAAGTTCTTATGAACCTATGACCATCTCCCTCACTATTATCACACTCATGGCTTTCCCTATTATTTAAATACATAAGCTTACTTTGGGAAAGCAATTAATCTATAAAATATGCATGGATTCATTATGCCTATGGATGTTCCTCAACAGAGTAAACTCTTAATCACTAAAACTATGATTGTGAAAATGAATGCTTACAATAAAGATATGGTGATAAAAATTGGAAAATGTTTAGATGAGAGTGAAAATCAAGAAATTTCACTTTCATTCTTGAATTTTCAGATATTTTTTTGGACATACTCTAATATGCCTTGGAATTGATTATAAATCATCACTCATAACATTTTCTTAGTTCCTAATGCTAAACTGGTAAAGAAAAAGATTAGAAAGATGAACCCTAAAATTTATTTACTTGTCAAAGTTGAAATTGAAAAACTTCTTGATGTTGGTTTCATCTATCCTATTGATTATCCTCGTTGGATTTAAAATATTATAGTTGTGTTGTAGGGTGAGAATAAGATAAAAATGTGTACGATTTATGAGATCTCAATAAATCTTACCTCAAAGATGAGTTTCCTCTTCCTAACATTGATATGATAGTTGACTCTAAAATTGGGCATGCTTTATTATCCTTTATGGGTAGTTTTTTTGGATATAACCAAATGTTTATTCCTCCTTTAGATAAATAGAAGAAAGCTTCATAACACCTAAGGTAACTTTATGTCAAGGCGTGTTGTGTCTTTTAGATTAAACAACGTTGGTGCTACTTATCATTTTGTGCTATAATGCTTATCTTTCAAAATTGTATACATAAGATCCTAGAGGACTGTGTTGATAAATTTTTTGATACTTCCTTTTCTTGTAAAGACCATGTTAATGTTATTAGACAACTATTTGAATTAATTCATAAATACAACATGCATTTGAATACCTAAAAGTGCGCTTTTGGAGTGGATAGTGGGAAGATTTATAGGATTTATTATCTCAAATGGGGGTATTGAAGTGGACACGAGTAAGATCGATGCTATTGTTAACATTACACCACCCTAATACATCTCACAACTTAGACGTTTACAAGGAAAAATTCAAGATATTTATAGGTTTGTATCACCTTGTAGATCAAAAGGTTCCTTTTACTTCATTGTTAAAGAAGGATAGAAAATTTCAATGGAATGATGATTGTCAAAGGTCTTTTGAGGAATTGAACAACATCTCTCCAATCCTCCTATTTTACAACCAACTATACCCAATCAACCATTTCTCCTTTACACTTTCGCTTCTCCTCATTCTCTTACAATGGTGTTGGTTCAACATGAGCAATACAAAAAAAGAGTGACATGTCTATTATATAAGGTGTACTTTTCTTGATTATGAGATACAATACTTCGATAAAAAAAATAATGTATATATTTGGTTTTGACTACTAAATAATTAAGACATTATCTTCTTAATGTTGAAACTCACATCCTCACTAAATTTGATCTGTTAAAACATTTTTTCTCTAAAACATATCTTTTAGGACGTCTTGCAAATTGGGTTACGATGATAACTAAATTTGAACTTAATTTTTTTTCTCAAAAATTAATTAAGGTCAAGTCTTGACCGACCATTTGGCCAAAGTAGCTTCCCCTAATATTATTCCTAATTCAACTTATTTTTCTAATGAATTATTCTTCCTTTAGATGTGGATAGCACATGGGAATTATTCTTTGATGGATCTAGATGTTGAAGTGGTTGGGGTGCTAGTGTCATATCAGTACCCCTTCAAAAAAGTCAATTCCTTTATTGTACCATCTTAATTTCTTCTGCACTAATAATATTACAAAATATGTAGCCCTTAGTGTTTGATTACATATGGATTTATCTCTTAATATGCAACATTTATGTATCTATGGTGATTTTTAGTTAATTTTGAAACAAGTTAAAAATCTCCCCATCTTCTATAATATTATCTACCAAATTATTTATATTGTCCTATGAAATCAACTCTTCTCCCTTTTCCCTAAGGAACTTATCTTATTTATCATTCCTTTCTTTTTACAACATACTCATACACACTTTCCACTTTATCCTTGAACATGTCCAAAATAATTTTCTATTAACACATCTCCCTACTTGGGGATGAATTTAAATTCCTCTCATTTAGCACTTATCACCAATTTTTAACTTCCTTGGTGTACTCATCTCTCTTGGGCTTGCATGTCTATCTCTAAAATTTTGCACCATATACCCTAAATTCCAACAACTAAAGCATTAGATGAAAGAAACTCATGTAACTATATTATTTTTTTGTTAACTCAGAGGTATCCCCATAATTCCACCAAGCTCCCAACCTTCCTTACCTCAGTCATACATATTACAAAGTTGGGGTTCAAGAAGGGGAAACAAAAACTTCAATTGAGTATTTGATCTCAATTGAGTACCTAATAGTCTTACTTGAATAACCCACACACAAATACTAACATATGAATAGATCTTTATTTTTCATGATAGATGAGCTATATGCATAATAGCCTAGTATATTTCTTATTAGCTTCAAAATACTTATAACCAAATTTCACTTGATAATTTATACATCATGATCCAAAGCCAAATACTAATTAGTAGCACATTTCTCAAGACACTCCCTTAAACATAGTCCCACATTTCCTATAAATGATGGACCTTACTTCAAAACTTTATCTCTCTTCTACCTAGAAATTAGTAGTTTGTAGAAATTCCAATACTAAAAGTCTTGTAGATAAGTAAGAGAAATCCCCTATAATTTCTCCATAGAATCCTTAATACTATTGGTAGTTAACCAAAATGAAATTAATTTTATGAGAATTTCCATCATTTTCCTAACTCCATCCTAGAATTTAAAAAATTGTTTGGACTATGAATAGTAAGGGAAACAAATAATTAATGTGATTAATGTCAAGAAAGAATTAATTATTTATACTCATCTACCTTGAAATCATTTTTTTTCTTATTTGCATATTTGAGAATAGATCACTCTTTTGGATCCCTTATAGATACAGTTTCCTTAAGGAAATATCCTTCATTTTCTTTATTGAACCATAAGGAACCTTACCTTCCCTTATGACAGGTCGTTCCTTTTCTGGATCCCTTAATGGATACACTTTCCTTAAGGATAGATCCTTGATGAATTGACTAGCATGGTACACAAACTTTCTAGAACTTTCAATGCCATCTTTTTTGGCATGACCTTTGCTGTGGGACTCACAATAAGATACAAAATATTTTTGGTATAAGGTGATCTCTCTCTCTCTCTCTCTCTCTCTCTCTCTCTCTCTCTCTCTCTCATCTTAGTTTTGGATTAGATGAGGACTTAAGTCACTTGGGGGCTTGATGTTTCTTTGTCTCCTTGACCTTGCTGAGTTCATCTTATTCATTTGATCTACTTTACCATGAGCATGCATTTTCCTCATACTCTAAAAAACGTGGGGGCTAAATGTACCATCCTAAAAAATTTAGCACCGACCATTTATTTAGAAGCTCTAGGACCTATTGGGCCCTAGTTTAGTAATTTCTTATGTGTTTATGCATTATTTACTACTCCTTTTTTTCCTCTCTCCTTGAATCTCTTCACACTTCTTTAATTTTGAAGGCCATTTTAAAGTTTTCCTCTCTACGACTAGGCCAAATTCAACATAGTCCTTAGGGGTTGTTTTTTAGTGGGCTCTGGGCCCAATGTGGGGGTGTTTCATTTTATGGCTATAGTTGTGGTCAACCTTTCATTTATGTACCCTGAAATAAGTATAAAAGCACATGAAAGCTCCTCATTTTGACATCTACAAGTTTAAGAGAAATCCACTATTATCCATATGCAATTTCATTAAAAGAAATCAAGTCTACGTGCAAGAAATTATTGGTGATTTCAAGTGCTCTTTTGGACTCAAGATTTGAATACAAATCTCCCAATTCAAGATCTCTAAGTCTTCTTACATCTATTGAAAGGAAATATTCTCTCATTTTGGAGAAAGTTTCTCTATATTCTATGGTGGCCAAGTAGAGGAGTTCTCAAAGAAAGCAAGAAGGTCCACATCCATACTTTTTCCTCTTCTTCTCCATTGAAGTGATCAAGCACATGTTTATTCAAGATCAATGATTTGGAAAGTTTAGATAAATTGAATTTGTGAGGACATCCTTGATTTTACAACACATTCTAATAATACAAACATTTTCATGGGTTTATTGGATCCTAACATCCATCCATGAGGGTTTGACAAGAAAGGTGAATACTTACATTTGTCTTATTTTTACATTAATTTCTTATTTCCTTTCAAGGTTAATTCCTATATAGGGGCTTGTCCAAGGCAAGCCCCTTTCCACAATAAATTTCCTCTTTTTTCTTGTGTGCAAGAACATGTGGCAAAGTTCTAGATCCATATTTTTAGGGTTTTAGAATCGGGGATTGATCCTATACACATTTCATCATTTTTTACCTTTCCATGACTAGGATGACTTTTTGGGACTAGGCCAAATTGGGTGATCATTAGCTTGAGGGTCTTCAAATTTCACAGTTAGGAGTTACAAGTTTCAAAGTTCTAGATCTAGAATGACTCCCAATTCTGACATATTTTTGATAGTCAATTATAGATCTAAAGTTCACTTGTCCTCTTCTAGCTCTTAAGGTTAGTTCATTATTCTTGTTTTCCTCAAGAATTTACTTTAATACATTGGATCTGATATCATACATTGCCAGTTATCATTTCCTTTATCATTGCATAAGTACTTTACATATCATATACATAATTTTTTGTCCATACAACGAATACCCCAAAATCACCCATTTTTCTAGATCATGCATTAGCACCCCTTCATCCTTTTGGGTTGTGCTAATCAGATTTGACCTAACGGTGGGTTTTTTTATTCAAATGTATATGGGAAGTGGGAATCTACCATTGATAACCATTCTCCACACACACACACACACATATAGACACATATACATATATACATACACATTCTACCATCCTAAAAAGTTAACATCTATAATTAGATTCTCATTTATCACAATTTTAGTATGTATGGGTTTCCACATTGATTTCACACTCTCCTAACACCCACTAGACCTTTAAATTAATATTATAAGTCTTGTGATAATTTAATTTCTTCAAAACTCAAGGTAAGACCTTATTTATAGGTTTTGTTCTCTATATTTCCTCTAATCCCATAATTCATTTGATCACCTTTAAGTCTTATATCAACACTTAAGGAATTTATATTCTATCTCAACCTCTAAATTGACTATCAAATCTTTTCCTACCACCTCTAAGTGTCTAGGACGCACAGTTGTATTTTTGCCCTAAAATAGGTGGTATAGGCTAGCCTAGCTGATCTATACCCTGCATTTTTAGCCCAAATTTAAATTGGGTCCCTCTCTTGGAAATTTAATAGAGGATTTGGACTCACAATTGACCTAGATGAGTTTTAACTCTTGAGATATTGTGAGCTATATAAAAACCCCATCTCTCCACATTTTGGTATCTATTACTATCCTCAAGCATTAATGATCAAGAAATCAAGAAATTTACATCCAAGAATTCTCAAGGTCTTCAAGCATCTAAGTCTACAAGTATTCAAAGTTTTCTCCTTCATCATCAAGCATAATAGAAAACTACAACACCTATTTCACAAGGATTATATTTCATTATTTCCTTTTGGGTTTTTATGGAGTCCACGATATTGCATTAACATTTGTGATCACATCCAAAGAAAAATTCCATCATCAAGGCATGAGGTAATTCTCAATTCAGATCTAGCACCTATTTCATCTTTCATTTATGCAATTTTATTACATTTTAAAGTTTGATGCCTAAAAAGGGGTTCAACCAAGGTAAACCTCTTTTACCAACCTTCTTCCCTATTTTTTGCATGCAAGAATAGGCTATAGAGTTTTTGGATATTTTCTAGTAAGACTGGGAACATTCAGAGTGATACTAAAAGTTTCAAGCAAAAAACCAAGTTACAGATCATGTCATTTGACCCATACTCAAGTACAATTTGAGATAGCTTACCTATACCCTAAAAAAAAAGGCTAGAATTTGATACGAATGCATGTTACAATGACATAATCTTAAAAAAATTGTTACAAATATTTTTAGATTTCCTTCTGTTAATTATTTAGATGTAAAGCTTCTTATTTCCTATTTCATTTCTTGATTCATATAAATATTTCCTAATTTTCCTTTCTATATTTATTATCCCTTTCCATTTCAAAATTACATATTTAGATAAGGAAACCATTGTCTCCATTTAGTGCTTGAATCACCTCTTGAGCCTATTAGGGGCATTTTCCTTCCAAATGTGCAATCTTGGAAAGGAGAGGTGATCTAACCTATTTTGATTGCTTCAATTTTTCTATTGTACATTTTGGTGAACTCAAATCATAACATTTTCACTTTTGATTTGGGTATTATATATTATTTTTATGTATTACATTGTCTCATTTTATGTATTCATTTTCAAGAAAAAAAATCCATATAAAAATTCATATTGTTGTCTCTCATCTCATTTACAACAATAAAAACAAAAACAAATATTCATTTCATGCATTAGCTAGTAATCATTGCATTTCATATAGATCCTTTCATTTCTTGTTTATGCACTTGCATTGGAAACATATACATATAGTTTCATACATTTTGCACATGTCATGTTGGTTTGTTCATCATGAATATTTTCTATATTTTATTTTTATTTTTATCTCATAAGAACCCTCCTCAAGAGGACATATTGAGGCAAGGTAATAATCATTTTCTCAATAATCTCCCTATTTGGGATGAACCATTACAAGATGATGTTGATTGTCCTATTGATATGCATCTCCCCATGAGGGTACCTTGGTGATAGAAAATGACATTATAGTAGGAGAAATTGATTTGATTGTTCATTCCCTTAAGGATACTTTACCTTCTATTCATCTTAATGATTTTTCCTGTACCAATGAAGCCTTAACGAATGATGACATTTCTCTTAAGATGAACCCCCTTTATGAGGATATTTTGGAGCAAGAGGAGGAAATTATAGAAACCTTTTGTTAATATCACCTTACCTTTATTTGGCATCCCTTTCAGAGATCAATCATTGATAGAAGTTCCCAATCCTTATTATAAACATTCCCTTACTTAGGAGGATACCTTGGAAGAAGAGGATAATATCGTTACTTTTTTCATTCATGGTCTCTCTTCAAGTGATAAAAATTTAAACAATCAAGAGCTTTATCAAGTAAATGTTGTCAATCATTTGGGTATTGGGAAACCTAAGGTTGTCATTCATCTTCATCAAGATACCCTTCCCACTCAAATAAACCAATTGTTATGGTGAAAGGTGATCAACAACCTAATTGTAATTTTTTTGATCAAATTTATAACACAAGAAACAATAGAAAACCTACAAGTTTGGTTTTTCCTCCATCTCTTACTACTTCTCAACCAGTGCTTCCTTGTATACCCCATCTTCCTCAAAATATTTGAAAGGAGTGTGATTTAGTAGAACAAATCTATGCTAATCCTACTAGGATATCTCTTTGGGAGCTTCTTCAAACTTCACATACATATCATTAAGCATTGCAAAAAGCCTTGAGAAACATTATTTATCTATCTCTTGTACAAGCTAATATAACTTCCACATTGGAATGCATGAATATGACCAATAAAAAAGCCCAATTTTTTTTCTCAAGATGAGTTCCTCCTAAAGAAATTCAAGATCAACATGATTCCCTTATGGTTTATTTCCTTATCAATGGTAATATTATTCAAAGAACTTTAGTTGATAGTGGATATGGTCTTACTATGTGGAGTATTGATTTGTTGTATAAAATTAAGGTGGTTATTTCATCAATTAAACCTTATTCTATTCCTATCTATGAATTTGATAATGTTTCTAAATAAACCTTTAGTATTATAACTTTACTTGTTACTTTACCTGAACCTAATAATCTCTCTCTCTCTCTCTCACTCTCTCTCTCTGAGTGATACTAAAAGTTTCAAGTAGAAAACCTTGTTACAGATCAAGTCATTTGACCTATACTCAAGTAGATGTTGAGCTAGCTGACCTATACCCTCAAAACTAGGCTAGAATTTGATAGGAATGCAGGTTACAACGACATCATTTCAAAAAAATTGTTACAAATCTTTTTGGATTTCCTTCTTTTAGTTATTTAGATCTAAAGCTTCTTATTTCCTATTTCATTTCTTTATTCATCTAAATATTTCCTAATTTTCCTTTCTATATTTATTATCCTTTTCATTTCAAAATTACATATTTAGATAAGAAAACCATTGTCTCTATTTAGTGCTTGAGTCACCTCTTGAGCCTATTGGGGGCATTTTCCTTCCAAATGTGCAATCTTGGAAAGGAGAGGTGATCTAACCTATTTTCATTTCTTCAATTTTTCTATTGTACATTTTGGTGAACTCGAATCATAAAATTTTCACTTTTGATTTGGTTATTAGATATTATTTGTATGTATTACATTGTATCATTTTATGTATTCATTTTCAAGAAAAAAATAGACATAAAAAATTCATATTGTTGTCTCTCATTTCATTTAGAGAAATAAAAACAAAAAATAATATTCATTACATGCATTAGTTCTAGTAATCATTGCATTTCATAGAGATCCTTTCATTTCTTGTTTATGCACTTGCATTGGAACAATATACTTATAGTTTCATACATTTTGCACATGTCATGTTGGTTTGTTCATCATGAATATTTTCTATAATTTTATTTTTATTTTTATCTCGTAAGGACCCTCCTTACAAGGACATATTGACGCAAGGTAATAATACTTTTCTCAATAATCTCCCTATTTGGGATGAACCATTACAAGACAATATTGATTTTTGTATTCATATGAATCTCCCCCATGAGGTTACCTTGGTGATAGACAATGACATTATAGTAGAAAAAATTGATATGATTGTTCATTCCCTTGAGGATACTTTACCTTATGTTCATCTTAATGATTTTCCCTCTACCGATGAAGCCTTAATGAATGATGACCCTTCTCTTAAGATGCACCCCCTTTATGAGGATATTTTGGAGCAAGAGGAGGAAATCATAGAAACCTTTTGTTAATATCACCTTACCTTTATTTGGCATCCCTTTTAGAGATGACGCATTGATAGAAGTCCCTAATCCTTATTATAAAAATTCCCTTACTTATGAGGATACCTTGGAAGAAGGGGATAATATCATTACTTATTTCAATCATGGTCTCTCTTCAAGTGATAAAACTTTAAACAATCAAGACCTTTATTAAGTCAATGTTGTCAATGTTTTGGGTATTAGGAAACCTAAGGTTGTTGTTCATCTTCATCAAGATACCCTTCCCACTCAAATAAACCAATTGTTATGGTGAAAGGTGATCAAAAACCTAATTGTAATGTCGTTGATCACATTTATAACACAAGAAATAATAGAAAACCTACAAGGTTGGTTTTCCTCCATCTCTTACTACTTCTCGACCAATGATTCGTTGCACACCCCATCTTCCTCAAAATATTTTAAAGGAGTGTGATTACTAGAACAACTCTATGCTACTCCTACTAGGATATCTCTTTGGGAGCTTCTTCAAACTTCACATACATATCATGAAGAATTCAAAAAAGCCTTGAGAAACATTATATATCTATCTCTTGTACAAGAAAATATAACTTCCATATTGGAATGCATGAATGTGACCAATAAAAAAGCCCAAATTATGTTTTCTCAAGATGCATTTCCTCCTAAAGAAATTCAAGATCAACATGATTCCCTTATGGTTTATTTACTTATCAATAGTAATATTATTCAAAGAACTTTAGTTGATAATGGATATGGTCTTAATATGTGGAGTATTGATTTGTTGTATAAAATTAAGGTGGTTATTTCATCAATTAAACCTTATTCTATTCCTATCTATGAATTTGATAATGTTTCTAAATAAACCTTTGGTATTATATCTTTACTTGTTACTTTACCTACACCTAATCATATATATATATATATATATATATATATATATATATATATATATATATATATATATATATATATATATATATATATATATATATATATATATATATATATATATATATATATATATATATATATATATATATATATATATATATATATATATCCATATATCCATCCCTCCCTCACTCTCCCTCCCTCACACTTTTCCTCCCTCCTTCATACCTCCATCCCGTCACTCCTTCCGCACCATCCCTCCCTCCCTCTCTCCCTCCCTCCCTCTTTTACTTCCTCCTTCTCTCCCTTGTTCTATCCTTCCCTCTCTCCCTCTCTCCCTCTATCCTTCTCCATCTCCCTCTCACCCTCCATCCCTCCCACATTCTCTCCTTTCCTCTCCCTCTCCCTCTCCCTCTCCCATTCCCTCTCACCCTCACCCTCTCACCCCATCCCTCATTCGCTCCCTCCCTCCCTCCCTCACTCTCTCTCTCCCCCTTTCCCTCCTCCCCCTTTCACTCCACCACCCCCTCCCACTCCCTCCCCCTATCATTCCCCTCCCTCTCCCTCCCTCTCTTTTCACCCCCTCATCCTCCCTCTCTCTCTCCCCCACCCCCTCTCTCTCTCTCTCTCTCTCTCTCTCTCTCTCTCTCTCTTAAAATCCCTCCATCCCTCTCGTCCCCTCACCCTCCCACTCTCTTCTTCCCTCCCACTCCCCTTCCCACTCCCTCATACTTCCTTCCCCATCTCACTCCCCCTCCTACTCCCTCCCCCACTCTCTCCTCCATTTCCCTCTCCACCTCCCCCTCCATCTTGTTATCTCTATTTGAGTATTAGAGATTTTCATTAGTATCAAAGACATCAGTCAGTTATCTAAGCTACTCTAGTCATTAACTACAAGCACTACAAGTCAGTCGGTTATGTCTTCACACCAAGCACCAGGGTAGTTCTACCGAGTGGTAGTAAACACTAAGTAGATTGGACACCGAGCACTAGTGTAATTACTGAGTAGTATATACAGTGTTTATCGAGGAAGATAGTAAACAACATAGTAATCAAGAATGGCACATTTATCTATGAAAATAGTTACAATAGAATCAAAAAACATTTTACCAAGATCGAGGATCATTTATTGTAAGTTTCCATCATTAATTGCGATGATGATCTTTATGTATTTGCAAGATCTAGGTTATTTTTGTACACCGTAGATGTTAGGGTTTTCTCTAAGATATTGTAACCTAAGTTTTTAAAGTGGAAAAAGAAGCATGCTATATGTATGTATTTCAAGTCTTTTGTATGTATGCGTGGAGGCTTGATAGGGAAGTTAAGAACAAGCAGAAGAACTTCTTGAAGCATTAGCCAACTTCATGAATATTAGTTATCAGTAGAGTAGAATAGTATTCAAAGATATTTAGATTAAGCAGAATTAGATAGGCTACCGAGAAGTTCAGAGCATAGATCTTCACATAGAAAGGTGATATCTATTAAGCATTTCATAGATCTATATCAGACAACTTGAGTTGTCATTAACAAATATTTACCTGTTATTTTCTAATCATTGTAATAGAGTTTTGGAAAAATGTCTTAAAAGAGTAGACCTAACAGTCTTTTTGTAAATCTCTTAACCAAGTGCACACTCAAGTAGTGTTGCTAAAATCCTATCACTAGGTAGATCTAATTGATCCAATATGTTACTCCTAACAGGGTAAGATCATCAGAAGGGATCACCACTTGTAGCCCTAACAGGCAAACCTTTTCTATCTGCAGTAGTGAAGAATTTTTGGGTGTCATTGCCACTGCAGTTTTTACCTTCTAACAAGGGTTTATGTGTTACCAAAATACTTGTGTTATGTGATGATTATCTTGTTGATTTCATGCTATTTACATTTGATAGTTAAATGAATGAATGATGCATGCAATGGACTCAAGTTATAGTTGAAGGTTACTATTGTTTGCTATGTATGGTTTGAAAGGTTTATTAGTTAAAAGTTTTTGTGGGCATTGATTCACCCCTCCCCTCTTAGTACCCTACCTCTCCAATCCAACAATTTGTATTAGAGCTCAGTTCTCTTATTGGACAGTTTAACCATTGAAGGGTAAAGATATAACCATGGAGAGATATAAGTTAGATAAGACTATATATAATCAAAAGATTCAAATGTAGATGTTTGTTGAGCAGTATAAGGAAGCTAAGAATGATTTGAAAAAGTTATTGGTTCAGAGAAAGAACATGGCCATTATGGAGAATGATACTAACTACCATGAAGAAGATATTGATGATGCATTTGATCACATTGGATCTAGTTCAAGAAGTATTTCTGATGGTTCTGAGAGTGCAATCTCTGATTTGTTTGAAAAGAATCTTCACTTAACCGAATAGGTGAAAGCACTACAAATCGATCAGGAATCTTAGATGGTGAGAATGGTAGAAGTAATGAACAATGATAGATAGGCTGTGTAAGAAATGAATCTAGCTATTGAAGACCTAAGACATATAACTTAACAACTTCAAGAAAAATAAAGTGAGATACAAAGACTCACCGAGCACCATTTCAATATATCTAATCAGATGATGACTATATATCAGGAGCTTAATCGAGTCAATGGTGAACTGTAAAGAAAACTTGAAGATATTGGAATACTCAGGGAAGAAAATGAGAAACTGAGAAATGAAATCAAAACTCAACAACAACACAATGAAATGGAGAAATTGGCTAAAGATAGTTCTAAAAGGATTGATGATTTTCTAACTAATCAAAGAATATTTGGAAGTAAAGTTGGATTAGGCTATACCGGTGAAGGAGAATCATCAAAACAAGCTGAACAAATCAACAATAATCAAAATCAAAGACCTAAAGCATTGTCATGTTATCACTATGGAAAACCAGGACATACTTCAAATGTGTGTAGAAGCAAAGCACAAGGTAAACCTCCAGTCACTCCTAAGTTTAATGGTAACTATTATTATTGTGGAAAATTTGGTCACCAAGCTTATGAGTGTAGAGCTAAACAGAATAAGAATGAAAAAAATTCTTCTATGGAGAAACTCTATTATACTTGTAATGAACATGGACACACTACACAAGAATGTCAGGCAAAAATGAAGCAAGTATGGATGCCAAAGCAGTAGATCAAACATAAGCCTTATCAATTGAAGAGACAAGGTAACTATTATGTTTGGGATTACAAGACATGGGATAACTATATTGCATGTGGTAGATATGGGCACATTGCAGAAAATTGTAATAGGAAAAGATGGTCTAGACAATCACGAAGCTGGACAAGCACTGGGATGGCATGTTTACATTGTCATAAGGTCGGTCATCTAAGCAAGGACTGCAGAGACTGAGAGCTAGAAGAAGGACATGTATTTGAGAGTGGAAACACTATTGCAGATATCATGAGAATTAGGAATGACATGTGGAAGAAGGAATCAAATGAGAATGGAGAGGCAAGCAATGTTGTCAATGAAACCTCATCCAATGGATTAGGTGACATCGATACCTCTACTTAAGGAGATATAGGTATGTATGGAGTTGACATCTCAAATCATCATATTTCACATATAGTTCCTTATATATGATGAGCACATACCAAATCTGCATGAACATAGATGCACTATGGTTTATATGTTATGAGCTAACGAAGTCACACAGTCGGTAAAAGTTAGACCGAGCTAGAGGTTACCCGTCGGTAATCACTACTTAAGGTTAAATGAGTATTAGTTTCAACTGAGTAGGAAATCACGTGTTAATTGAGCTGATGAAAGTTTGTAGTATTCACTGAGTTGATAGTTGTCATGGACTGAAAAGTAGGTCAAGCATTAATGACATAAAGTTTTAAGCGGGAAACCAAAAAATGCTATAAATACATGGAATTCTAAGTTCATTTTCACACAACAATTTCAGAGAGTGATAATTTCACAGAGCAAGTTCGAGCAAAAGATTTTTTAAGTTCATCCAAAGCAGTTGCAAATCGAACCAAGCACATTCTTCGATATTTTTTGAGTAAGTTGAAACCCCTGCCGAGCATATTCATCATACTTACCAAAAACCTAGTTTGTTATAATGGCATCCACCACAAGCACTTCTAAAGCTATGGAAGAGGAAGTTAATCTTATCATGTCAGCAAATTATAGTGAACCCAAATACAAGTCACACCCAAAAGTAGCATCGAAAATGGATTCAGCGGGTTCTTTTTCGAGCATCCCACCTAGGGTTTTATTGGTCAAAGACATTCGATCATACATTCACTACAAAATAGGAGATTTTGAAATGTATGTTGCATACCAGGCACTATGTGGTGATGATGCAAAGTTGAAACTAGAGCATAAATAGGTAGAAATGATTGGACTCACTAATGCCCTAAATTTTTTGAAGAATTTCAAAACATAATGGATTAGGGCTGTGCTAAGTCGATATCATGAGGGCACATTTTGGCTGGATAGTCTAATTAAGGTAACAAAGAGAATGATACATAGGGTTACAAGTTACCCTACAACCAACAAGGTGAAAGCATTCTGAAGTTCATCTTGAGCCAATGTTGAGAAAAATAAAGGTGCAACATGGGATGACAGAGCATTAAAGATAGCTTCTATTGTGGATCTGGAAGTTAAGTTTGCAATACATGTAATAGGTTATAAGTTCTATCAGTCAAGCAGACTGAACATTGTACCATGTAGTGCTACGGATATGGCTTACAAAATGATAAAGAAGGGTCATTAGATAGACCTTGCCGAGCTACTCCTGAAACAGGTTGAAGAGAATACGAAAACAATAAGGTCTCAAAAGTCTAATACCTGTAAGTTTGGCTCACTGCTAGTATGTTTATTTTTCTATATCTAGAAATTATTTCCTTCTTTCGGTCACAAAGTTTGGTCTATCAACACACTGGTCACTTCACAAATTTTTGATATAATGACAAGTTTGGGAGATAATGCAAATAATACTGTAGATGAATATTTTGAAGATTTTAAGATCAAGATGAATATGAGGAGCATAATTCCAAGCTCACTGGTCGAGAAATATGAGATGGATATTTGTTTCCTAGTGGACACCGACCATACATTGATTAAATCTATAGAGCCGAGGACAAAATGGCTAGCATCTATGGGATATGAAATGGATCATGATTTTAGTTTGAAATCAATTAAGGCATTATTGTCTTTATCGAAGGACAAGAAGGCTGAAAGGTTTGGAACCTTTGAAGAGGTGAAATCTAGAATATAGACAGGTCTTGTTATCAAAAAAATAACAAGGAAAGCTAAGAAAATGAAGAAAGTTTTAATTGAGAAGTTTGGAGATGTATCTAACTCATCTGACAAGTCACCGGTTGAACCTACAATTGAAGGTCAACTACTATTGACTAACAAGGCACATGATAGTGAGGAAACTGAGTTAGACAAAGAAAATGACTCTATATTAGTTTCTCCCACTCCAACTCCAAAGGAGCAGTTACTAGCACAACCAAGAGCACAAACAAGATCAGTTACTGTAGCTTCATCACCTTTGAAAAAGGGAGCTGGAATGAAAACAAAACCTAAAGTAGCTACACTGACTAAAATGTATGCAAAGAGAAAAACCAAGGTTGTAGCTACAACACCAAAGAAAAGGAGAAAAATCATAAGGAGTCAGGAAGACCTTGAGGATGAAGAAAATGATAATGAACAATTCAAGGTTGTTAGTAATAAGGACATATCAATTTATGAAGTCGTTGAGGACATAATTGAGAATGGAGATCTCTCTGATCTGGAACTTAGTCAATTTGACAACATGTCAACCGAAGATCAAAATCAAATTGAGGAAGCAATCATCTAGATGATGATTAAGTTCAAAAAGGTTCCATTAGAATTTTCTAAGAAATTACCATAGGCACTAGAAGATAGAATAAACTAGAAATGGTCATATGCCTCGGACATCGAGAAGAAAATGAGGGAACAATCTCTAGTATCAGCAGAACCAAATCTATCTCTTGATGAGATTAAGGATTATATGGATACATATTATCAGAGATTCAAAGTAAAAGGCCAAGCTATGTAAGTTTTAGATGAAAATCTGGCAGATATTGATGAGACTCATCACCTTATCTGGACATCAATCAATAAAGCAAAAGAGCAAGCTGAGAAGGCTGTATTTCTAAATTTATCTAAGAAGAGACAATGATCAAAAGGTAAAGGTATACATATTGATGATGTGGATTTAACAAAGAAAAAGATAGATTTATCATTTATCGAGGTGATTGATACAACACTTGAAAAAGAAGTTATAACAATTCCATAAGATTCACCGAATCGTGTAAAGATCCAAGTCAACGAGAAAAATGATGATGATGTACTCATTGAAGACATTACTAATGGTGATCCTAATGATAGAGATGATGGTGAAGATGTGAACATTGCACCACACACTGCACAAGATGAAGGAAAAGTTATCAAGTGTGCATACACAACATTATCGAGTGAGCTTCTTGTACTTGTGGAAGTAGTTGAGATTTTATCTCAGGAGAAACCCGATGGCTCAGACCCCAAGCAACTAAAGGATACTATAGGGGAAAAAAGCACCAGAACACCTACAAAAAAAAAAATCTTAAAGAGAAAGAAGCACCAGAGGCAGAAAAAAAGGATCGAGAGAATCCTAATGTAACTGAGTGTTGGAATTAGGAGAGATAGGTACTGAGAGGGGATGGGTGAATCAGTGCCTTCAAAAACTTTACTTGTAAACCTTTCTGACATATAACTGCAAATAGTAATAACCGACCAAAACAATTTGAATCTAACTACATGTATCAATCATTCATTTAACTTATGAAATTAAACAACATGAAATCAATATGACAATCACATGACACAAGTATTTTGGTAATGTAGAAACCCTTGTTAGAAGGTAAAAACTGTGGTGGGGATGACACCCACAAATTCATCACTACTGCAGATAGAAAAGCTTTGCCTGTTAGGGCTACAATTTTTGATCACTTCTGGTGATCTCACCCTATTAGGAGTGACATGTTAGATAAGCTAGATCTACCTAGTTATAGGATTTTGACAACACTAATGAAGTGTGTACTCAGTTAAGAGATTTACATAAGACTGTTAAGTCTACTCTATTAAGAGATTTTATCCAAAAACTCTATTACAACTGTTAGAAAGCAATAGGCAATTATCTGCTAGTTGAAAACTCAACTGTCTTATACAGATCTATAAGTTCTAATAAAATATCACCTCACTTGTGATGAATCTCTACTCTGGACTACTTGGTAGCCTTTTCTGATTCTGCTCAATCTGAATTCCTCTATACTCTGTTATGCTTTGTTAACTAATAGACTTGAAGTTAGGCAATTGCTTCAAGTGCTCCATGATTCATATATCAGTTCACACCAAAAATGATGCGAACACACAAAATATATAGTGTTCTATTTTTTCCACTTTAAAAAAATTAGGTTACACAACATAGTCATAACCCAAAGATCTACGGTGTACAAAAATAACCTAGATCAACTATTACAAAAGATATACATTACATTTAATGAATATCATAACATTAAATGTTCCTCGATCTTGGTAAAATGTTTTATGAACCATTGTAGCCATTTTCATAGAAGAATGTGCCATTTCAGATTCCTATGCCATTTTTTGTGATCCTCGGTAAACACTGTATAAACTGCTCGGTGTATATTGGGATGCTTGGTGTTTACTGTCTGTCGGTGTCGGTGTCTGCTAGTGCTCGGTAAACTGTCTGATGCTCAGTGTGTAAGCTTTACCGACTAGTCTGTCTTGCTTCTGGTTACCAATTTTCTCAATGTAAGTGACCAACCAATATCTTCCATAACCTTTGATGCTAATGAAAACCATAAATGCTCAATAGAGATAACAATCTCCCCCTTTGGCATTAGTATCAAAACTTTGAATGTATATACACAAAATTTTCTATATATAAATTATATCTCCGCCATATACATATACATATCAAAATTTTCTAAAGTACTCCCCCTCAGTGCATGCTCCTGGTAATATTTAGTATATGTAGCATCTACGTACTTATTTGGCATAATGACTTATACATTGTTTTCCCCCTTTTTGATAGTAATGCCAAATAAAAAAATTAAGTAGTATACTCACATTTTGTCAAAAATATGCTAGTGGGTTTTCTTCACTAACTCCAAGAGGTTTTCTTGTTCCTCTTTCAATTTGGTGAGAGCAATATGCTCAAGACTGACTTGTGCATGCATGTCAAATATGATCTCCAACACTAAAATCTTGGGTGTTGCAACAAGTTGTTCTACTTTGACAATGTGTGCCTCAAAAATTTTCAGGTGTGGTAGGAGTTCTTTCTATAACTTAGTGACCTGATTTGTCATGTGCTCTTCTTGTTTCTTTAAATTTTCTATTAACCGCCAGAGTTCCTAAAATTGGTGAATATGCTTTGAGAAAGCATTAGGCTCAGTTATAGCTGTAGTTGCACTTAACTTTATTTCTGCTTCCAATCCTTTTATCTTCTCACTGACTTCAACAGTGAAGTTGTCTATAGTACAGGGCTTTAATAAAAACTGACAAATTAACTGGGTGATAGGTTTTATCTTGGTGATGGCCTTAGATAATTTGACCTTCTTGATTGCCACTTCTTGGCTTATTTTCTCTACCAGTTTGTGTTGTATCCTAGATTCTTCCCTTTCTTCAATCCATTTATCTACATCAGTGTCTGGGGCATTGATCTTCTCAGAAAGTGTAGCAAGTTGATCTATGATAGGAGTATCCTCATCAATATCCACCTTAGGTACTACCTATTGTAGGATATCCCTCACATCTATTAATATTTCTTTTCATTTGTGTTCTTGATTCAACTTCTCTTGAGCTACCTTTCTTGAACATAATTCCCCATATTTACTCAATTCTTTGGGGCTTAGGGTCCGCGGGTCACACTCAATAATAATAATCACTTCATCTAGGGTGACCGGCCCTTTTCCTTTCTTTTTCTTTTTCTTCTCTGATGCTATAGGTGATTTCTTCTCAATAACATCAATAGTTTTGTCTCCAGTCCTTGGAGTATCCTTCTCAGTTGAAACATTTTCTTCCTTCTTCTACTCCTTGGTACCTGTTGTCTTCGTTGATAGAGGTGGAGCTTTGGGGGTGTCAG
Organism: Chamaecyparis obtusa; assembly: GCA_027943335.1. Taxonomy (NCBI): domain Eukaryota; kingdom Viridiplantae; phylum Streptophyta; class Pinopsida; order Cupressales; family Cupressaceae; genus Chamaecyparis; species Chamaecyparis obtusa. The sequence goes on from BSBK01009130.1 coordinate 61,803, forward strand.
ATGGGATTGCCTCAGTTTCCTTTGTTTCTTCTATTGCCTTTGTCTCAATGGAAGGTGCCTCTATTTGTGTAGGCTCATCTGTATCTGCAGGTTTCTCAATGTCTTGATCCCTTGTGATGTCTTTTTTTTTCTTGGGGTCTGAGCCGTGGGGTTGTTCTTGTGAAAGAATTTCTACTACGGCTGCAAGTACACAAAGCTCACCCGGTAGTGATGTAAATGCACACTTTGTGACTTGTTCTTCATCTTGAGTGTAAAGGGGTGCAATACTTACATCCTCATCATCTTTGTCATCAAGATCACCATTTGTGATGTCTTCAATGAGTACATCATCATCAATTTTCTTCTTCATTTGTATTTCTACTTTATCCGGTGCATCCTGTGAGACACTTATTTCTTCCTCATTCTTGGTGATATCAATTACCTCAATAACTAATATACCAATGTCCTTTGACTTCTTTGTTGTGCTTTCATCAATACAAATACCTTTACCTTTGGTTTGTCTCTTCTTAGACAAGTTTAAGAGTGCTTCTTGCTCAGATTTTTCTTTGGCTTTAAAAATAGATGACCATAAAGAGTCACTTGTTATATCCATATCTACCACATTTTCATCTAGCATCATCATGGCTCAGTTCTTGATCATAAATCTTGCTTGATATTTAGTCATGTAATCATTAAGTTCTCCATAGCTTAGATGAGGGGCTGCCCGAACTAGAGATCGTTCTCTCTTTCTTTTCTCGGTGTCTAGTGCAATAGCCCATTTTTTAGTAATCTTGTCATCCAACTCCTTTGGTAATGCATAGGAAAATTCCATTGGAACTTTCTTGAATTTTATCATTATTTGGATGACAGCCTCTTCTATCTTGGTTTGATCTTCATTTCACATCCTGTCAAATCTGTCTATTTTGGGATCAGTAAGATCACCATTTTCAATTATTTCTTCAATGACTTCATCTATTGATTTTACCTTGTTACTGACCACCTTGAATTGATTTTTGTCATCTTCATTCTCAGTCTCCTGAAGATCTTCTTTACTTCTTATCAGTTTTCTCCTTTTCTTTGGTGCTTCAGCTGCCAGCTTGGATCCTTTCTTTGCATAAGTCTTAGTAGGTGTAGTTGCTTTGAATTTTAGTACCTTTTCTACTTCTTTCTTCTCAGGTGGTGAAGCTGCAGTAGATGATCTTTTTCTCATACCTTCTTGTACTGGTAACTTCTTCTTCATGGGAAATTTAGGTGGAGGAACTGGTTTGGGATATTTTTCTTTGTCAGACTCAGTTTCCTCACTATCACATGGCTTGTCAGATAATAGTATCTGACCTTTGATTTCCTAATCAACCGATGTCTCCTCAGATGTTTCAGACACATCTCCATATCTAGTAGTAAGATCTTTCTTCATCTTCTTTACCTTTCTAGATATTTTGCCGATCTCTATGCCTGTAGTTATTCTTGATTTGGCCTCTTCATGTGTTTTGAACCTAGTGGCAATGGGGTCTTTTGGTAATGCAAGCAGTGCATTAATAGATTTTAGTGTGAAATCATGGTTCATTTCATAACCCATCGGTGCCAACAATTTTACTCTAGGTTCAACTGCTTTTATCATACAATGATCTATGTCGACTACAAAACAAATGTCCATCTCAAAATTTTCAACTAATTCCCTTGGAATTCTACTCCTTTTATGCATTTTAGTCTAAAATTCCTTGAAGTATGCATCAAATACTGTGTTCAAATTATTTCCTAACTTATTTATCATCTTGGTAATTTATGCAGTTATAGGCTTATCTATTGTCCAGTTCACTTTACCGATGCTAGGTACAAACTTTTGTATGAAGAAAAATATACACACAAGTAGCGATCCAAACTTACATGTGTTAGACTTCTTTGACCTTATTGTCTTCATGCTTTCCTATAGTTGATGTAATAGTACCTCAGCAAGATCAACCTGGTGACCTTTCTCCATAATTTTGTATGCCATGTCACTATGCTGTAGGGTACGTTGTTGAGTCTGCTTGATTGAAATATTTAATACTTGATTACATGTGTTGCAAACTTAACTACTGGGTCTTTGATTGTTGAAATCTTTAGTGCCCAATCGTCCCATTGTGCTCCAGTGTTCTTCTCAACATCCGGTCGTGACGAAATACAGAAGGCTTTTTCCTTGTCAGTTGTAGGGAGCCCAGTAACCCTACTTATCATTTGCTTAGTGACCTCTATCGGTTTATCCAGCCAAAATTTTCCATCATGATACCTACTCAATACAATTCTAATCCAATCAGTCTTGAATGATTACAGATAGTATGTGATACATGATAATCCTGATTCTATAATCTTCTTGTATTCTAGTTTCAATTTACCATTCGTACCACTGAGTAGTTAAAATGTAGCAACAATTTCAAAGTCTCCTACTTCTCCAATTTTGCAATGAATATATGCTCTTACATCTTCTTTCAAAAAAACCCTCTCTAGTATGCTCGAATAAGTGCCCATTAAATCTGTTTGTGCTGTGACCTTAGGATGTGGCTTAAACTTAGGTTCATCAAAATTTTCCCTAATGATTATATTAACTTCCTCCTCAATGCTTTGTGTTTTTCTTGCAGAGGATGTAGATGCCATAAATCGATTCTAGGGTTTCAGCTAGTAGGACAAAAAGTGTTTGATAGCAAATGAACTTACTCGGAATCATTGAAGAGAGTTGTCGGTTTGATCTACAGTAGCCTTGAATCCTTCTGAAAATCTTTTAGCTCAAACTCTTCTATGTGAAATCTTCGCTCTTCAAAATCGCAATGTAAAAATGAACTCTGTTTCTTGTGTATTTATAGACTTTTCGATATTCCCACTCAAACTTTCATGCAATAAATGCTTGACCTAACTTTTGGTATGAAATAATTGTCCGCTTTGTGACAACAAAAATTTTATCTGCTCGGTTAACATAGGATTTCTTCATCAGTTTGCACTGTTGTCCGGTTAATCTTGTATAGTGATTACCAATGGGTAACCACCTCTCGGTCTCTCTTTCACCGACTATATAACATTGTTAGCTCATATCATATAAACCATAGTGCATCTTTATTCATGTTGATTTGGTATAAACACATCATGTATAGGGAGCTATATGTAAAATATGATCTTTTGAAATGTCAGTCCCATACATACCTATTTCACCTTAAGTGGAGGTGCCGATGTCACCTAATCCAGTGGATGAGGTTTCACCGACAACATTACTTGTCTTAGCATTCTCATTTGATTCCTTCTTCCACATAGTGTTCCTTAACTTCATGATATCTGCAATAGTATATCCACTCTCAAATACATGATTTTCATGTGGTGCTCAGTCTCTATAGTTCTTGCTTAAATGACCGACTTTGTGACAGTGCATACAAGCCATTCCAGTGCTTGTCCAACTTCTTGATTGTCCAATCCAACTCTTTCTATAGAAATTTTTTGCAATGCGCACATATCTACCACAAGAAGTATAGTTAGCCCAAGTGTTATAATCCCAAACATAAGAAATATGCTGTCTCTTCAATTGATAGGGCTTACGCTGTGTTTTCTACTTAGGAGTCCATACTTGCTTCATCTTAACCTTACAGTCTTGTGCAGTGTGTCCATGTTTATTACAAGTATAACATATTTTCTCCACAGTAGTATTGTTAGCAATATCATTCTATTTAGCTCTACACTCATAAGCAAGATGTCCAAACTTACCACAATAATAACAATATCCATTAAACTTAGGAGTGATAGGAGGTTTACGTTGTGCTTTGCTTCTACACACATTAGATGTATGTCCTGGTTTTCCACAGTGATAACATGCCAAAGCTTTAGGTTTCTGATTTTGATTGATGTTGACTTGTTCAGCTTGTTGTGATGATTCTCCTTCACTAGTGTAACCTATACCAGCTTTACTCCCAAATCTCCTTTGATTAGTCAGAAAGTCATCAATCTTCTTTGAACCATCCTCAGCCAATTTCATCATCTCATTATGTTGTTGTTGATTTTTCACTTCATTCCTCAGCTTCTCATTCTCCTCTCTGAGTCTTGCAACATCTTCTAATCTTCTTGATAATTCTCCATTCACTTAATTTACTTCTTGATTCACAGTCATCATTTGATTAGATACTTGGAAGTGATGATCAGTGAGTCTCTGTATTTCATTCTCTTTAGCTTGAAATTGTTCAGTCATCTATCTTCGGTCATCAATAGCTAGATTCCTTTCTTGGTCAGCTTGTCTAGCATTGTTCATTGTCTCTACCATTCTCACCATCTGAGATTCTTGACTGATTTGTAGTGCTTTCACTTGATCAGTTAAATGTTGATTCTTTTCAGATAAATCAATGATTATATTTTTAGATCCATCAGAGATACTACCAGAACTAGATCCAATATGCTTGAACATTTCATCAATAGATTCTTCATGGTAATCGATCTTATTTTGTAGAATAGCTAGGTTCTTCCTTTCAACTAGTAATTTCTTCAATCCTTCCTTGGATTGTTTGTACTATTCAATAAACATCTGCATTTGTATCTTCTGACTCTCAATAGTCTTATCAAGCTTATATCTCTCCATGACTTAGATCTTTACCCTTCAGTAGTTAAACTGTTCAATAAGAGAGCTGAGCTCTAATACCAATTGTTGGAATTAGGAGAGATAGGTACTGAGAGGGGAGGGGTGAATCAGTGCCTTCAAATATTTACTTGTAAACCTTTCTGATATATAACTGTAAATAGTAATAATAGACCAAAACAACTTGAATATAACTGTATGTATCAATAATTCATTTAACTTATGAAAGTAAACAACATGAAATCAATATGACAATCACATGACACAAGTATTTTGGTAACACAGAAACCCTTGTTAGAAGGTAAAAACTGCGGTGGGGATGACACCCACAAATTCTTCACTACTACAGATAGAAAAGGTTTGCCTGTTAGGGCTACAAGTATTGATCACTTCTGGTGATCTCACCCTATTAGGAGTGACATGTTAGATCAGCTAGATCTACCTAGTTATAGGATTTTGACAACACTAATGAAGTGTGTACTCGGTTACGAGATTTACATAAGACTGTTAAGTCTACTCTGTTAAAAGATTTTATCCAAAAACTCTATTACAATTGTTAGAAAGCAATAGGCAATTATCTACTAGTTGACAACTCAATTGTCTTATACAGATCTACAAGTTTTGATAAAATATCACCTCACTTGTGATGAATCTCTGCTCTGGACTGCTTGGTAGCCTTTTCTAATTCTGCTCATTCTAAATTCCTCTGTACTTTGCTCTACTCTGTTAACTGATAGACTTGAAGTTAGGCAATTGCTTCAAGTGCTCCATGATTCATATATCAGTTCACACCAAAAATGATGCGAACACACAAAATATATAGTGTTCTATTTTTGCTGCTTTAACAAAATTAGGTTACACAACATAGTCATAACCGTAAGATCTATAGTGTACAAAAATAACCTAGATCAACTATTACAAAAGATATACATTTCATTTAATGAATATCATAACCTTTAAATGTTCCTCGATCTTGGTAAAATGTTTTATGAACCGTTGTAACCATTTGCATGGAAGAATGTGCCATTTCAGATTCCTATGCAATTTTTTATGATCCTCAATAAACACTGTATAAACTGCTCGGTGTATACTATGATGCTCAGTGTTTACTATCTATTAGTGTCGATGTCTACTGGTGCTCGGTAAACTATTTGATGCTTAGTGTGTAAGCTTTACCAACTAGTCTATCTTGCTTCTAGTTACTAATTTAATCAATGTAAGTGACTGACTGATATCTTCCATAACCTTTGATGCTAATGACAACCATAAATGCTCAATAGAGATAACATCGAGGCCACTCCATTAGACAATACATCAGAGGCTCTGACATAGTCTACTGACACAAAGGTCACCAAGGAGAAGCAGAAGGAAGATACAGTGTCACCCGGGTAGGTTACACAAAGTTCTGAGGTAAAGGACATTGTACCACTTATAAAAAGTTCACCTCAAGAATCAGAAAAGAAGAAGAAGAAAAAGAAAGGAAAAGGGCCGGTTACCTTAGATGAAGTCATAGTTATACCAGATTGTGACCCGAGGACCCTAAGCCTCAAGGAACTGAGAAAATATGGGGAATTGTGTACAAGGAAGGTAGCATGGGAGAAATTGAAACAAGAAAGAAAAAGCAAGGAAATACTTGAGAATGTAAGAGATATCTTACAACAGGTTGTACCTAAGGTACATATAGATGAGGATACTCCAATCATGGACCAACTTGCTACACTTGCTGAAGAGATAAATGCCCCAAATGCTAAAGCATACAAGAGAATAGAAGAAAGGGCCGAATCAAAGATACAAGATAAACTTGCAGAAAGGATTAGCCAAGAAGCGGCAATTAACAAGGTTAAGATATCTAAGGTAATAACTGAAATTTGGGGTATTACTCATTTAATTTGTCAAATTTTGTTCAAACTATGCACTATGGAAACCTTCACTACTGAGATCAGTGACAAGATTAAACAACTTGATAATGAAATCAACACCAGTGCACAAGCAGCCTTAACCGAGCCTCAAACATTTGCGAAACATATCTTGAAAGTTCAAGAACTCAGGTGGTTAAGAGATCTCCAAAAATAGGAAGAAATAATCAGTGAACAAGTCACAAAATTGCAAACCGAGACACTTCCCTACTTGAAAATCTTTGAGAAGCACATTGTCAAGGCACAAATGCTTGTTGCAACACTAGAAATATCTATGTTGGATAACATTTTTGATATGCATGCACAAGTCGGTCTTGAGCACATTGCTCTCACCAACTTGAAAGAGGAATGGGAAAACCTCTTGGATTCATTGAAGAAAACCCACAAGCACATTTTTGATAAGCTGTAAGTATACATTTTGTATTTGGCATTAATATAAAAAAGGGGGATAACAATGTATATGCCAAATATGTATATAAAATGCTAAGTATACTACACATTACTGGGAGCATGCATTAAGGGGGAGTAATATAAATTATTTTTTGATAAGTATCTATGTATATGGTGGAGACATAAAGTATTTTGAGATCATATGTCTATATATATTAAGGTTTTGATACTAATGCCAAAGGGGGAGATTGTTATCTCTATTTGAGCATTAAAGATTGTCATTAGTATCAAAGACATTCGTCAGTTACCTATGCTACTCTAGTCGGTAATTGCAAGCACTACAAGACAGTCAGTTAAGTCTTCAAATCGAGCACTAGGGTAGTTCTACCGAGCAGCAGTAAACACCAAGCAGACTGGACACCAAGAACTAGTGTAATTACCGAGTAGTATATACAATGTTTATTGAGGAAGATAGTAAATGACATAGTAATTAGGAATGGCACATTTATTTATGCAAATGGTTACAATAGAATCAGAAAACATTTTACCAAGATCAAGGATCATTTATTGTAAGATTCCATCATTAATTGCGATGATGATCTTTATGTATTTGCTAAATCTAGGCTATTTTTGTACACTGTAGATCTTAGGGTTTTCTCTAAGATATTGTAACCTAATTTTGTTAAGCAACAAAAGCAGCATGCTATATGTATGTATTTCAAGTCTTTTGTATGTATGCGAGGAGGCTTAATAAGGAAGTTAAGAACAAGTAGAAGAACTTCTTGAAGAATTGGCCAACTTCATGAATATTAGTTATCAGGAAGAGCAGAACAGTATTCAGAGATATTCAAAATAAGCAGAATCAGATAGGCTACTGAGTAGTTCAAAGAAGAGATCTTCACACAGAAAGGTGATATCTATTAAGCATTTCATAGATTTGTATTAGACAAGTTGATTTTTCATTAGCAGATATTTACCTATTATTTTCTAATCATTGTAATAGAGTTTTGGCAAAATCTCTTAACAGAGTAGACCTAACAGTCTTTTTGTAAATCTCTTAACTGAGTGGATACTCAAGTAGTGTTGCTAAAATCCTATCACTAGGTAGATCTAATCAATTTAATATGTTACTCCTAATAGGGTAAGATCATTAGAAGTGATCACCACTTGTACCCCTAACAAGAAAACCTTTTCTATTTGCAATAGTGAAGAATTAGTGGGTGTCATCCCCACCACAATTTTAACCTTCTAACAAGGGTTTATGTGTTACCAAAATACTTGTGTTATGTGATGATTATCTTATTGATTTCATTCTATTTACCTTTGATAGTTAAATGAATGAATGATGTGTTGGGATTGGAAGGACAACAAACCTTTTTTTGTTGTAGCCTTGTCTTTTCAGCTGCTCAACGATGAGCTTATAAATAAGACTGTTCTATTCATAATAAACATTCTAGTATGGAGATTAATACAATTCTTCTGCTCTCAGTGTGGACATAGCCACTATTATGGTGAACCACGATAAATAGTGTGTTCTATGCTATTTTGCAATCTGCTCTGTTTATCTCTTTTAATTCTATTTTTCTGGTCTTTATTTCAAATTCTTAAATTCTACAATTGGTATCAGAGCGAGGTTAATCACTAGTTGAGATTTCAATTTCAGAATTATGGAAGATATAAGTGTTCAAATTTTTTTTGGGAAGAACTACATGATATGGAAGATTCAAATGAAGTCTCTATTAGTCAACAAAGAACTTTCACTGGCACTTGAAGGAAAAGTGAAGAAACCCTTAGCGATGTCGATAATATTGGGGAAAGCTTGATGAGAAAGCCATGTCGATAATATTTCTTGCATTAGGCGATAATGTGCTATATAATGTTTCAGACAAAAATACAGCCAAAGACGTATGGGATAAATTGGCTTCAACATATGCACAAGCATCTGCTATGAAAAAAGTCTTCATCATGAAGAAGTTATATAAACTTAAGATGATGGAAGGTGAAGCCATGAAAAATCATCTCAACGAATTTAACACCTTGATCAACCAAGAAAATTCAGTTGGCATGACACAAGATGATGAGAATAAGGCTGTTCTATTGCTATGTTCTCTTCCTAATAGCTGGGATAGACTTGTGACAGCCATAAGCACTTCAACATCAACTACCAAGAAGTTGGTTTTTGATGAAGTTTCAGCTACCCTACTCTTTGAAGATTTGAGGACAAAGAATGATGAGTCCTCTTCCAATAATGCTCTCACAATGTTGAGCACAGAAAATAGAGGAAGAAGCCAATATAGAGGCAAATTTAATAACAATCAGAGGTTCCAATCTGCAAGAAGATCACAGTCAAGAGGGAGACAAAATGGTTGTTGGTTTTGTGGGAAGGCTGGGCATGATAAGAAGGATTGTAGAAAATATAAGAAGGCACAAGAACAAGTATTGGACAATCAAGAAAACACAATTTGTGAAAAGGATTTGGGTATTCTAATTTTATTGACAAGTGATACAAAAGTTGATTCATGGGTAATTGATTTGGGAGCTTCCTTTCATGCTTCCTCTCTCACACATGCATTCACAAATTATCAAGAAGGTGAATTCGGAGAGGTATATTTGGGTGATAACAAAGCATGTAAAATTGTTGGGAAAGGAGATGTTGGCTTGCATCTTGAAGGAGGAGCAAAATTACTTCTCAAAGATGTTAGACATGTTCCTTAATTAAAGAGGAATCTAATTTTTGTCAGCCAATTATACACCCAAGGATTTAAAACTGAACTCACGGATACATGAAAAATAGTCAAAGGTTCATTGGCTATTGCTAAAGGAGACAAAATTGGTAGTCTCTATATTTTGAAACCTATTGATAAGGTGGGAGCTGCTTTGACACTTGTGGACAGTGATGTTGTGCTTTGGCATCAAAGGCTAGGCCATATGAGCAAGAAAGGCCTTGAGGTAATGCTGAATTGTGATCAACTACTGAGTCTCAAATCTGCATATTTAGAATTTTGTGAGCATTGTTTTCATGGGAAACAAAAGCGGGTCAGTTTGTTGAAGGATGGACATGACAAAAGGACTACACCCTTAGAGTTAGTGCATTCGGATGTCTTTGGACCTATGGAGGTAACCTCTTATGGAGGCACACAATATTTTGTCACCTTTCTTGATGATAGCACCCGAAAGGTATGGGTTTATATGCTTTCTAGAAAATTTGAAGTATTCTCTAAATTTAAAGTTTTTAAAGCTCTTGTGGAAAATCAAAGTGGTCATAAAATTAAGTGTTTGAAAATGAATAATGGAGGTGAATTTTGTTCATTGGAGTTTGATAAATTTTGTGCAGATCATGGTATAAGATGAATTAAGGTTGTTCCTTATTCCCCTCAAGAAAATGGGGCAGCAGAACGGTTAAATAGAACCATTCTTGAGAAAGCACGGTGTATGCTTTCCAATGCCAATTTGGGCAAAGAATTTTGGGTGGAAGCTTGCAATACAATAGTCTATTTAATCAATAGGACTCCATCTCGTCTAGAGTTTGGCATTCTGGAAGAGGAATGGCTAGGAAAAAGGATCTCATACTCACACATCAAAGTTTTTGGGTATGAAGCTCATGTACATGTCCCAAAAGAAAGAAGGACAAAGCTGGATTACAAATCACAAAAGGGCATATTCATTGGCTATGGTGAAGATCAGTTTGGGTACAAAATTTGGGATCCAATTGAGAAGAAGATAATTCAGAGAAAAGATGTAGTCTTTAATGAGAAAGCATTTCTAGCTTCTAATATGGAAGGAAAATCAGTGAGTGAATTTGTTCCCTTCTCTATTTTTGATAATAGGTCTGATAGAGATATGCAAAATAATGTTTCACAAAATATTGTTTCTCCTACATCAGTTTTAGTTCCAGCTCCTGTATCTTCTTCCTCTTCCAGCATGTGGAGTCAAAGTGATAATTCCACAAGAGATTCTATGTCTGCATTTGAAGCCATCCAAAATAATTGTATGAAAATTCACAGTCACTCCCTTTTTGAAAAATCCCCTTCCTCTCAAAGTCGGGTTGCTACTGCTGACTATCAAGCACAATTTTCACAACATCCCCTTCACCTGCAAGAAACTTCCCCTCTTCATAACATACCCTGCCATAGCCCTCACGAGAATTTGTAGTCTCCACAGAATGGTCAATCAAATCATGACAAGAATGAGAGAGCTGAAGTAGCTCATGAAAGTTTTCAAACTCATCACAACAAGGATAGTAGAGCCCATGACAGACATGATACACATCTCAACAGGCATGATACACCTCTCAAAAGTCAATAAATATCACATGGTAGAGTGCAAGTTCCACCAAGCAACACATCATTTCAAATCCCACATGGAAGCTATGAAGTTACTCATGGCAGAGTAAGCTCTATACGATTTTGCCTCTGCCAGTAGAGAAGATAGTTATGACACACCATAGGTAGTTCTCGACAAAGAGAGCACTCTCGACAGGCTTAAAACACCACAGGAAAGTTCTTAGTTTGAACATGACAGGTTTGAAAGTCTCAAGAGGGATCAAATAATCCATGGTAGGAATGATAGAGCAGCTCACAGCAATGATGAAATAGTTCACAATTTTTCCCAGTTCTCTCACAATAGAGAGATTGCTCTACAGACTAAGGAAATACCTCACGGTAGCAGGGACAATGTCCATGACAGACAGTTTGGAAGTCCTATTCAGTTTGACATTCAATAAGAAAATTTGGATCCTTCACTTGGTGAAAATAGGGATGCCTCACACGAAACATCTGGTGTGAAATCAACAGCGGTACCAAATTTAAATCAACTTGGTAATACAGGAATTGAAGACAATCAATTAAAGAGAATTCATTCTCATGAACTAGATCATCTTGAATTGAGAAGATCCTCAAGACAAAGGAAAGTTCTGGCAAAATTCTTTGATTATCAGCTATTATTTGCTGAAGAGGTAGAGCCAGAACTATTAATTTATGAGCAAATTGAACCTACAAATTATAAAGAGGCATGTATAAGCAGTGACAAGAACAATTGGTTTGTTGCTATGATAGATGAAATGAGTTCGCTTGAAGCAAATGACACCTGGGATTTGGTTGCTCTTCCACCAAATCAAAAACCACTCAAGAACAAGTGGGTTTATAAATTAAAAGATGGAGGAGGTAAAAAATGGTTCAAAGCTAGGTTGGTAGTAAAAGGATATGCTCAGAAACATGGGGTTGATTTCGTTGAAATATTCTCTCCGGTTGTGAAGATGACATCCATCTAAATAGTATTGGGATTAGCAGCCATTTGGGATCTTGAATTGGAACAGTTAGATGTTAAGACAATGTTTTTACATGGAGACATAAATGAGGAGTTGTATATGCATCAGCCTAAAGGTTTTGTGAAAAAGGGGTAGGAACATCTCTATTGCTAGCTAAAGCGTAGTTTGTATGGGCTCAAGAAAGCCCCGAGATAGTGGTATGTCAAGTTTGACTCCTTCATGCTTGAACATAATTTTATCAGATGTGAATCTGATCTGTGCATTTACTACAAGACACTCTCAAATGGTGAATTTGTTATTCTTCTTCTCTATGTTGATGACATGTTAGTAGCGGGAACAAGCTCTAAAATTGTTAGTGAGCTGAAAACTAAATTGGCAAGCACATTTGCTATGAAGGATTTAGGGGCAGCCAAGAAGATTCTTGGTATGACTATCACCCGGGATAGGAAGAAGAAAGTAATTACATTGTCACAAAAAGAATACATTGACAAAGTAATTCAGAGATTTGGTATGGCTGATGCGCATAGTGTTTCTACTCCACTTGCTTCATATTTTTAGTTATCAACACATTTGTGTCCACAGACACAAGAGGACAAGGAATATATGGAGGACATCCCTTACAAATCTATAGTTGGTAGCATTATGTATGCTATGGTTTCGACATGTCTTGACATTGCTCATGCGGTGGGAGTTGTGAGTAGATTCATGAGCAATCCTGGGAAGACTCATTGGGAGGCCGTCGAATGGATATTAAGATATCTTAAAGGCACTTCAGATTTGGTCTTATGTTTTTGTAACAATAATGAATAGTTATAGGGATTCACAGATTCAGATCTTGTCGGAGATTTGGATAAGCATAGATCTACTACCGGTTACAAATTCATGTTCGCTGGAGCTGCTATTAGTTGGGCCTCAAGGCTGCAACATTCTATTGCTCTTTCTTTCGCTGAAGCTGAGTATTTGGTGCTTTCCAAAGGTGCTAGGGAAATGATCTGGTTGTAGCAATTACTTGGTGAAATGAAGTATCAATAAAATGATTATGTTCTATTCAGCGACAGTCGTAGCACCATCTTTATGGCTCATAATCATACCTCTTAGTGACGTTCAAAATACATTGACATCCATGCTCACTTTGTTCGGCACATGGTTGAAGAGGGCAGGTTGAAGGTTGAAAAGATTGATACTAAGATCAATCCGACAGATATATTCACAAAAGTTGTAACCAAAGAGAAGTTCAAATGTGCAAGAACTTCTCTTGGACTTGTTAAGCTGAAGTAGATCAGCATGTAGAGCAGGGGAAAGCCTGATTAGCTAAATTATCTATTGACTTCTGGTGGGAGTTTGTTGGGATTGGAAGGCCAATAGACTTTTGTCTGTTGTAACCTTGTCTTTTCAGCTGCTCAGCAATGAGCTTATAAATAAGACTTTTCTATTCATTGTAAATATTCTAGTTTGGAGATTAATACAATTCTTCTGCTCTCAGTGTGGACGTGGCCACTATTGTGGTGAACCATGATAAATAGCGTGTTCTATGTTCTTTTGCAATATGCTCTATTTATCTCTTTTAATTCTATTTTTTTGGTCGTTATTTCGAATTTTTAAATTCTACATGATGCATGCAATGGACTCAAGTTATAGTTGAAGGTTACTACTGTTTGCTGTCTAAGGTTTGAAAGGTTTATTAGTTAAAAAATTTTGTGGGCACTGATTCACCCCTCCCCTCTCATTACCCTATCTCTCCAATCTAACACATCCCCCCTCTCACTCACCCTCCACATCATTCTCCTTCTCCCTCTCCCTCTCCTCCTCACTCTCCCCCTCCCCCTCCATTCCTCTCCCTACCCCTACCCCTCACACTCCCTCCCTCTCTCTCATCCCCTCAGACTCCCTCTTCCTCCTGATCTCTTCTTCCCTCCCAATCCCCTTCTCTTCCTCCCTCTCCCTCTCTCACTCTCCCTCCCCCTTCCCCTCCCTTCCTCTCCCTCATCCCCTCCCCCTCCTACTCTCTTCTTCCCTCCCACTCTCTCTCTCTCTCTCTCTCTCTCTCTCTCTCTCTCTCTCTCTCTCTCTCTCTCTCCCATTCCCTTTGTCTCCCCCGTCTGACTCCCCCTCTTACTCTCTCCCCTACTCTCTCTCCCACTCCCTCTCCCTCTCATTTCCCCACCCCCTCTCCCTCCCACTCCCCTCTCACTCTCCCTGCCCCCTCTCTCTCCCACTTTCCTTCCCCCCTCTCTCTTCCACTCCCCACCCCTCTCTGTCCCTCCTCCCACTCTCACTCTCCCTCTCCCTCTCCCTCTCCCTCTCATCCTCTCACTCCCTCCCTCCCCCTACCCCTCACTTCAACTCCACTCCCTCTCCCTCCTCCCTCTCCCCTTCTCACTCCCCCTCCCTCACTTCCCCTCCCACTCCCTACTCCTCTCCCTCCTTCACCCCCTCCCTCTCTCACTCCCACTCTCCCTCCCATTTCCCACGCCCCTCACTTCCCCTCCCACTTCCCACCCCTCTCTCTCTCCCTCCTCCCACTTCCCACCCCTCTCTCTCTCCCTCCTCCCCCTCCCTCCCCCTACCCCACTTCAACTCCACTCCCTCTCCCTCCTCCCTCTCCCCTTCTCACTCCCCCTCCCACTCCCTACTCCTTCTCTCCCTCCCTCTCCCCCTCTCACTCTCCCTACCACTTCCCACCCCCCTCACTTCCCCTCCCACTTCCCACCCCCCCACTTCCTCTCTCTCTCTCTCTCTCTCTCTCTCTCTCTCTCTCTCTCTCTCTCTCTCTCCCTCCCACTTCCCTCTCTCCCTCCCTCCCACCTCTCTCTCCTTCACCCCCTCTCTCTCCCTCTCCCCCCTCGCCCTCCCTATCACTCCCCCCTCTCTCTATCACTCCCATTCCCTCCCTCTCTCTTGTCTCACTCCCCCTCCTACTCCCTCTCCCACTCTCTCCCTCCCACTTCCTCCCCCTCTCACTTCCCCATCCCTCTCGCTCCCCCTCCCCCCTCTTTCTCTCCCACTCCTCATCTCTCTCTCTCCCACTTCCCACTCTCCCTGTCCCTCACTTCCACTCCACTCCCACTTCCCTCCCTCCCCCTCTCTCCCCTTCTCTCCTCCTCCCTCTCTCCTTCACCCCCTCCCTCTCCCCCTCCCTCTCTCCCTTCCCCTCCCCCCTTCCCCTCCCTTCCTCTCCCTTGTCCCCTCCCCCTCCCGCTCCCGCTCTCTTCTTCCCTCCCCTCCCCCTCCCACTCTCTTCTTTCCTCCCACTTCTCTCTCCCCTTCACTTCCCCTCTCCCTTTCACTCCCACTACCCCTCCCATCCTCTCTCTCATCCCTTCCCACTCCCTCCCCCTCCCACTCTCTTCTTCCCTCCCACTCCCCTTTTCTTCCTCCCCCTTCCCTTCCCTTCCTCTCCCTCATCCCCTCCCTCTCACGCTCTCTTCTTCCCTCCCATTCCCCCCTCCCCTTCACTTCCCCTCTCCCTCCCACTCCTCCCTCTCCCATGTCTCACTTCCCCTCCTACTCCCTCTCCCTCTTACTTCCCCACCCACTCTCCCTCCCACTCCCCTCTCGCTCCCCCCTCTCTCTCTCCCACTTTCCTTCCCACCCTCTCTATCCCACTCCCCATCCCTCTCTCTCTCCCTCCTCCCCTCCCTTCCTCTCCCTCGTCTCCTCCCCCTCCCGCTCCCGCTCTCTTCTTCCCTCCCCTCCCCCTCCCACTCTCTTCTTTCCTCCCACTTCCCCTCTCCCTTTCACTCCCACTACCCCTCCCATCCTCTCTCTCGTCCCTTCCCACTCCCTCCCCCTCCCACTCTCTTCTTCCCTCCCACTCCCCTTTTCTTCCTCCCCCTTCCCTTCCCTTCCTCTCCCTCATCCCCTCCCTCTCACGCTCTCTTCTTCCCTCCCATTCCCCCCTCCCCTTCACTTCCCCTCTCCCTCCCACTCCTCCCTCTCCCATGTCTCACTTCCCCTCCTACTCCCTCTCCCTCTCACTTCCCCACCCACTCTCCCTCCCACTCCCCTCTCGCTCCCCCCTCTCTCTCTCCCACTTTCCTTCCCCCCCTCTCTATCCCACTCCCCATCCCTCTCTCTCTCCCTCCTCCCCTCCCTTCCTCTCCCTCGTCCCCTCCCCCTCCCGCTCCCGCTCTCTTCTTCCCTCCCCTCCCCCTCCCACTCTCTTCTTTCCTCCCACTTCTCTCTCCCCTTCACTTCCCCTCTCCTTTTCACTCCCACTACCCCTCCCATCCTCTCTCTCGTCCCTTCCCACTCCCTCCCCCTCCCACTCTCTTCTTCCCTCCCACTCCCCTTTTCTTCCTCCCCCTTTACTTCCCTTCCTCTCCCTCATCCCCTCCCTCTCACGCTCTCTTCTTCCCTCCCATTCCCCCCTCCCCTTCACTTCCCCTCTCCCTCCCACTCCTCCCTCTCCCATGTCTCACTTCCCCTCCTACTCCCTATCCCTCTCACTTCCCCACCCACTCTCCCTCCCACTCCCCTCTCGCTCCCCCCTCTCTCTCTCCCACTTTCCTTCCCCCCCTCTCTATCCCACTCCCCATCCCTCTCTCTCTCCCTCCTCCCTCTCCCTCTCCCTCTCCCTCCCCCTACCCCTCACTTCCACACACACACACTCTCTCTCTCTCTCGTCCCCTCCCCTCCCCCTCCCACTCTCTTCTTCCCCTCCTTCTCCCCCTCCTCTCTCTCTCTCTCTCTCTCCCTCCCACTTCCCTCTCTCCCTCCCCCCTTCTTTCCTCCTCCCTCTCTCCTTCACCCCCTCTCTCTTCCTCTCACCCCTCTCCCTCCCTATCACTCCCCCTCACCCTCCCCCCTCTCTCTCTAAATAAGAACATATAAAAGACTAAAATCTATTTTTCACATGCTTCACATCAATAAGTTAATTCCAAACTTAATTTGAATACTCACACACTCATTTTGAATACATACAAAAAATAAATGGAAATAAAAGTAAATTCAATTTTAAACATACAAATTAAATGAATGCTAAAGTTTAAGCCAAACACTAATATATCATTGATGAAGGTGGTTATGTTGTTAATTTCGTTGCTGCCTCCTTCAACTCCTCAGCTTTCTTCTGCAACTCCAATCAATCAACGAATATCTTATAATGATATCCTTGAAAGAATACCATAAAATTATTACAGTCAAATGTTGTTTTCTTGAAATCAGAAACACAGTAAACATTTGAGCAAGGAGGAATAGCAGAGACTTACATGGCAGAGCTAAATTCACATTAGCAGTTGAACCATTAGGCTGGAGTGTCAGAGATAGAGAATATCACTGCACCGTTGTAGAAGTCCAAATCAAAGATATCTACAATGGATTAGACAAATTCTCAAGCTAACTTCAAAATACAAATACAAGTTAAAATCTCTATTTATAGAAGTTCCACACTGACACTGCCAAAAGTCATGTACCTCTCATGTATCTCTTCTTCTCTTCTCACCAATCTCCCGTCGTCAACGTCCACGCCATCAAAATCCAAGCCGACCTTCCAAATATCTTTGGCAAATCTGCAATTTAGGAACTGATCGGCCAACCAATCTTATGCTTATGCTCTCCACCGTCGAATTTCACAGAGCGTCTCAATCGGGCCATATCACCAGTGGAGATCCGAGCTGCTTCGTTCGTGCTTGAGTTCTTGCAGTTCTATGTCAAACAGGCGGATCCGAGGTGAACCCACAATGCAATCATGAGAGATTTGATGATGCAGAAATTGAGGCAGAAGAAAGGCTCTGCAACCTGGTAGCTGTTGGCTGTGAAGAATTGTCGCCGTTTACGTTCAAGATGCCAGAGAGCTCCAGGCTCTACTCAGGCCGATGAGACTGATGCCATGACCATCAAATGTACTTCATGCCATGACCTTGACCACACTTGATGTTTGTAATTGTATTCACACACAGTCATCCCCTGTTTCAATGCAAGACAATTCTCTTTAAATAATAAATATAATCTGTAATATGAATTCAATTCTAAAAACCATCTTTCAATTCTCTGCTAAATTTAATCTTCAAGATGTGAGAAGTGCATTAAAGAGAATTGAGCTACCGCATGCCATCGTGGGTGACTGTTGTGTGCAGAGACAGGGAAATTGCAGGTTGGGTGCAATTCAATGGTTCTAACCGTCATCCACTGATCTTCACAATCCAAGAGCCTAATAAATCAGAACAGGAAAAAATCAGAACAGGAAAAAACTAAACGGCAAACAAAAACGAAAAAAGATACAATTTGCCCCTGTTTTGCACATCATGGCCCATAAATAGATCACATGGTATCGAGGTTTTTTTTCCTCAACGGTGATATTTTTTAAAAAAATAGCCGTTATATAAAACGCTTTTGAGATCCAGCTTTTTTTTATCCTAACGGTAATATTAAAAAAAAATAAAATAAAAAAATTAAAGTCAGACTTCTCAATTATAACCTTTTTAATAGATTTTTAACTCAAGAAAAATTAAATAATAACTATTTTCAATAATTATTTGGACCTTACAATCAAAATAATGAAGTCCTGCCATTAGAAAAAAAATAAAAGAAAAGTTTCACCTCTTTTTATATAAAATAAAACCAACCCTGAAAAATCTATCTTTAATTGGCTCTTTAAAATTATATCATAATCAAATTTGTCAAAATTAGTATTTTAACATTTTCTCTTTAAAATATCCTAATCAAATTTGTCAAAAATTGTCTTCCAATTTTAATACCTCAATCAAATATGTCAAAACATACTTCAATTATTTGCTCTTTAAAAAACCTAATCAAATTTGTCAAAATATGTGTTTAATCATTTGCTCTTTAAATTTATTTAGTTTATAATTTTTTAAATATATTTTTACGAAAATATTGTTATCATAATATTGTGTTATATTAAATGGTTTCTTTATAGAAAATACTTTTTTGTGTATGAAATATTTTATTTAATTTTAGATTGTTTTCTCAATCATTCGTAGTTTATATGATACTTGTCCCCAGTCCACTTTAAAAATAAACAACATTAATTTAGCAAGATAAAAGCGAGGATAAAACAACATGGTAAACATCGTTAAAAAATTTTTGATCATTGATGATATTTGCAGCAAGCGTAAAGACATATTGTTAAGCTAAATACTTCTGAACCATGAATCCATAACATAATTGCTAAAAATGATTGCATTAGATCATGGCTTTAAACTCGGACTTGATTTTGAAATTCGAGGCTCAAGCATAGACTCATAATGTAGCTTGAATGGGAAGACGTCTAAAACCATGCCACTATTTTCAATGGACTTCATTTTCAGTGGAAAATTATCCCCTGCTTCTTCACAGTCCATGAGGTCTACTTTTTCTGGCTTCCCATTAGGTTGGATTGTCTAAACCTTCAACAAGTCTAGAGATTCAGAAATATTGTCATTCTCCCTTGAATTTTCTCAAACACCTTCCTCTATGAAAAGCATTGTAGCCGATGAATTAACCTACAACAAGTCTAGAGATTCAAAAGAATTTTCATTATCCCTTGCTTTTCCTATAACACCATTTTTGGCAGTTTGTACTATACCCTAAAAACCTTTTGTAAAAACCCTATGGTACTCAACAAGCCCTTTTTATTAGGTTTTCCATTTTCCTTTTTACAACAAAATTATTTGCACTTTTCAAGAGAAGTAATCAATTATTCAGGGCAATTTTGTGTAAGATATATAATAGAAGCCATACATACATTAAAGAAAAGAAAAATAGCTTTGCTTCCAAATCTCACAGAAGCATGAAAAACCATAGAACTTAGTTCTTTTAATAAAACCTAAGTTTTGTCTGCCAGATGAAATTAAAAATCAAATAGTGTTAAACAAGCCAATGCAACTAATTCCTACAACTTCAGATCAACAAGTAACTAGTGGTGAATTATGATATTGAGCAACAACATATGCAGGTAAACACAAATTACAGACAATTCCAATAAAACATACAAATTACATGCATTAAAATAATCAAATTCAGTTTCATTAAGTTAGAAATGCATTTAAAAGAAAATAATTAAAACTAAGGGCTTCAAGGTTAGTAACAAGCTCAAACAATTACATATTTTTTTGTTCTACTCAAATGTTCATATTGCAACTCTTTTCCCCAAAAGGTTCTTTTATGGAACCAAGGAAGAAAAAATAAATTTTAATTTACATGTTTGAGGTGGCCACATTGATGAGTAAGATGGAAGCAAAAATACTACATGAATCAGCTAAAATAAATAGCTTCCAACAGTGAGATCAAAATTGAGTGACTGCAATTCCACTTGACTACACATATGGATTTGGCTTACCCACTCTACACTCGCACCAACAGCTCAAGATGTTTTGTGGTGACTTAACTACAATTGAGACTGAAAATCCAATGTATGCCAGCAAGTTGTGATGCTATGAATGAATTTTCCCACTAGATATGAGTTCAACCGCTTTCTCTCCATTGCATCTTTCTTCAGTTTGTAGCTTGCACAAAGAAACATGCCTTCCCAAGAGTGCATAGTTCCTGAAAAGAAGGATCCTGTATGCACAAAAAAGCCCTTACTGGGTGTGATGTCAGTTTCACAAACAACACAAGAAAAAAATCCTGATTTGATAGCTTCCATTGCATGACCCAACTCGCCACTGCTCTCCATTTGTTTTCCATATCCTTATAACAGTATTCTTGTTGAAATTGATGAATTCCTTCTCAATAAGTATAAACAACACTAATCAATTATTAAAAAATTCCAACCGTAGCTGGAACAATAGCATCTGAAAAGATTTATTAGAAACAAAAAAACATAATAAAGTAACTGGAGAAATGACATGATTGTGCTACGTTGTTGTAACTGTAAATACACTAGCTAATATATACTTTATATTTAAAATACGCTGAGATGCATCGAGACATTGAATTTTTCCAACTTTATTTTTTTTTCTCTATATTGAAAGTGAATGATGAAATAATTCAACACCTCGATGCATCTCGACGTATTTTAAATATATAGTATATATTATCTAGTAGCAATTGTAGTGCGTGTAACACATTGACTAAATTAATTTGATTAGGGTTAACATTTAGCATTACAGTTTATATCATGGTTAGGGTTAGGGCTTAGTGTTAAGGTTGGGTTTATGGCCATGGTTATGAGTGGAATTATGGTTAGGGTTAGGGTTAGGGTTTTTTATTATAATTATAATAGGTTTTAGGTTAGGAATAATATTTTGATCAGTGTTAAGGGAAGTGTTGGAATAATTATTAGTGTTGGGATTAGAATTATAATTAGGTTAAGGGTAAATATTTAGATTTGGTGAGGGCTATGGTTTGGGTTAGGTTTCGGATTAGGAATAGGGTGTTGGTTAGTGTTAAGGGTAGGGTTGGAATTACTATTATGGTTGGGATTGGAGTTAGAATTAGATTAAGTGTAAAGGTTTAGAATTGGCTAGGGCTATGGTTTAGGTTCGAGTTAGGGTCAAGGTTAGGATTAAGGTTAAGATTAGTATTTTAGTCAAGATTTGATTTAAGTTTATGATCATGGTTAGGGTGCACACTTATGGTTAGGATTAAAATTAGGGTTAGAGTTTGGTGTTAGAATTTGAATAAATTAATATAATTAGGGTTGGGGTTAGCATGTATATCATGGTTAGGTATTGCATCAGGTTTATTATTTACCATTTATGATTAGGTTTTAGCATTTATGATTAGTGTTTAACATTTAATGAGTATGATTATAGTTAGGGTTAGGATTTAGATTACAATTATAATAGGTTTTAGGTTGGAATAGGGTGTTGGTTAGTTTTAAGGGCAAGGTTGTAATTACAATCAGGGTTGGGATTGGAATTATAATTAGATTAAGGGCAAAGGTTTATATTTGGTGAGTGCTATAGTTTGGGTTAGGGTTAGGGTTAGGGTCAAGGTTAGGATTAAAGTTAAGGTTAGCATTACGGTTAGGATTTGGTTTATGATTATGATTACACTTAACTAAATTGATTTTTTTTTAATTTAATATTTTTATTAAATTGAATGATGAGGGTTAGAATATGGATAATGGTTTGAGTTAGGGTTTATATAATGCTTATGGTTAGGATAAGGGTTAGTGGTAGGGTTATGATCAGGGTTAGGATTGGGATTATGGTTATAGTTGGAGTTTACATAATGGTTAGGGCTAGGGTTAGGGTTTAGGGTTTTGGTTTGGATTATGATGATGGTTGAAATTAGGGTTAGGATTATGGTTAGGGTTAGGATTAAAGTTTAATTAGGGCTATAATAATGGTTACGATTTAATTATATTAGGGTTACTATTAGGATATATCTTGAATTTGATAATGTCATATAGGATTAGGGTTATGATGCATATGTATGTGTGTTTGTGCTTGTGTATCTTAAACTCAATAATATAATTTAGGATTAGGGTCATTTTGTTTAAATTTTATATAATATGGGGTTCAATTAGGTTTAGAATTAGGATTGTAGTTCAATTTGATTTAGTGTATTGGTTAAGATTAGGTTTCGGGTTTTATTTATTAAGTGACCCTATTTTTTAATCTTAGAACAAATTATATTTTGGAAGCTTGTGAAATCTTAGTTATAGTTAGGGTTAGGGATCATTTTTTTTGTTATGGTTCAATAAATCTTAATGTTAGGGTTAAATTTTAATTTCTCATGATAGATCACTATGATGACGACTAAAAAATTATCCTACATGCAAGTAGATTTTGGAAATTCAAATAATATAAACCTTAGAGTAAATAAGCTTGATGATGATGATTTTAATATTTAGGGTACAATTTATTTAATCTTTAATTAGGTTTATGATTAGGGTTTAATTTGTGTTAAAGCTTTTCTAAGTGTAAGTAAAATTTAGATTTGGGTTTAGTATTAAGGTTCAATTTTGTTTGGTGTTAGTGTTGGGGTTTAATTTTGTTTAAGGTTTATGATGAATTGCATTCACTTTTTTTAAACATATGTAATGATGACATTCTAATTAGAAATGTGATCATTTGGTAAGAAACTAATTAGGGTTGACATTTAATTTAAAATTCAATTATATAGGGTTAGAGTAAGGCTCAATTCAAGGTTCAAGATTAAGGGAATTTGATTCATTGTTTAGGTTAGGGTTCAACTTTGTTAAATGTGTAATTCAATTTAGATTTAAGTTTATGGTTAGGGTTAGATTTCATTTTAATTTATCAAGATAGATCACTATGATGACACTTAAATTTCATCCAACATGTGAGTAGATTTTAGAAATCCAAATACTCTTAACCTTAAAGAGGATTAGTTTGATGAGGATGTCCTTAATATTTAGTGTTACAATTTAATTTAATCCTCAACTAAGGTTATCTTGAGGCATAGGGTTTAACTTGTGCTAAGGTTTTCATAAGTGCAAGAATGAAATTTAAATTTTGGTTTAGTGTTAGGGCTTAATTTTGTTTGGTGTTAGTATTGATGTTTAATTTGGTTTAAGGTTTATGATGGACATATCAATTAGAAATTTGATCACTTGATAAAACAATATTTAAGGTTGACATTTACTTTAAAATCCACTAAAATGAGTTTAGTATAAGGCTAAATTCAAGATTTAGGATTAAGGTTGAATTGAATTGAGTGTTAAGGTTAGGGTTCAACTTGGTTTAATGTGTAATTTGGTTAAAAGTTAAGGTTAGGGTTCAATATAGTTTAATGTTTAGTTTGGTTTTCAAAGTCATTTATTTCTATTTATTCAATATGTTTCTCTATGAAATAAAGATTTAGGTCTAATTTGATTTATGGTTTGTGCTCAATTTGGTATATGTTAAGTTTGAATTTGGATTGGGATAGAATCTAGATTATGGTAAGGGTTACAATTCCATTTTGTTTAGTGGTAGGGTTAGGGTTAAATTTTGTATTGAGTTAAGGTTCAAAGTGGTTTTGTGTTAGGGTCAAATTTGATTTCATTAGGGGTAGGCTCAAGGTTAAATTTGATATATTATGTAGTTAGGTTTACCGTTATGGTTTAGTTTGGCTTAGTATTAAGTTTATTGTAGAGTTTTATTTTTAGTTAGAGTTAAAGTTTAATTTGGTTTAATATTTAATTATGATTAGGGTTAGGGTGACAATTAAATTTATTTTAAGATTAGTGTTAAATTTGGTTTAGTGTTAGCGTTAAGTTTGGTTTTAGTTGGGTTCAATTTGGTTTAATGTAGTAATTAATATTTCTAGATATTTCATGTTACCTTTTTAATGATAGACTTATATTAAATGGATATTTAAAGAATAATGGAGAAATTTCACCATCCCTCGTCACACGTCACACCTTAGTATTAAATTATTTCTATCTAAAATTTATTGTTCATGCAAAGAATATATTTCCTTCTATTTACATTGGTTCACTTTCAAACAAATCATAAAAGATTATTAATAATAGAAAGAAATAAATCTTTTATATTTTTTTATAAAATAAAAGTTATCTCAATAAAAATCAATATTTAAAATAATAATTTAATTATAATTATAAATATGAAAAAATACATTTTACATTACCTTTAAGTACTTTGAAATTTTAGAAATGTTTACTCAAAAATATAGAAACGTTTTATATGCATTTCTAATTTAGACTTTGAAGAAATCTTTTATAGACTTTTTAAAAATAAGATATCTAATGATAACAATTTTGTTACTAGATTACATTTATAAATATGAAAAAATACTCTTCTAATAATTTTATTAAAAAATTAAGATGATTCTAATTACTTTGAAAACATCTAGAATCTGAATTAGATAAATAAGATGTTTCTATATTCTTTTATACTTCTTCATTTTTTAATTGAGAATGAAGATGTTTCTAATTGAAAAAGTAAAAAGAAAATATAAAAATATCTAAGTAGAAAAATATATAGAAACATCTTCATACTTTTCTAATATTGTCATTAGAAAAGTAAGATGTTTCTAATCAGTTTTTTACTATACTATTTTTTTTTTGGCAAAAGTGGACAAGCCACTGAATATATTTATTTTTAAAAAAGTTGATTCAAAAAAGTTCAACTGGGAAAGAACCAGTAAGAAAACCTGGAATCCTCGATAAATACAAAAAAATTGTCATCGATATTTACAATTTTACTTATATCGATGAAATAATGGCCCAACATACAATTCAAAGATAACAATTTCTCCCCTCACGACATAGTTTGAGCAATTGAGATACAAAATATTTCTCCAAATCTGACAAAGTTTGATCCTTAATACAAAATATCCAAAAAATGGAGCTATCAATGTTTTACTCCTCCATTTCTTTCCAATCCTCTACTTGTGGAGATACCTGATCACCCAAAGGTCGTGATGTAGTCTCCCAGCCAACAGTCATGTGGGGCTATGGTGTAGCCTCCTAGCCAGTCCCGCTTGCCAACCCCAAAGCTTCTGGATACCCAGCATGTGTCATTGGCTCCCCTGCATTTGTCACTGGCTCCCAAGCATGAATTTGTTTACCTTTATGAGGTGTTAACCAGCCTGAATCAACAGTATCTCCACTCAACATCATGGACACTCCATGAGCACGTCCCTGACCAGTTTCAAAAGTGAAACCCTACAAAGAAATCATTGTACACTGTTCACCAGTAGACAAATGTGGAGGCACACCCGACGAGAGCCCCTCTGAACTCAACAATGAATAGTCCTTGTTCGATAAACTCAGCATGTCCAAAATAGCATACACTGTGCACTTGACTCGTTCTTCCAATTGAAAACCCAAAACCCCCGCTGTAGCTTGTAGGGCAGATTTCATGAAGCGAGGGCTTTGCTTCTCGAACATTTTTTGCAATGCATCAAACATGACCATGAATTCAGCTTTCTGGAGCAGTTGAGACCTCAAAAACAAACCACCCACTAAGGCATTACTTGACCACAAGTCATACTGCTGCATCACTCTTTTGATCTTGTTATCGTTCCAGAACTATTGCTGGACGACTTTCCTCACCAAATTCTCCAACAGGGGAACTGACTGAAGTAGGTCCATAGCATTCAAAAAGAATATGGACACCAAGTTTTTTTACTATACTATTACTAAACATTTATATTTTCATTAATTATCTTTTTCATATATTTTTCATAATTTATTTATAGAAATTTCTCTTATATATTTTTTAAAATAAAAATTTATTACAACCTATATAAAAAGATAATTTTAACATTATATTACTTTATTTTAAATAATTAAATTATAGAAACATCACAAAGTATGATAATTGAATATAAAGACTATAGATATTTAAAAATAAAAATTGTGTTACTTGTTTACATTTGTAAATATAGAAAAATAATTTATAACTTTGAAGAAATAGATCATGTAGCAGGTGAAAAAATAAATCAAATGGGTGAAGGCATTCTATGATTTCACTATCATCACCATTAATAACCCCTCTAAAGGTTTTGCCTCCCAATTTTTATTATGAATGAGGCCGCTGAAAGTGAATGCCCCTCTATAGATATTCATGATGATGATGTTGTTCCTTCAATGGCATCATTCAAAGCATTGATAGGAAATGATTTACAGTTTCCCACACATTGAACCAACAAATTTAACAAACCGTAGTGCAGAGAGTTGCTTCCAGTCTTTTCCTACGGGATCATGCACATACACACGAATCAAATGGGGTTTATACACAATACATCCGCTCATTCAAAGACTATTGTTTAAATATGTTGTCTGACATATGCCATTCAACAACTTTCCACATTCATGATTTCAGGTTGTGTTTCGTCGGATTTCTCAAATAAAAGCACAACCAATTACCATGATTTTGACCACTCAACAGTGAGATAAGCAAAGGGGTGTTTAAAACATAGTGAACATAAGGTGGGACTTGCTTACTGGAAATCACAAGGCTATGAAAAAACAATCCCTGAATGTAAATTTGGCGCATCCAAGGTTACAGATCTGGAGGACTTACTAAAGGTTACTCTGTTTGGAGCTTCCAGAGTTCCATAAATTTTAATTCAAAACCACAACTCAAAAATCTGCCTAACATTTTAACACTAATTTCTCCCAAACAATCTATATCTATTAAAATACAACTAAAACTCTTCTAACATTACATCTGCATATCAAAGAAAACTCATCCTTTCCAGCATTGAAACATAGATTTTTTTGATTAAATTACAAAGGAAAACATATAATTATAAAGTGTGTCTGGTCTTCTTGCATGTCCCTAGGTAAACACTAATGGTATTCCAAAGAGTCATGGTATGTGATTCCACTACCATGCCCGCGAAGACATTTCCACTACTTTGCATTTGTGCTTCCTTATTGTGTGTGGTCTTCTTCTAGTTGCATGCATTTTTTAATTGCTCCATGAATGCAAAGACATTTATTTAAAATAAAAAACCATTTTATTAAATTAGGATGTCACATTCTTTATTAAGTCCAATTTTCAGATTTTTTTTATAGGGACCACTAAAAGAGTCCCACCATTTTCAATTTTTTTTACATGTAATTTCTCATAATTTTTAGCTTTTATCATGCATTAATAGCAAATTGTAAGCTGACAGTGGAATTTGAATGGTTTCTATTTTCTTACACTGTTACATTCATTGACCTCCTATAAGAGTTTGTTGCCATTGTAGTGGTACACCTCTCAGCGTAATTAGCTTACAATGTGGAAAAATAAGCTTTTGATTCTTATGCTAACAAAAAAAATTGTAAGTTTCTTTTTTGAATAAGGATTACTCATAAAATCTCCCATATTAAAAGATTGAAAAATTCTTAAGCATTGTAAACTTTGCAACATTAGCCATAAGATATTCATCTACTCATTCTGCAATAGACACCTGCAATACCACATGAAAATTTAACAGACAACTTCATGAGAAACAAGTGCTTAACAAACTGGAATATAAATGGCATCTCCCTGGAATCAAGAAATTCTAAATTAACTTTACCTTTTGTGGAATAGAAAACTCATCTCCAAAAACATCATTCAACACAATAGTGGAAACAAAAGATGCCTCTAGAATCTCAAGTGCCTATAAAATATTAGTATTATTAGATTTAAGATTTGATTAAATGTACTCCATTATAAAAAAATTGAATCAACTGATATATGCACCCCAAAACCATTGAAATATAACTGAAACCTTGACCTTGTTGAGATCAACAATTGCATTCTACTCCTGAAGCTTCGTCAAATCTTTAATATTGAGCTGATTGAGCAACATTATGCTTGTGATCATTCAACTCCCTATTATCTTCAGATCATCAATTATTATAAATGTAAGCATTGTTATCTCTATTGAGAAATCAAGGTTGTCATTAGTATCAAAGGTTTGTAAAGATATCAGTCGGTCACTTACATTTAGCTAATTAGTAACATGAAGCAAGACAGACTAGTCGGTAAAGTATATACCGAGTAGCAGACATTTTACCGAGAACCAATAGACACTGACACCAACAGATAGTAAACATCAAGCATCACAGTATACACCGAGCAGTTTATATAGTGTTTATCGAGGATAACAGAAAATGGCATAGTAATCTGAAATGGCACATACTTCTATGCATACGGTTACAACGGTTCATAAAATGTTTTACCAAGATCAAGGAACATTTAATGTGATGATATTCATTAAATGCAATGTATATCTTTTGTAATAGTACATTGATCTAGGTTATTTTTGTACACCGTAGATCTTAGGGTTATGACTATGTTGTGTAACCTAATTTTTGTTAAAGCGGCAAAAATAGAACACTATATATTTGTGTGTTCACATCATTTTTGGTGTGAGCTGATATATAAATCATGGAGCACTTGAAGAAAATGCCTAACTTCAAGTCTATTAGTTAACAAAGCAGAACCGAGTACAAAGGAATTCAGATTGAGCAGAATCAGCAGAGGCTATCGAGCAGTTCAGAGTAGAGATTCATCACAAGTAAGGTGATATTTTATCAGAGCTTATAGATCTATATCAGACAATTGAGTTGTCAAGTAGAAGATAATTACCTATTGCTTTTTGACAATTGTAATAGAGTTTTGGATAAAATCTCTTAACAGAGTAGACTTAACAGTCTTATGTAAATCTCTTAACCAAGTGCACACTTCATTAGTGTTGTTAAAATCCTATAACTAGGTAGATCTAGCTGATCTAACATGTCACTCCTAACAGGGTGAGATCACCAGAAGTGATCAAAACTTGTAGCCCTAACAGACAAACCTTTTCTGTCTGCAGTAGTGAAGAATTTGTGGGTGTCATCCCCACCACAGTTTTTACCTTCTAACAAGGGTTTCTGCATTACCAAAATACTCGTGTCATGTGATTTTCATATTGATGTCATGTTGTTTACTTTTATAAGTTAAATGAATGATTGATACATGTAGTTAGATTCAAGTTGTTTTGGTTGGTTATTACTGTTTACAGTTACATATTAGAAAGGTTTACAAGTAAAAGTTTTTGAAGGCATTGATTCATCCCTCCCCTCTCAATACCTATCTCTCCTAATTCCAACAATTGGTATCAAAGCATAGTTCTCTTATTGAATAGTTTAACCACTGAATGGTAAATATCTAAGTCATGGAGAGATATAAACTTGATAAGACTATTGAGAATCAAAAGATACAAATGTAAATGTTTTTGGAACAGTATAAGCAACCCAAGGAAGGACTGAAGAAATTACTGGTTGAAAGGAAGAACCTAGCTATTTTACAAAATGAGATCAGTTACCATGAAGAACCTATTGATGAAATGTTGGAGCATATTGGATCTAGTTCTAGAAGCATCTTTGATGGATTTGAAAGCATAATCACTAATTTATCTGAAAAAAATCAACATTTAACTAATCAAGTGAAAGCACTACAAATTGGTCAAGAATCTCAAATGGTGAGAATGGTAGAAACAATGAACAATGCAAGACAAGCCGAGCAAGAAAGGAATCTAGCTACTGATGACCAAAGATAGATGACTGAACAAATTCAAGCTAAAGAGAGTGAGATATAGAGACTCACTGATTTTCATTTCCAAGTAACTAATCAAATGATGACTGTAAATCAAGAGATAAACCGAGTGAATGGAGAATTGTCAAGAAGACTAGAAGATGTTGCAAGACTCAGAGAAGAGAATGAGAAGCTAAGAAATGAAGTGAAAAATCAACAGCAACAAAATGAAATGAAGAAACTTGCTGAGGACAGTTCTAAGAAGATTGATGATTTTTTGTCTAATCAAAGAAGATTTGGGGGTAGAGCTAGAATAGGCTACACTAGCGAAGGAGAATCATCACAACAAGCTGAATAAGTCAACATCAATCAAAATCAGAAACCTAAAGTGTTGGCATGTTATCACTGTGGCAAACTGGGACATACATCTAATGTGTGTAGAAGAAAAGCACAAGGTAAACCTCCCATCACTCCTAATTTCAATGGATATTGTTACTACTGTGGTAAGTTTAGACATCCTGCTTATGAGTGTAGAGCTAAACAAAATGATCTTGCTAATAATACCACTATGGAGAAAATATGCTATGCTTGTAATAAACATGGACACACTGCATGAGAATGTAAGGCTAAGATGAAGCAAGTACAGCCTCCTAAGAAACAAACACAATGAAAGCCCTATCAATTGAAGAGACAAGGTAACTCTTATGTTTGGAATTATAATACATGGGCTAACTACACTACTTGTGGTAGATATGGACACATTGCAACAAATTGTTATAGAAAGAGTCAGATTGGACAATCAAGAAGCTGGACAAGCACTAGAATGGCTTGTATGCACTGTCATAGGGTCAATCATTTAAGAAAGAATTGCAAAGACCGAGCACCAGATGAAAACCATATATTTGAAAGTGGATATACTATTGCAGATATCATGAAGTTAAGGAACACTATGTGGAAGAAGGCATCTAATGAGAATGTTGAGTCAAGTAATGCTATCTATGAAACCTTGTCCACTGGATTGGGTGACATCAGTACCTCCACTTAAGGTGAAATAGGTATGTATGGGAATGACATCTCAAATGATCATATTTTATATATAGTTCCTTATGCATGATGTACTTATACCAAATTAGCATGAATAAAGATGTACTATGGTTTAGATGTTATGAGCTAACAATATTATACAGTCAGTAAAAGAGAGACCAAGAGTTGGTTACCCATCAATAATCACTATCTAAGGTTAACCGAGCACATGTATCAACCGATGAAGAAATTCTATGTTAATCGAGCAGATGAAAATTTTAGTAGTCACCGAGTTGACAGTTGTTTCATACCAAAAGGTAGGTCAAGCATTTATTGCATGAAAGTTTGAGCGGGAATATCAAAAAGTCTATAAATACATGGGAACATAGTTCATTTCTACATTGCAATTTCAAAGAGTGGAGATTTCAAAGAGTAGAGTTTGAGATAAAAGATTTTTAGAAGGATTCAAGGCTACTTTAGATCAAACCAACATCACTCTTTGATGATTCTGAGTAAGTTCATTTGCTATCAAACACTTTTTATCCTATTGCTTGCCAAAACCCTAGAATCAATTTATGGCATCTACATCATCTGCAAGAAAATCATAAAGTATTGAGGAGGAAGTTAATCTAATCATTAGGGAAAATTTTGATGAACCAAAGTTTAAACCACATCCCAAGGTCACAACAAAAATAGATACAATGGGTGCTTTTTCGAGCATACCAGAAAGGGTTTTATTGATAGAAGAGGTAAGATCATATATTCATTTCAAAATCAGAGAAGTTGGAGATTTTGAAACTATAGCAGCATATCAACAAATCTGTGGCACCAATGGAAAATTAAAAATAGATCACAAGAAGATTGAGGAATCTGGGCTATCATGTATTACATACTTTCCACAATCATTTAAAATTGATTGGATCAAAATTGTTTTGATCAGGTATCACGATGACAAATTCTGGCTAGAGAAACTGATAGAGGTCAACAAGAAAATGATTAGTAGGGTTACTAGGCTCCCTACAACCGACAAGGCTAAAGCCTTCCATAGTTCATCACGACCGGATGTTGAGAAGAATACTGGAGCACAATGGGATGGTTGGGCACTGAAGATTTTGACAATCAGAGACCCAACAGTTAAGTTCGCAGCACATGTGATCGAGCACAAGTTATTTCAATCAAGTAGACTCAATAGTGTACCATGCAACACAGTAGACATGGCACACAAAATTGTGGTAAAAGGTCACTAGGTTGATCTTGCTGAGGTACTATTTCATCAACTTCAAGAGAATATGAAGACAATAAGAAAGAAAAAGTCTAATACATGTAAGTTCGAATCACTACTTGTTTGCATATTTTTCTATCTACAAAAGTATGTACTTGGCGTCGATAAAGTAAATTGGAAACTAGATATACTGATAACAAAAAAGATCAATGAAATGATGAATAAGTTAGGAGACAAATTGAATATAGAGTTTGATGCATACTTCAAAGAGTTTTAGACTAAAATGCATAAAAGAAGTAGAATTTTGAGTGAATTAGTTCAAAGATTTGACAATGATATATGCTTTGTAGTCAACACAGATTATACTTTGATAAAAGTAGTTGAACCTAGGATAAAATGGTTGGCACCAATGGGTTATGAAATGAACCATGATTTCACACTAGAATCTATTAATGCACTGCTTGCACTACCAAAAGATCCCATTGCCACTAGGTTCGGAGTATATGAAGAGGCCAAATCTAGAATTCCAACAAATATAGAGATCGGTAAAATATCTAGAAAGGTAAAGAAGATGATGAAAAATCTCACTGCTAAATATGGAGATGTGTCTGAGACATCTGAAGAGACACTAGTTGAACAGGAAACCAAAGGTTAGTTACAGTTGGCTAACAAACCATATGATAGTGAGGAGATCAAATTTGACAAAGAAGAAGATCCCACAGCGATCCCTCCACCTGAAATTCCTATAAAGAAGCAGTTACCAGTACAAGAAGGTATGAAGACACGATCATCAACTATAGCTCCACCATCCGATAAGGAAGAAGCAGAGAAAGTACCAAAAATGAGGGAAGCTACACTGACAAGGAAATATATCAAAAGAAAGAACAAGGCTATAGCTGAGGCACCAAAGAAAAGGAGAAAATTGATAAGAAATAAAGAAGATCTTGAGGATACTAAGACTGAAGATGACGTCAATCAATTCAAGGTGGTCAATAACAAGGCAAAAACAATAGATGAAATTATTGAAGACATAATTGAGAATGGAGATCTTACTGATCCCTTACTAGAAAGATTTGACAAGATGTCAAAATAAGATCAAACCAAGATAGAAGAGGCTGTCATCCAAATGATGATAAAATTCAAGAAAGTTCCAATGGAATTTTCTTGTGCATTATTGAAGAAGTTGGATGACAAGATCATTGAAAAATGGGCTATTGCACTAGACATCGAGAAAAGAAAGAGAGAACGCTCTCTAGTTCAAGCAGCCCCACATCTAAGCTTTGGAGAAATTAGTGAGCACATGAGCAAATACCAAGAAAACTTTATGATCAAGAATAAAGCCATGATGATAATGGATGAAAATGTAGAAGATATGGATACCACAACTGATTTTGTGTGGACTTCAATTTTTAAGGCAAAAGAAAAAGCCGAGCAAGAAGAATTCTTAAACTTGTCTAAGAAGAGATACAATTCCAAAGGTAAAGGTATTTGTATTGATGAGGGAACAACAAAGAAATCAAAGAACACTAGTATATCAGTTACCGAGGTAATCGATATCACCAAGGAAAAGGAAGACATAAATGTTTCACAAGATGCACCGAATAAAGTTGAAATTCAACTGGAGAAGAAAACTGATGATGATGTACACATTGAGGACATCACAAATGGTGATCTTGATGACAAAGATGATGAAGATGTGAATATTGCACCTAATAAAGATGAAGCACTAGACACTAAATGTCTATTTACATCACTACCGGGTAAACTTCTTGTACTTGCAGAAGCAGCCAAAATTCTTTCCCAAGTACAACCTGATGGCTCAGATCCCAAGAAAAACAAAGACATCACAGGGGATCGAGACATTGAGAAACTTGGAGAAACAGATGAGCCTACACAAATAGAGGCACCTTCCACCGAGGCAAAGGAAACTGAAGAAACAAAGGAAACTGAGGTGATCCCACTTGACACCACATCCGAGACTCCTACTATATCAACTGAGACTACAACTATCGAGGAGTAGAAGAAGGAATAACATGTGTTAACCGGGAAGGATACTCCAAAATATGGAGATAAAACTATTTCTATTATTGAGAAGAAATCACCTCTAGCACTGGAGAAGAAGAAGAAAAAGAAAGGAAAAGGGTAGGTCACCCTTGATGAAGTGATAATTATCCTTGAGTGTGACCCGAGGACCCTAAGCCCCAAAGAATTGAGTAAATATGGGGAATTATTTTCAAGAAAGGTAGCATAAGAGAAGTTGAAGCAAGCACACAAATGAAAAGAAATCTTAACAGATGTGAGGGATATCCTACAACAAGTAGTACTTGAGGTGAATATTGATAAGGATACTCCTATCATAGATCAACTTGCTACACTTGTCGAGAAGATCAATGACCCAGATATTGATGCAGATAAACGGATTGAAGAAAGGGAAGAATCCAGGATACAGTTCAAAATGGAAGAGAAAATAAGCCTAGAAGTGGCACTGAAGAAGGTCAAATTATCTGAGCTAATCACCGAGATAAAAACCATCACCCAGTTAATTTGTCAATATTTATTGAAGCTTTGTACTATAGACACCTTCACTATTAAAGTTAGTGATAAGATCAAAGGATTGGAAGCAGAAATATAGTTGAGTAAAAATGTAGCTATAGTTTAGGAACTCCGATGATTAATAAAAGATTTGAAGAAACAAGAAGAGAACATAACAGATCAGGTTACTGAGTTACAGAAAGAACTCCTACCATACCTGAAAATTTTTGAGGCACACATTGTCAAAGCCGAACAACTCGTTGCAACACCAAAAATTTCGGTGTTAGATAAAATCTTTGACATGCATGCTCAAGTCAGTCTTGAGCACATTTCTCTCACCAACTTGAAAGAGGAATGGGCAAACCTCTTGGAGTTAGTGAAGAAAACCCACTAGCATATTTTTGACAAGATGTGAGTATACTACTTAATTTTTATATTTGGCATTACTATCAAAAAGGGGGAAAAAAATGTATAAGTCGTTATGCCAAATATGTACATAGATGCTATGTATACTACCTATAACTAGGAGCATGCACCGAGGGGGAGTACTTAGTACTTAGAAATTGTTTTGATGTGTATATGTATATGGCGGAGATATAAGTTATATAGAAAATTTTGCCTATATACATTAAAAGTTTTGATACTAATGCTAAAGGGGGAGATTGTTATCTCTATTGAGCATTCAAGGTTGTCATTAGTATCAAAGGTTTGTAAAGATATCGGTTGGTCACTTACATTGAGCTAATCAGTAACATGAAGCAAGATAGACTAGTCGATAAAGTATATATCGAGGAGCAGATAGTTTACCGAGCACCAGTAGACACTGACACCGATAGATAGTAAACATTGAGCATCGTAGTATACATCAAGCAGTTTATATAGTGTTTACCAAGGATCATAGAAAATAGCATAGTAATCTGAAATGGCACATACTTCTATGCATACGGTTACAATGGTTCATAAAATGTTTTACCAAGATTGAGGAACATTTAATGTGATGATATTCATTAAATGCAATGTATATCTTTTTTAATAGTTGATCTAGGTTATTTTTGTACACTGTAGATCTTAGGGTTATGACTATGTTGTGTAACCTAATTATTATTAAAGTGGAAAAAATAGAACACTATATATTTGTGTGTTCACATCATTTTTGGTGTGAGCTGATATATGAATCACGGAGCACTTGAAGCAATTGCCTAACTTCAAGTCTATCAGTTAACAGAGTAGAACTGAGTACAGAGGAATTCAGATTGAGTAGAATTAGCAGAGGCTATCGAGTAGTTCAGAGCATAGATTCATCACAAGTAAGGTGATATTTTATCAGAGCTTATAGATCTGTATCAGACAATTGAGTTGTCAAGTAGTAGATAATTACCTATTGCTTTCTGACAATTTTAATAGAGTTTTGGATAAAATCTCTTAACAGAGTAGACTTAACAATCTTATGTAAATCTCTTAACTAAGTGCACACTTTATTAGTGTTGTTAAAATCCTATAAATAGGTAGATCTAGCCAATCTAACATGTCACTCCTAATAGGGTGAGATCACCAGAAGTGATCAAAACTTGTAGCCCTAACAGGAAAACCTTTTCTATCTGCAGTAGTGAAGAATTTGTGGGTGTCATCCCCACCACAGTTTTTACCTTCTAACAAGGGTTTCTATGTTACTACAATACTTGTGTCATGTGATTTTCATATTGATTTCATGTTGTTTAATTTCATAAGTCAAATGAATGATTGATACATGCAGTTAGATTCAAGTTGTTTTGGTTGGTTATTACTGTTTACAGTTACATATCAGAAAGGTTTACAAGTAAAATTTTTTGAAGGCACTGATTCACCCCTCCCTTCTTAGTACCTATCTCTCCTAATTCCAACAATTTCTTTGACATAACCACTAGTATTCCCTTGATTTGTAGTTTGATTGTTGCTTCTGTTGGCTTGGTTAACATTGGTATTCTGTCATAGCTGAATGAGACGGTTGATAAGATACCCGCAAATACATATATCTATGTTGTTGGTGTTGTTATTGTGGATGCCTGTAATATGAGAATAAGAGTAGATGTAATAATTCCCACCTTCAATCTTCAGAGAGTTATTAGAGTAGTCGATTACTAAATTTGGGGTCAAGCAGCTGGGATCAGTGCCCATAAACTGAGAGGGCATCTTTTCCATGCTATCATAAAGATTGGAGATAGAGCCAACTCTTGTAGTAGATTCAAATTCATTTAGTAATTTGAGGACAACACCGAGGGGCATAGAAAGAAAACTAAATAGAAAATCAACAAATTCTTTGTTGACCTCCACAAATATGATACGTTGAATTTTAGTATTTATCAGAAAGTGCACATTCATGGATTCAGTGCTTTTGTCTGCCATTTAATTGAGGAAAGAAACAACACTACAAAAATCCTAAGAGAAACTTGACATAGACTGAGTTAGAGCGAGAGTTCTTTGGCATGGAGCTTCTCCTTGAATTGTTGCAATGATTTGGTGTTAAGATGATGGTTTTAAAAGTAGTAATGAATACAACAGTTTCACGCCCAAATTAAGATGATAGATTTAAAAGCAGTAATGTGTATTTGTGTTAGTTGCCTGATGCAACAGACAACGACAAAGTTTTTTTTACACTTGGCAAGCAACGAATTCACTCCCCACTCCCCCACGTTGGTGTTTAAAGAGGAAGAGTAATGAACAAAATTAAAACTAAGCCTAAATTTGTTGTGAACTGAAAAGGTCACTGGTAATATTTTATGTATCTTACAATTCCGTCAGTAGGCGATGCCCACAATAAAAAAGCCTATTGATTTAATTAATAATAACTTGTTAAAATTTTAATACATATTAATTATTTTGATTATCTTACCATAATATAAGGCACAAAAAAGTCATTTCAATGCTTCTTATTGATTGGGGTTATAGAAATGAGTAATCCCATCATTTATTGAATTCTTTTACAATACTTTGAAGTCTTTAATGGTAACCTATGAATATTTTACAAATTTAAGGTTATGAAAATTGACAAGAAATTAGAAGAAATTTAAATTGTGAAAATAGAAATATTCCAAACCTAATATTAGTATATAAATAAAAAGTTTATTTTAAAATGTTGACCAATATTTCTAACAATCATTATATGTCATACATAAAGTTATAATTAGCAAAAAATTATTATTAAACTAAACTTTATATATTTTCATCATATTTATTTACTAATAATTGAGAATTTTAAAATTATTAGTGTTAATGTTACATGGTGGACAAACTGTACTCTATTCTAATGTTTCCTTTCAAACATGAGTGTGTACATTCATGTCTAGATAATAGAAATATGATACATTGATGTTCTATGTAGTAGAAAGGTGGAGTGCAAGGATAAGTTTTCTTTGGTGCAAAGTATCGGTATTTCTAGAATAATTCATCTCAAAACTCATCCTGAAAGACCTTGAGAGATATCTTGAAGTAGCTTTACTAATATCTCTTGACCTATTTAGTTTAGATATTGAAGTTGTTATTTTGTTAATATCCATATAAATTATCACATATACACAAACATAAAAATATTAATAATTAATTTTTTTTTAAAGATTAAAAAAGTAAATATCAAATATTTTATTTGAAACTTTTTTTATACTTAACAAAAATTTATAAGTATAATCATTTCCATGAATTTTTAATATATAAAAGTGATAATATAAATACATACCAATAAAAGTAAAAATGTTTTGTTTTTTTATTGGTAAAAGGCCTAAGCCAAGGATTTTTATTAATAAAATGAATATTACTGTACAAAATTCCATTCTGTGCAGGCACTGGTAGGAAAGGATGGAGAAGAAAACCTCTACTCTAGCCCAGGACCAAGGTCCAGATTTCATATTACACACAATATTATGAGGGCATCCCCTCATTTACAATGATCACTGAAGGCATTTCTTCAATTACAATTTTAACTTTCCTAATACTAAAACCTAGCTTAGTGCCTGTTACAACGATATATCTCTGGATTAAGGAGTCTAGTTCTTGGGTGCTTCTATTTTCAGTGCCTGTTGGTGTAATTAAATATTTACTAATTACACTTACTTAAGTTTACTTAGGATAATGCATTTGCATATTAGTTGTCATTGTGACACCTAGGAGTTTGCATTTCATTTTAGCACATGGTTAGGAGAATTTCCACTTTAGGTGTGATAGTTTTCATCACATACCTCTTTGTGTGTGAGATCCACCTTTAGTGCTCTTATCACATTATCATCCTCTCATTGTTTCACATGCTTCACATACTTTCATGTACAATGGAGGATGATCCACCTTTGGTGGACATGTGATTCCACCTAGTGTGGGTGATATCTTATCATTTCCTTATCATGTAGTCTTATTGCATTGCCTATGTAC
This sequence comes from Chamaecyparis obtusa, assembly GCA_027943335.1. Lineage (NCBI taxonomy): Eukaryota > Viridiplantae > Streptophyta > Pinopsida > Cupressales > Cupressaceae > Chamaecyparis > Chamaecyparis obtusa. The sequence goes on from BSBK01009130.1 coordinate 100,969, forward strand.
GGTTTCACAATAGATGAAGATAATCACACCATTGTTTCTCCTTCAAAGATAATATATCTATTCTAAAGATTATCTATTCCATCATGAAATACACTTGAATTGTCAACCCAGGGACGTAGGACTTGAAATGGGCCAACACAGTTTGTGCGCTAAGTTCATTTAGGAGTCATAACACCTATGCTGCAAGAAAGTAAAAATGCATTGGAAGAATCTATGCTGCTACTACAAAATAGTAAACACACCTTGGCTAACAACAGATAATTGCAGGAAGCTTCAAGAATGAACTTAAACTAATTAACAACTCAAAAGATCCACTATGATCATTTTCTGCAAGTGCTGCAGGAACTTTGAATAGTAACAATGCTACAGGACTAATACAGTAAATCTATCTAAAAATAGGAAACTGGAGGAAATGAATCTATTCTACCTAAATCTATTCCACCTCCCAAGTGGGCCTCCTTAGTCAGTTTCAATTAACTATGGACACAACAAATGCTTCAAAATCCTTCTTCCATTAAAATCCTTCTTTGATTACATAGAAACTAAACAATCCATGAAGAACAGGAAAGTAATTTCCGAGTCTAAATCAACATTATCTATTTTCTCATTAGCTTCCTAGGATAATCCAAGATCCAATATATATAGGATTGGATTATTATTAAAAAAATTCATAAAAAGTCTTAAGAAAACATCACCAAAAAAGAAGGCGAAAGATCAACCATGACATAACACATTTACTGCCAAGCAACAGAATAACAACTTGCAAGAAATATAGCAAGTTGTATCCCCTATATTCTCTGGAACTCCTTTGTAGGCATGACTTATTCAACGGAATTGAACTATGCTTTCTCTACCATGATCGGTCTTCATTGTCTTCCTCCTTGAATGTAGTAGTCACCACTCCTTGCGTCACTCCTCATTCTCCTAAAAATTTAGCAACATCCAGAATATACATGCAAGATAACATTCCTACTTTTACCCAAATATTAGAGCATAGCTTAAAACAGTTATATGAAATACTGCATTCTATGTATAGTATTAAGCAAAACATGTCATACACACCACCCATAGGTTTAGTAGGTTCTAGTTGTTTCTGGCATAAGTTCACAAGATAATTACAACAAGTGTTCATGAATGTTTTATCAAAGCACAAAGAGTGTGTCCACATTATAAAAACTTATATTAAAATCAAGACATTAATATGCCTCATCATCTGCCCCCCACTATCCAAATGCTTGTCCTCAAGAATTATACTTCTTTTCCATTGCTTTGAAGTCTCCAACTGAGGTTCTCCCATTTTTCCCACTTCTGAAGGTGTAGTAGAATTCTCTACTGCGCTCCCAGTGATCACCTTTGTGCTCCTCAACTAGCAGGTCTAGTTTAGTAGCACTATTATCATAAAGAGGCCAAAGAAGAGTAGGAGGCTGAAAGGATAAGGGCATCCATAGTTCCTTTTTGATTTGTCATCCCAGTTGTATATATTTAGCCACCCTATGAATAGCTACCTCATAATTGATAGGACTATGTGGTTCTGCCTTTCTAAAGGCATCTGGCAGTTGGCTCCACCTATTCCTAATCCCTGAAAAAGCTCTTTGCTATGTGAAATTTGGAAGTGTCTGATAATCTCTATAAACCTTTTCTCTTTTTGCAAACACTTTAGCCCTGATCTCTAGTTTTGGTTTTCCATAAGTTAATCTGAACCAGTCTCTTAAATGATTATCAGGCTTATGTGATTCAGCCCGTAGTGGCAAAGGTTCAGACTTTTCAAGATCTCTGTAGGCATTTAATTGCTGGTCATAGTTTGTCTCATTGTGCATCCAAGACATTAAAGTCCTAAGGTGAACATCTCCTATGTAAAGCAGAGGATTCCACTCTGTTTCATGTGGAATTATGAAATTATGCAAATAGAGTTCACACAAAAAATTCTTCTGCCATGTGGGCATAGTCTGATACACATTATAGAAATCTTGAGCAGTCTTAAATTCACAGTCAATATCCTTGACTGTCATCATTAGTTGAAATAATAGAAACTGTTCCTTGAGACAAATAGAATACACCCTTGGTGGTGATCTACAGGTCATGACTTGGCCAGTTATCTTCAGAGCCTTATCCATCTTTTGTTTCTATTTTTCAAGCTGTTCCTTGAGGGATTCAATTTCCTCATCTTTATCAGATATTACTTTTTGCATTTGGTCTCTTTCTTGTTTCCACAAGGTCTTTTGAAAGATGAAGTGATTGTACAAACCAAATAATACAGATTGAATTGTAGATGGAGGAAATTCTTGAGCGATAGCTTTCTTCTTTTGCTTCTTAGCAACTTGCTGGAAATAATGGGTGTACCAGGAGGATTTATAAGGGATGATAGAAATATTAGTGTATACAGGGACTAGTAGAGAAGTAGGTTGAACACTTTCAGGGTCATTTTCTGGAACTACGACAGGATTTGGCTCACACATTTCTTGATCACCCTGTGGTATTTCACTGTCAGGCTTATTTTCACATGTTTCCACATTTTGGGGTTCCAACTGTACAAGAGAGTCATCTGGAATATTCTCAACCTGCTATTCTGTATGAGGTTTTGATACTTGACCTCGCATGTGAGGGCTTCAACATACATGAACCTCTTTAACCTCTATTGTTTTGCAGGCCCATTTTGGTCTAGATGGTACTGGGGTAGATGCTGTAGGATTAGTCGCTACAGGAATAGACCTCTTTCTCTTTATCACTTGAATAGTAGGGTTTTTGTCCTCCCTTTTAAAACTAGGGCTTTCTTCATCAACCTTATGTTTGCCTTTATCTATGGTAGAGCTAGGTATATCCCCTTTTAAAATAGGCTCAACAATTTTATCAGTAGGAGGTAATGCTGGTTCTTTCTTTGTTTCAGCTAGATTTTGACTAGGCCCCACAATTTCTTTCTCATTCCCTAAATTTTGCTGGACAGGGTTGGCTTGAGGCTGCAAGGTTTTGAATTCAACAAATTCTGCCCATGATACAGGGGAAGAATCCTGAAGAGACCTTTCAACTAAAATTTTAACTAGGGCATGATGAGAAATAGATTTTTCATTTCCTTTTTGAGTTTTCTCGGCACTTATACACAACATATTGTAAAGGAAATTTGGGACATTAACTTGAATGTTATGCCTTACATAATTAAGCAGCTTAAAATGATGAGCATGTAAGTTTGAAAATCTGCCTTTGCAGGTCAAATACCTGATGATATGATTTGCCAATTCTAGATACAGCACTGGGAGAGAGAGTCTCTTACACCCTTGCTTTGAGATTTCCAATGGAGGGTCACCCGACTGAGAAAATTATGCCCGCGATGACCTGGTGTCATGTTCATTTGGGTAATGCTCTCCACTAATTGGTAGTCTTGTGACTTTTTCTATCCGCTCCTTAGTAGCAATCACTTTCAATCCCCATATTGTGGCTTCTCCTTCATCAAATGTCCTCATAAACTCCATTGCTACTTCATCATTGTATTCTGTTAACTGCAGGAAGTAGCCCAGCCATCCACAGGCATTGAAAGTACAAATTGCTTCCACATCCACTAGTAGAATACCATGGACAACTAGCTCATGTCTCTGCAATTGACCTCCCATCCTCAAAATGCCTAGTTTTAAATTTCTCTATTTCCACCACCCTGATAACACTTTGCAAATACCTTCTTCTCAGAATTCAAAATGATTTTTCTGAGAAATGCTGATACCACATTCTCTTAACACAGCTCCGTTATGTTTGGCATGCAAAATAATTATGAAGGACATCAATGTTTTAACTGGGAGTGTTCTTTGCATAAATGATAGTCCTTTTAAGTCATGTCAAACTGAGGAGATCTTTCCCAAAATTGGAATGACAAGGTACACCAGATTCAATAAAGATTTAAAAATTAAAACAGCCTATAGCAAAAGTATAGCATATAATGTGGACATGACTAGGGTGACGTTGAGATGAGACTTGGAAATAAATACACTTTCCCTGCCCCCCAAAAAATTTTGACAAGTGTCCACACTTAAAAAATTTTGCACAGGATTGGGAAACTGACTTTAGGCTTATACCATACATTTAATGCAGTATTATATATAATTATTGAAACCTATGCACTAAAACTGAGAAGAAAGTAAAAATGTGTGCCTCAAACTTTTAAATCGCGCATCCGTATGCAAGTTGATGAGTTGGTGAAGTTTGGTGATCGCTGAAAAGGTGCTGACAACATGTTTTATTGAAAGCATTAAAAATAGAATTTGTGGGTGACGTGGAGGGTGAGTGGATGGTAGACAAAGAAATGAGATGAATTGATAAGAAGAAAATGAAAAGTGAGTGAAAGAATGGACCTCATATGGAATGAGGTTGTATTATGTGTTGTTCATCAAAGGCTTGCTATGGTACGGCTGCAGGAAGAAGGCTTGCATCCTCTGTTGTAGGAACTGTGTCCATTAGAGTTGGTAAATTTCTTGGTTGGAACTGCTGCAGGAACTCATCCTTGGTCTATGGTTTATGATAGAGTCACAATCGATGGCCATTTACAAGCAGCTTGAACCAGATTGGATCAATGGTTGTTAGCTGAACGACTCCATTGTCGAATACATGCTGAATTTCATAAGGCCCTAGCCACCAAGTCTACAATTTTCCTGGTGTCTCCTTGTATCAAGAATCATATAGTAGAGCCCAATCTCCTACTTGGAATTGTTTATTCCTAATATGTGCATCATGCCATTTCTTTCATTGTTTTTGGATGATATCTGTTCTTTCCAAAGCTATCTTTCTCATCTCATCTAGTGAGTTCAAGTGGAGAAGTCTCTCTTCTTGTGCTGCAGGAAGACTGATGTTTAATTCCAGGGCAGTGCGTAATGTTTTATGTTCAAATTCAATGGGCAACATTGTTGCTTTGCCATACACAAGTTCAAATGGGGTAAATCCAGTTGTTGTCTTCCATGTTATTCTATAAGCCCAAATGGCTTTAGTTAATCTGTTTCTCCAATCCCTTCTATGTATTTGCACTGTCTTGGTTAGAATGGCCTCAATTTCTCTATTGGTGACTTCTGCTTGCCCATTTTTCTAAGGGTGATAAGGGCTGGATTTCCAGTGCCTTATGTTGTATTCTTTCATAATTTTAGTTATCAAATTTGATGTGAACTGGGCTCCTTGGTTTGTGACAAGTTCTCTGGGAACTCTGTAGCATGTGAATATTTCTTCATATAAGAATTTAGCTACTTTCTCATCTCTTGCATTTTTCATCACCCTGACTTCTACCCATTTTATTAAATAATCCGTACATACTAAGATGTAGGATTTATCATTTGATGGTGGGTCAATTGGCCCTATGAATTCCATACCCCACTTTTCAAAGGGTGCTACAACAACCTATGGATTGAGTGGCATCTCATCTGATCTTGTTGGCCAGCCCATTCTTTGGCATTTGTCACACTTAGTGGTATAAGTTGCTGCATCCTTGTGTAGTGTTGGCCAGTAATATCCAGTGGTAAGTATCTTTAATGCTGTTCTTTTTCTTGCAAAATGGCCTCAACATGGTTCATCATGATAGACATGTAGTATGTCATATATTTCATCTTTCCTGACACATCTCCTCATGATTTGATCTGGTCCAATATAGAAGAGATTGTTATCAATCCATGAATAATGAAAACTTTTCTCTGCAAGCTTCTTCCTATCTTTTTGGGAGAAGTGTGGGGGCATTTTATTTGCAGCAAGATAATTTCCTATATTTGCATACCATGGTGTATGGGTTGCTATATGGAATAAATGCTCATCTGGAAATGTATCTTCAATTGGAGTTGGATCTTCATCAACAAGTTGAAGTCTGGACAAATAGTCAGCAACTACATTGGCCTTTCCTAGCTTATCAACAATGGTAATATCAAACTCCTGCAATAACAGTAGCCATCTTGCCAATCGGCTAGTTATAGCAGGTTTGTTCATCAAGTACTTTATAGCTGAGTGGTCAGTATGAATAAAAATAGGATAGCCAGTTACATAGTGCCTGAATTTATTCAATGCATAGACTACAGCTAAAATTTCCTTCTCAGTTGCTATGTAGTTTAGTTCAGGGCCATGGAGACTTTTACTAATATAGTAGATTGCATTTTCAAGGTTAGCAGGCTTTTGTCCTAATACAACACCTACAACATAGTCTAATGCATCAGTATGGATATGGAATGGAATAGACCAATCTGGCCCCTTAAGAACTGGTGCTGTGGTGAGGAGTTTCTTAAGCTATAGGAAGGATTCATTACATGCTGGTGTCCAAATGAATTCAGCTTCTTTAGTCAGTAGTGTATACAAAGGACTAGCTATTTGACTAAAATTTTGAATGAAATGCCTATAATAGCTAGCATGACCTAAAAAAGATCTTACATCCTTTGGTTTAGTAGGTATGGGCAATGTTAGGATTACCTCTATCTTGGCTGGGTCCACTTGTACCCTTGTTGCTGATATAAAATGACCAAGCACTACTCCTTCCTGCATGAGCATGAAACATTTCTCACTATTAAGTGATAGATTATGTTCTTTGCATCAGACAAGAACCTTTTCAAGATTCTTCAAGGCCTCCTCAAAGGTTACTCCAAATGGTGTAAAATTGTCCATGTATATTTCCATACAGTCATGTGAGATGTCAGCAAAAATACTTATTACAGCTCTTTGAAATGTTGCTGGAGCATTACACAGGCCAAATGGCAACATAGAGTATGAAAAAGTACCCCATGGGCATGTAAATGTAGTTTTATCCTGATCCTCTGGAGCTATACTTATTTGATTATAACCACTGTATCGATCAAGAAAAGAAAAATATTTCTTACCAACCAGAGTATCCAGAACTTGATCAATAAATGGTAAAGGAAAATGATCCTTCTTTGTTGCCTTTTTCAATTCTCTTTAATCTACACAAATCTACCATTTCCCTCCCTTTTTAGGTACTATAACCAGAGGTGAGACCCACCGGCTATCAAATATGGGGTATATGAAACCAACATCAAGCAATTTTTGTAGTTCAATTTTAACTATTTCCTTGAGTGCTAGATTAATCTACCTCTGGGGTTGATGGAGTGGCAGGCACCCTTCATTGATATATATTCTATGAGTGCATAATGTGGGGCTTAATCCTTTCATATCTCCATAATCCCATGAAAAAGCCTTTTCATGTTTTTGGAGAAGCTCTGTTAACTATTTAGCTGTTTGGGAGGCAGTTTGTTATTGACATGGAGATTATGACCTTTTGACAACAGTAGTTGTGAGATTAACCATAGCAACTTCAGAGATGGGACTTGTATGTAGTTCACATGGTAAAAGCTGATGGATAATATCTGGTTCCTTAGGCAGAAAACAATTCTTAGTATGTTCCTCATATGTAGTTAGTTCCAACACAGAGCTGTCAGATACATCCTTTTCTACAACACAAGTATTATTAAGAATACTCTGAATTACTGAATCTTCCTCCTACAGCTTGAGAAAGGACTATCTATGTAACATCATAAGTTGTACTACAGAGTTTAACTCTTCCTCTCCATCTCCTAAATCTGGTTGGGGTTGTGCTGGAGGATACAGGACAAATTTCTTTGTTGTTGTCCATCAGATATGGTCATATTTCCTGACCTACAACTTATATTTGCATCAGTTGTAGCTAACCATGGTCATCCTAAAATGATAGGATAACTAGCTAAGTTGACTTTTGGAGATAGAATCATAAAATCTGCAGGGTACTCTAGAGAATCTAGGGCTACTACTATGTCTTCTATCATTCCATTAGGAGTGATAGTAGAACTATCAACAAGTTGCAAAATTGTTGGGGTAGCCCGTATTCCTTCTATGTTTAGCTTTTTCATAGTATCCTATGTCATTACATTTATAGTAGCACCAAGATCAATCAAGACATTTTTGACTGACTGACCATTTATAATCACATTCATAACTGGACTTCCTGGATCGGAATATTTAGGAATAACTAATTTTCCTAACATAATGTCAGCCAATTGTCCTATAACATGGACTGTGGTTGGGTCCTTTTTCTTCCTCCCAGGCTTTTTAAGACAAGCTTCTCTGATTGCTTTTCCATAAAGAGGAACATCTTTAATAGCTTGGAACAAAGGAATCTTGACATGTATGTTCTTCAACTGGTCAATAATGTCAAAGGATTGCTCCTCTGTTTGTGTAGGTTTACTTTGTATAAGCTTTTGTGGAAAAGGAGGTTCAACTACAGTTTGAGTTTGAACTATACTAGTTACATTTGCTGGGTCAACCACTTGCGGTAGAGAAGTTGTTGGTGCTAATGCTGCAGGAGGATCTAGTATTTCAGTTAGTAAAGGTGGTTCAGGTGCTGGTAAGGTTGTACCAGATCTCAGATGTATATCTACAACATTTAGAGCATAAGCAGGATGCTATTGAGCATCAACAACATACATTGGTTGTTGTGGCTATTGGTTATTTGGATTTGGCTGGGGTTGTGCAGGCAACTAAGTCTATTTTTGAGGTCCAAAAATTGCAGGAGGTGGCATTATTGCAGGTGTATTTGCTAGAGGTGGTAAAGGTGGGTATCCAGTATTGTTAGACCATTGCTGAGGTCCTCTCCATTGGTTTGTAGACTGCCAATTCCCTTGGGGTGGTTGCCATTGGTTTTGGAATTGTGGCCATTGGTTTTGGAACTATGGAGGATACCATTGACTTTGTAGATTATTTTGCCAAGCATTGTTCCAACTAGGTTGATTATATTGTGGAGGACCTTGGATACTATGGTTTTGCCATTGATTACTATATGGATTTAAATTTTGTAAAGGGTCTTGTGGCATACCTTGACATGGGGCCCATGGCCGATGTTGAGCAATGAAGAATACTTGCTCATCTTCTCCTTCTATCTTTAGGTACTCAGTTGGGAGATGCTAGTTTTCCACATTAGCGACCAATTTGCAATGACAATCTTTCTTCTATTTATGATAGTGTGGACAGTACTCAGCTAACTACTCCTCAGCTTCTGCATGTTTCTTCTTAGTAGCCATTGTATCTAAATATGTGGTGACATCATTGATGATGTCTTGTTTGAAATCAGACAACAAATTTGAAATTTCCATCTTTGAAATACCAGAGCCACTTCCTTTGGCTATTGCTAAGAGAAATCCCCTTCCTTTCTTTACTGCTGACCTAGAGTAGTTCTGAAAATCTTTTGAAGGTCATCCCATGAAGATTGGGATATATCTCCTCCTGCCATCAAATACAATGCTTCAAGACAATTCTCATTTACTCCTCTAAGAAAAATCAGCTTTTAGGACTCCTCCTGTAGGGTGTGTTGTGGGTTCTTTTGTAAGTTGAACAGGAAGTGAGATATATAATCTTCTAATATTTCATCTTCCCGTTGTGACATTCTAAAAATGTCATCATCTTTTGAAACATTTCCCCTGTAGTATTCCTTATACTAGTTAAGAAACAGGCATCTCATATCATCCCAATTTGCTACTACATTTGCCCCCAAGCCCATAAACCATTTTAAAGCTGACTCTTTTAGTGTGGCTGGGAATAATTTTAGCTTGTGACTATCATTATTATAGTCAAAGCTCCTGCACAGGATATCAAATTCAAATAGGAAAGTATTAGGATCCTCTGTGACGAGATCATAAAACTTTGGTAATGCTGATGCAGGTATATTTTTGAGATTGGGATTATTGACAAGACTTGGTATTGGAAATGGAAATGTGGGAGCTGCCATAGCTGAAGTTACGGGATATTGAAACTGTGGCTGAAAATTGGTAATTGTTGGAGGATTCTGAACGGCAAGTGGTCCTGAAGTGGAGTTAGTATGGAAGCTAGCCAATATTTCCTCAAATGGACAGAGGTCAAATGTTTTCTAGATGTCTTCTTCTACTGAAGATGATGATGCAGTAAAATCTGGGCTTGCGTCTAGAAATGGCAGTTCAAGTTCTTCAAATTCTTCTTTTGCTTTCATAGGCTCCTTAGGAAGGAATCTACCATGGACATCTCTCCTTCTTTGATGCATGCAAGAAATTGGTGACTTGTTAATCAAGCTCACAACTTGTAGTTACTAACTAACAAACTAATCTAAAAATAAATGAATCATGAAGGTTCCTAGCTTGACACCATCCCTGGCAACGGTGCCAAAAATGTATGGTTTCACAATAGATGAAGATAATCACACCATTGTTTCTCCTTCAAAGGTAATATATCTATTCTAAAGATTATCTATTCCATCATGAAATACACTTGAATTGTCAACCCAGGGATGTAGGACTTGAAATGGGCCAACATAGTTTGTGCACTAAGTTCCTTTAGGAGTCATAACACCTATGCTGCAGGAAAGTAAAAATGCATTGGAAGAATCTATGCTGCTACTATAGAACAGTAAACACACCTTGGCTAACAACAGATAATTGTAGGAAGCTTCAAGAATGAACTTAAACTAATTAACAACTCAGAACATCTACTATGATCATTTTTTGCAAGTGCTGCAGGAACTTCATAGTAACAATGCTGCAGGACTAATACAATAAATCTGTCTAAAAATAGGAAACTAGAGGAAATGAATCTATTTTACCTAAATCTATTCCACCTCCCAAGTGGGCCCCCTTGGTTGGTTTCAATTAACTATGAACACAACAAATACTTCAAAATCCTTCTTCCATTAAAATCCTTCTTTGATTACATAGAAACTAAACAATCCATGAAGAACAGGAAAGTAATTTCTGAGTCTAAATCAACATTATCTATTTTCTCATTAGCTTCCTAGGATAATCCAAGATCCAATATATATAAGATTGGATTCTTATTAAAAACATTCATAAAAAGTCTTAAGCAAACATTGCCAGAAAAGAAGGTGAAAGATCAACCATGACATAATACATTTACTGCCAAGCAACAGAATAGCAACTTGCAAGAAATATAGCAAGTTGTATCCCCTATATTCTCTAGAACTCCTTTGTAGGTGCAGCTTATTCAATGGAACTGAACTGCGCTTTCTCTGCCATGATCAGTCTTCATTGTCTTCCTCCTTGAATGTAGTAACCACCACTCCTTGCATTGCTCCTCATTCTCCTGAAAAGTTAGCAACATCTAGAATATACATGCAAGATAACATTCCTACTTTTACTCAAATATTAGAGCATAGCTTAAAACAGTTATATGAAATACTACATTCTATGTATAGTATTAAGCAAAACATGTCATACACACTACCCATAGGTTTAGTAGGTTCTAGCTATTTCTGGCATAAGTTCACAAGATAATTATAACAAGTGTTTAGGAATGTTTCACCAAAGCACAAAGAGTGTGTCCACATTATAAAAACTTATATTAAAATCAAGACATTAATATGCCTCGTCAGCTTATATATTTAGGCACTCCTACTTTGTAATCAATTTCAATTGGCTATAATCAATTATTTGATCATTTTGTCTATCTCTCTTGTGCTATATCTTGAGCTTCTAGGTCTTGGCATTTATTCTTTTCCTTAGGTAAATTCTTACATGGTATCAGAGCGATATCAAAATTCTTACATGGTATGAAAGCCATAGGAGTTTCATTGTATAGCCTATTTTGAGAGATTTTTATTGCAGGTCAAAATTGGAGCTTGTTGGTGAAAATCAGAGGATGACATCACATTGAGGAGGTCTAAAAACCCCTAAATCAAGTTTTGTTTCATCCAAATCAGATATTTGAAGCCAAATCTAGAGCCATTTGAATTTTCAAGGTTCGGCGGCGGTGATTCAGAAAAAATAATTTCAGAAGTGATTTTCAAACAACGATATCTCAGTCATCCAGACTCCTTTTTGTGAACAATTTTTTTTTGTTTTGGGGTAGAATTTCATGATCTACACAATGCTCCAGGTGATTTCTGATCTCTATTTCATATATTTTCCAATAATCGCAAATCTTGATTTTTACAACTTTAGAGGCTTCGTTTGGGCTCATATGGACACATTTTCAGGTGCTATTTTTTTTGAAAGTTCATGATTTTTTGTCTACTTTCCAAATCTGGTATTAGTTTGGAAAAATTCTAAGTAGATGTAATACTTTCAGAATTTGGTCTATTTTGGCCTATTTTTGGCACTTGTAATTTGTTAGATCCTTGAGAGATCTTGTGTCTTATTTTTTTGAGTCTACTATAGCTTCATATTTTCTGTTGTAATTATCAAAATCAGAAGTCCACTTTGGTTCATTTTGGCAAGTAACAATTGTACGCACACTATATATAAAGTGTCAAAATCATCTATTTTGGGGGGTTCTTTGGCTCATTGCATTTTGGGGGGTGCATTGATTTTTTTATCTCATTGTTTCATGTGAGAATTACATCATGGATGGTTTAATTATGTTGACAAGAGGGAACTATAAGAAATGGAGTGAATTGGTTCTTGCTCATCTTAGTGAGCATAACCTATTGCCCTATTTGTATGAGTATAGACCTAAAAGTCCTTCTTTCAATTGGGACTCTTACTTAGAAGTTGTTAAGGTTATCTATTTGAATATGGATATGGATGTTATGGATTCCCTTGATGACTATGATGATGAAAGAATGAATATTCCTGACCTTTGGACTGTTCTTTGGGAAATGTATGGAGATCCACATATTCCTCCACTTCCAAAATGTCTAGAACCTCCAGTTGTAGCTCCTTCTCCTCCTATTGATATCACATCTCTTGATGATGCTTGTCTTCCTATAGACATTAAATCTTATGATTCAGTGCAGAAAGATATTCCTTGTCTTCCAGTTATAGTTCCATTAGATGACTACTTGACAAACATTGCAGGTTTGTTTGTGGAGTCCTACATTTTAGATTTGGGAGACTCCATTGATGATATTCATCTTATCTTTGTTGAGGATGATCATTCTTCAATTATTGCAAGGGATCATGATGACCGTCATCTTCATTCTCTACTTGATTATTCTTTCAAGGGTGACATGATTGTGGATACTTTGATACAACATTTGGAGGAGGTCTCTTTAACTTTAGAGAAGACATTTGACTCTTTGGAGATTGGTTTTCATGAGTCTCAAACTTCACTTGAGATGTCACATTGCATGGTTAAGGTTGACCATACTCGTGTTGGAGATTCCTATTCAGTTTCTTGAGATATCATACATTTTGAGTATTCTTCCTAGAGATTGGGGAGGATTCATTGATCCACCTATGGACTTATTTCTTGGTGCAGTTTCTACATTGATCTAGGTGCATCTATCATGGGTGTACATTTGTACATTGAGGGGGGGCTTTCTTGCTTCTCTTCCTACTTCATTTGAGGAGGCATCTTTGTCTTTGGAGTTTGATCCAAATTCTTATGTGGATCAGTTATCATGGTTCCTTGTATATCACCTTCTTCTATTGGGATTTCTCTTGATTGGTTTGTGGCATCTTCATCAACCAAGGACATTGTGACACTTGGGCATACTTCAGAGACATCATACTTCATTGGATTCACCTTCCTACTTCCTATCCACAATGGGAAGCCTTCTTACATCTATACTTGGTGTATCTTCTTCCTAAGAGGAGAAATGTTGTTTGTAGGCATTGGACTATGTTTTGTCTTCAAGCACTTACCATCCTTGGAGGAGATTACTCATTATGGGGGGATATCATGTCTCCTTGTTTCCTTCCTTTGGGGGGATTTTTTTATTGTATATGCATGATGTATATACTAATGGGGGGTCTTGATTACTCCATCCATCCATGCATCTTATTTTTCATCTCTCTTTTTGGGGGAGAGTTTTTCCCATGAGGTTTTCCCTCTTTCTCCACTTTATGAGAGATTGCATTGTTCTTGCATTTTGTACATGGGTACCTAACATGGCCTAGTAGCTGGGACCCATCTTGTATTGTGAGCTTAAGTGCATTCTGTTAAGTTGCACTTAAGGGGGGGTGTTGGTGTAATTAAATATTTACTAATTACACTTACTTAAGTTTACTTAGGATAATGCATTTGCATATTAGTTGTCATTGTGACACCTAGGAGTTTGCATTTCATTTTAGCACATGGTTAGGAGAATTTTCACTTTAGGTGTGATAGTTTTCATCACATACCTCTTTATGTGTGAGATCCACCTTTAGTGCTCTTATCACATTATCATCCTCTCATTGTTGCACATGTTTCACATACTTTCATGTACAATGGAGGATGATCCACCTTTGGTGGACATGTGATTCCACCTAGTGTGGGTGATATCTTATCAGTTCCTTATCATGTAGTCTTGTTGCATTGCCTATATATTCAGGCACTCCTACTTTGTAATCAATTTCAATTGGCTATAATCAATTATTTGATCATTTTGCCTATCTCTCTTGTGCTATATCTTGAGCTTCTAGATCTTGGCATTTATTCTTTTCCTTAGGGAAATTATTACATGGTATCAGAGCGATATCAAAATTCTTACATGGTATTAGAGCCATAGGAGTTTCATTGTATAGCCTATTTTGAGAGATTTTTATTGTAGGTAAAAATTAATTACAATGCCTAAGTATATATGTAAGAAGGCTTCCCATTGTGGATAGGAAGTAAGAAGGGGAATCCAAATGAAGTATGATGTCTCTAAAGTATGCCCAAGTGTCACCATGTCCTTGGTTGATGAAGATGCCATGAACCAATTAGGAGAAAGCCCAATAGAAGAAGGTGACAAACAAGGAACCAATGATAACTGATCCATGTAAGAATTTGGATCAAACTCCAAAGACAAAGATGCCTCCTCAATGAAGTAGGAAGAGAAGCAAGAAAGCCCCCCCTCAATGCAGAATGTACACCCATGATAGATGCACCTGGAATAATGTAGATACTGCACCAAGAAAACTAAATAATGTTCCTCCCCTTAGGAAGAAACAAGTCCATAGGTGTATCAATGAATCCTTCCCAATCTAAAGGAAGAATCCTCAAAATGTATGATGTCTCAGGAAACTAAATAGGAATCTCCAACACATGAGTATGATCAACCTTAACTAGGCAATGTGACATCTCAAGTGAAGTTTGAGACTCATGAAAACCAATCTCCAAAGACTCAAATGTCTTCTCTAAAGTTAAAGAGACCTCCTCCAAATGTTGTATCAAAGGATCCACAATCATGTCAATCTTGAAAGAAGGATCAAGTGGAGAATTTTCCTAAGGCAAAGAATAGATGCCAAGATCTAGAAGCTCAAGAGATAGCACAACAAAAAGAGACAAGATAATATGATCAAATGAAGAATTCAATAATGATCAAATGATAATGAATAATTGATTACATACAATGTAGAAATTGCACCAAGAAAACTGAATAATGTTCCTCCCTTTAGGAAGAAACAAGTCCATAGGTGTATCAATGAATCCTCCCCAATCTCTAGGAAGAATCCTCAAAATGTATGATGTCTCAGGAAACTGAATAGGAATCTCCAACACATGAGTATGATCAACTTGAACTATGCAATGTGATATCTCAGGTGAAGTTTGAGACTCATGAAAACCAATCTCCAAAGAGTCAAATGTCTTCTCTAAAGTTAAAGAGACCTCCTCCAAATTTTGTATCAAAGGATCCACAATCATTCAAGAGCCATAGGAGGAGAATTTGCTCATGAATCAATGAAACAAAAAATCTGAATCATCACTGTAATGAATCTGATATTAAATTGCCACTTTCCAAAATGAACCAAAGTGGACTTCTGATTTTGATGATTACAATAGAAAATATGAAGCTATAGTAGACTCAAACAAATAAGACACAAGATCTCTCAAGGATCTAACAAATTACAAGTGCCAAAAATAGGCCAAAATAGACCAAATTTTGAAAGTACTATGTCCACTCAAAATTTTTCCAAACTAATACCAGATTTGGAAAGTAGAAAAAAAATCATGAACTTTAAAAAAAATAGCACCTGAAAATGTGTCCATATGAGCTCGAACAAAGCCTCTAAAGTTGTAAAAATCAAAATTTGTGATTTTCTAAAAATCTCAGAAACAGAGATCAGAAATCACCTGCACCATTATGTAGATCATGAAATTCTACCCCAAAACAAAAAAAATTGCTCGAAAACAATACTCTGGATGACTGAGATATCGTTGTTTGAAAATCACCTCTGAAATTATTTTTTCTGAATTGCCGCCGCCGAACCTTGAAAATTCAAATGGCTCTAGATTTGGCTTCAGATGTCTGATTAGGATGAAAAAAAATTTGATTTAGGGGTTTTTGGACCTCCTCAATGTGATGCCAACCTCTGATTTGCACCAACAAGCTCCAATTTTGACCTGCAATAAAAATCTCTCAAAATAGGTTATACAATGAGACTCCTATGGCTCTGATACCATGTACTAAAATGAAATGCAAACTCCTAGGTGTCACAATGACAACTAATATGCAATTTCATTATCCTAAGTAAACTTAAGTAAAGTGTAATTAATAAAATTTAATTACTTTTGATGGACATATGATTCCACCTAGTGTGGGCGATATCTTATCATTTCCTTATCATGTAGTCTTATTGCATTGCCTATATATTCAGGCACTCCTACTTTGTAATCAATTTCAATTGGCTATAATCAATTATTTGATCATTATGCCTATCTCTCTTGTGCTATATCTTGAGCTTCTAGATCTTAGCATTTATTCTTTGCCTTAGGCAAATTCTTACATGGTATCAGAGCGATCACTGAAGGCATTCCTTTAATTACAATTTTAACTTTCCTAATACTAGAACCTAGCTTAGTGCCTGTTACAATGATATATCTCTGGATTAAGGAGTCTAGTTCTTGGGTGCTTCTATTTTTAGTGAGTCTAGTTACAAAAACACTAGTTGCCACATCTAATAAAAAGCTTCCAGATGGTTAGTTTTTAATCCATGCTACTTCAAAGATTATATATGGGGGATTATCCTTAATTAGGCTAGAATTATACCTCTAAGAATTGTCTTTAAAGATTATCATCATACTATGATTTGTGTCCTTAGATCATGAGAATATACTACCTTATCTAAAACATCCATACAACAGATTATTCTATAGATCATAAGAAGGCATTAAATCTGGCTTGATTTAAATATAAAGAACTGAATTTAAAGACAAGGAAGATTAAACATTAAATATTAAATTATTCATAATACAGAAAAAAAAGAGTAAAGCCTTAAGAGGGTGAGGGAGTCATAAAAATCTGCCTTACCAACATGCTAAAACAAAGGGAGAAAGAGATTAACAAAGCTTGACTTATTAGAGGTTTGAAAGATAAATTAGTCAATGGGCTTAAATACCAATAACTTGTAATCTTTATCCCTGAAGAGCCTACAAGAAGTCCATTATAAAACCGTTGTAGAACAAAGGTTACGCTAGGATTGCATGCAAAGGCCCTAAAAAGAATCTTAGGACAAAACATAAGACCTTCTTGGTAATCACTTACCTAAAGTCAATGCATATAAACCTATATGTCAACTTCAAAATAAGTGATTACCGAGGAGATTTTATCTAGAATTGGCTGCATTTTAACAATCTTTAATTTATAAGCAAGATATCTTCGGTATTAATATTGCTGAAGAAAGGAGTTAGATTCCTGAGAGAATACCTACCAGTTGTCTATTCAAAGGTTCCTAACTTGTACATATCTACCTAGTATACTACAAGTGTAACCAGATTCCTTTACTTACTAGCCTCTTTAAACGCTAACTCACCATGATGATTAATTTTGCTATTAATCAAGAAATTGTTATAGCTTAATTATTAGGTATTAGAAACAAACCTATTATAAAGTATTAGAAATTTCTATTAATCTTGATATTCACCTTCTCCAAAGGATAAACTCATCGTGGTTCAGTGGATTTTAACCAATACTTCCAAACAACAGGAAATTTTAAAGAGACTTTAACTGAACATCCTATTACTTTAAATTTTAACCAAGGACATTTAGTGAATTTCTAAAGTACTTATGAAAAGAAGCTCATAAAACAAGAGTAATACTTTGGAAGACACACTATAACCTTGCTAAAGAATCAAATCAAACAAATAAATTATGAGAATGCCTTGATTAGTCCTTAAAGGAAAATATATATATACATATACATATATATTTATATATATATTTGTATATATATAGGTATGTGTTAGGAATGAATGCAAAGTATTTTGGCAGTCATTCTATAGCAGTTGTTGTTGCATTCATGACTTGGATTGTCATTGATGTCAACACAATGATATTCTGGATATCAGTAGGAAAGTAGGTACGGTTTTGTTTTGCGCACATGTTGTATTGTAGATTGGATTTTGTGTAGTTGATGGTATGTTCTTTGGTGTTTTATTAACTTATGGTTAACAGCACAAAAATAAATTCATTCATTCATGAGAGTTATGAGCATTTTGGTGAAAGTAGTGTTTAGACAGTGTTTCTGTGTAGCAATTTTCAGAAATCGGAGGATATCTCTTAGCTGGGATGGAATCTGATTTTGTGTAGTTAAAGGGATGTTGGAGACTCATTAATGATGATGTGGTTCATAGCACAAACTTTGAGGATATGTTTGGAGAAAGTTACAGTATCTGGAAGTTGACAATTTTATGTGAATTTTGTGTGTAGCGTGTAGCAATTATTATTTTGTAATTGAGGACTGACTCATTTGTAATTATTTGAGTTTGGTATATAAAAAGGAATGTTTTCCTTTTTGTAATGAGAATTATGAAAAAGTGAAGTGAGAAAAAGAGAATTGAGAAAAAGAGATTTGAGTAGAGAGGATTAAATTGTGAAAGTTGAGATGCGAATATATGCATGAAGTGAAGAAAAGAGCTAATTCAGTGATGAAGGAAGACTTGTGAGTACAGAGATCTGGAATTGTGATCTTGTGTAGTAGAGAGTGCAGTTTTGGAATAGTGTGAAGGAGGTAATATATTTCATATTATTCTGTTGAATAATTCTAAGATCTTTTGGACAGTGGGTTCAGAGATCTTGCCTTGAAGCTATTTGGGCAGTGGATCCTTCTATCTTCCATAAACTCTTAATCGGGTTAGAATCTTTTAACAAGGATTCAAAATCTCCTAATAGGGATTTATATGTACTGAATGTATTTCATAAGACTCCTAACAGGGTCCATCCTCTAACAAGGAACTTTCATTTAGTGCATCATTTTGTGGGCATCATTCCCACTGGGGTTTACTCTTTTCAAGAGGTTCCCTAGTCAACATATCTTGTGTTATTGTGCATTTGTGTATGGTTATCTTTCTATGGTTGATTACTACATTGATTATATTGTTTAAAGTAGTTGAATGGTTAAATTATCAGATAACTGATTCACCCCCCCCTCTTAGTTATCTTGGGGATCTTTACTTTCTAACAATTGGTATTAGAGTAGCAGGTCCTTGAAAGAAAAGTTTAACAACTTAAGGAGATCCATGGTGAATTTCAGGAAAGAAAGCCCTAAGTTTGATGAAGTAAATTTTGATAGCTGGAAAGAAAAGATGAAGACACATTTATTGTGTTTAGGACCAAGTTATTGGTTGATTACAAAGAATGAGAAGACTATCATTGAGGAAGACATTCTAGAGGCAGGAACTAAAGATGAGCTAGATCTATTCATGTGTAACATACTTGCAAGAGAAGCACTTTTGTTAGCACTACCAGAGAATGAATACAGTCAGGTAAGATGTTTGAAAACATCTCATGCAATTTGGAAAGCTTTACATTCTACTTTTGAAGGTGATGAACATGCAAAGAAGGCTAGATTACATAATTGGATTTGTGCATTTGAAGATATCAGAATGATGGAAGATGAATCTATTAGAAGCTATATTGGTAGGATGTCTGAGATTGTAATAGGAATAAAGTCTTGTGGAGGTGATAAGAAAGAGAATGAAGTGATATGGAAATTCTAAGAACTTTGATACCAGTATTCAAGCAGACAACACAGATGATTGAACAAGTGATACCTTGTACACCAAACTTTTCAAGAGAGACTCTTCTTGGAAGATTAGAAATAGCAGAGATGAATTTGAGATTATCAGGAGAGCTACCTAGAATGGAGACATCATTCAGAGCTCTTAACATTAGACCTACATTATCAAGAAGTACTAGTGTGAATGGAGATTATGCTAGCAGTAGAAGATCTAAATCTGAGGAAGATAAGAAGATTGAAGAAGGTATTGCATTACTTGTAAAAAGAGAACCAGAAGGTAAGAAAATCTTTAAATGTTGGACTTGTCAAGAATATGGTCATTTTGCATCTAAATGTCCTAAAAGAGTTAAGAAGTATAGAAGCAACTTTAAACCTAGGAGATCTAAAGAATGTTATTATGCAAATGATGAAGATCTTGAAGCAGGAATTGAAAGACATTTAAGTGACAGTGATAATGATAACTTTGAGGAAATAGGATTTGTAGCAATTAAAGAAGAAAGTTATGAATCTGATGAAAGGGAAGAAAAAGCATTAGTTTCTCAAGTTGAAAAGAAATCTAATTGGATTATAGACAGTGGTTGTTCACATCATATGACTGGAGATAAAAGAAAGTTTGTTAAGTTAGACAATTATGATGGAGGAATTGTTAGAGTTGGTAATAATGCACCTTGTTTGATTAAGGGTATAGGATCTATTACTCTTGATGGAAAGACTAACACTGATGATGTTTACTTTGTTGATGGATTAAGACATAATCTCCTAAGTGTTGGACAATTGGTTGATAAGGGTTATCAAGTTTGGTTTGCTGAGAAAACTTGTGTGATAAAAGATAAAGATGGAAATCTGATTGGAAAAGGATCCAGAACCAGAGGTAATGTATTTCAGTTGAATCATACTGAGATGACATGTTTGTTAACTAAGATTGATGACAGTTGGTTATGACATAAAAGGTTTTGTCATATAAACTTTGATAATATTATCAAAGTGAGTACTACACTTGCGATAAGAGATTTACCTAGAATTATGAAACCTACTAACATGATTTGCAAAGAATGTACGATGGCAAAGCAGAAAAGGAGTTCATTTCCCAGCAAGAAGTTCACATCAGCAGAGAAGCTGGAGATTGTTCATATAGACTTGAGTGGTCCTACTAGGACTAGAGGATTCTATGGAGAAAGGTATTTTATGATTCTTGTTGATGATTTTACAAGAATGATGTGGATTGCATTTTTGAAAGAAAAATTTAAAGCATTTGATAAATTTAAGATCATGAAAAGCAAAATTGAGAATGAATTTGGAATGAAGATTAAGTGTCTAAGATCTGATAGAGGTGGTGAATTTACATCTAGAGAATTTAATACTTTTTGTGAAATGAATGGTATTAAGAGACAACTTTTAGCCCCTAGAACACCAGAACAAAATGGTATTGCAGAAAGAAGGAATAGGTCAATAACTGAAGCAACAAGAGCTATGTTGTTTGAGAATGATTTGGCTAAGAAATTTTGGAGAGAAGCACTGAACACAACAGTATACACTATGAAAAAAGTACAAATCGAAGTAGATACAAATAAGACACCTTATGAATTATGGTTTGGACATGCACCCTCAGTTAAGTATTTTAGAATTTTTGGAAGTAAATGTTATATTAAGAGAGATGATGATATAGGAAAGTTTGATCCTAGAAGTGATGAAGGAATATTTCTTGGATATTCTTTGAAAAGAAAAGCATATAGATGTTATAACAAAAGAACTAAGACTATTGTTGAAAGTGCAAATGTCAAAGTTGATGAGAAGTTTAAAATTCAGGAAAGAATGCTTGATTATGAATCTGATGGAGAAGCACAACCTCAGCCTAACATTGAAAATAAAAAATTATTTTTTGAAACTAATAGTGATTTGTTGAATGAAAGTCATACTGAAGAAAATAGAGAACAAAATAGAGAAGAAAATAGAGAAGAAAGTAGAGAAGAATCTACAGTTGGAACAAGATCAGTAACTATGACACCTAACAGGTATATTTCAAGACATCACCCTATTGAGCAAGTTATTGGAAGTTTAGATAGAGGAGTTTTGACTCGAAATAAGGTACATTTATGTTTGATTTCTCAAATTGAACCTAAGACTACTAATGAAGCTTGTGAAGATGAACATTGGATTAATGCTATGAAAGAAGAACTGGAGCAGATTGAAAAAAAAGACATGGGAATTGGTCCCTAGACCTAAAGACAAGAATGTGATTGGAACAAAATGGGTATTCAGAAACAAGATGAATGAACAATGAGAAGTGATAAGAAACAAAGCAAGATTGGTATGTAAAGGATATTCACAACAAGAAGGAATTGACTATGAAGAAACTTTTGCACCTGTGGCCAGACTTGAAGCAGTGAGAATGTTTCTAGCATATGCAACTTACAAGAAATTCAAAGTGTATCAGATAGATGTGAAGTCAGCATTTCTGAATGGTGAATTGGAAGAAGAAGTCTACATTGAGCAACATGAAGGTTTTCCTTTGACACAAGAAGGAGATATGGTATGTAAGTTAAAGAAAGCTTTATATGGATTACAACAAGCACCTAGAACTTGGTATGCAAGATTGGATAAGTATTTATTAAAATTAGGATTTATAAAAGGAACATCAGATAGTAACTTATACACAAAAGAAATTGAGAATGGTTTGTTGGTTATAGTTATATTTGTTGATGATATTATCTTTGGAGGAGAAGATGAAGCCAGTGACAAATTTGCAGATGAAATGAAGACTGAATTTGAAATGAGCATGATTGGAGAAATGAAATATTTTTTGGGATTACAAATAACACAAAGCAAGGAAGGTATATTTGTAAGTCAGACTAAGTATTTGAATGACTTATTTGGAATGGAAGATTCTAAACCTGTTGGAACACCTATGGTAACTAGACATAAGTTATCTAGCAAAGATGAGACACCAGCAGTTGAGAAGAAAAAGTACAGATCTATGATTGGAAGATTGCATGACTTGACACATACAAGACCTGATATAGCACATTCAATTGAGATTGTAGCAAGATTTCAAGAAGAACCTAGAGAATCACATTATGCAGCAGTAAAGAGGATACTGAGATATCTAAAAGGAACAATGGATTATGGATTATGGTATGAGAATTCTGATGATTTTACTTTATGTGCCTATACTGATGCAGATTGGGGAGGCAATGTTGATGACAAGAAAAGCACTAGTGGTGGAGCCTTTTTTCTTGGAGGAAAATTGGTCTCTTGGTTAAGTAAGAAGCAGAATTGTATTTCACAAAGTATAGCAGAAGCAGAATATGTTGCAGCAGCAAACAATTGTAATCAGATTATTTGGATGAAGCAGATGTTGAAGGATATTGGAATAAAGTTTGATGAGCCTATTTTTATACATTGTGATAACACCAGTACAGTGAGTATGTCAAAAAATCATGTTTTACATTCTAAGACTAAACATATTGAGATCAAGTATCATGTTGTAAGAGAGAAAGTTGCAGAAAAAGAAGTAAGATTGGAGTACATAAGCACAAAGGAATAGATAGCAGATATATTTACAAAACCTTTACCTAAGGATAAATTTGTGTATCTAAGAGGTATGCTTGGGGTTATGCCCCAACCTATTTTTGAGAATTGATGCAAATGATTACATCCATCCAGTGGTATATGAGCCCTATCTTTCTTCTGGATTGGATGTTGGAACTTCCTCTATGGGGGAGTTTATGAGCTGAGTCATGAGGACTCTTGTTATTGTATTTTTCTAAACAATGTCTTTTAACATTAAGTTGTTGTTGACTTAGTGATGAAATTTCTATCATTGATGTCAATAGGGGAGAGATATACATGAAAAACATTGTGGATTGTATGAGAGAGCTGAATGGGAGAACGAAGCAAGATTTAATTTGATATTTTGTAGTGATGTTGCAGTATTGGATTTTTAGAACATTGGATTTTTTCATCTATGTTTCCATCAATGCCAATGGGGGAGATTGTTAGGAATGAATGAAATGTATTTTGGCAGTCATTCTGTAGCAGTTGTTGTTGCATTCATGACTTGGATTGTCATTGATGTCAACACAGTGATATTCTAGATATCAGCAGGAAAGTAGGTACAGTTTTGTTTTGCACACATGTTGTATTGTAGATTGGCTTTTTCACAGTTGATGGTATGTTCTTTGGTGTGTTATTAACCTATGGTTAACAATGCAAAAAGAAATTCATTCATTCATGAGAGTTATGAGCATTTTGGTGAAAGCAGTGTTTAGACAGTGTTTTTGTGTAGCAATTTTTGGAAATCAGAGGATATCTCTTAGCTGGGATGGAATCTAATTTTGCACAGTTAAAGGGATGTTGTAGACTCATTAATGATGATGTGGTTCATAGCACAAACTTCGAGGATATGTTTGGAGAAAGTTCCAGTATCTGGAAGCTGACAGTTTTATGTGAATTTTGTGTGTAGCGTGTAGAAATTATTATTTTGTATTTGAGGACCGACTCATTTGTAATTATTTGAGTTTGGTATATAAGAATGAATGTTTTCCTTGTTGTAATGAGAATTGTGAAAAAGTGAAGTGAGAAAAAGAGATTTGAGAAAAAGAGATTTGAGTAGAGAGGATTAAATTGTGAAAGTTGAGATGCAAATATATGCATGAAGTGAAGAAAAGAGCTAATTCAGTGATGAAGGAAGACTTGTGAGTACAGAGATCTGGAATTGTGATCTTGTGTAGCAGAGAGTGTAGTTTTGGCACAGTGTGAAGGAGGTAATATATTTCATATTATTCTGTTGAATAATTCTAAGATCTTTTGGACAGTGGGTTCAGAGATCTTGCCTTGAAGCTGTTTGGGTAGTGGGTCCTTCTGTCTTCCATAAACTCTTAACCAGGTTAGAATCTTTTAACAGGGATTCAAAATCTCCTAACAGGGATTTATATATACTGAATGTATTTCATAAGACTCCTAACAGGGTCCATCCTCTAACAAGGAACTTTCATTTTAGTGCATCATTTTGTGGGCATCATTCCCACCGGGGTTTACTCTTTTCAAGAGGTTCCCTAGTTAACATATCTTGTGTTATTGTGTAATTGTGTATGGTTATCTTTCTATGGTTGATTACTACATTGATTATATTGTTTAAAGCAGTTGAATGGTTAATTTATCAGATAACTAATTCACGCCCCCCCTCTCAGTTATCTTTGGGATCTTTACTTTCTAACAGTATGTCACTATATAAATATCATATATGAATGTATATATGATATCGTGCTCCTCTGATTGATGCTACTTAGCTCAAAGCAACGTTGATCTGAAGAAGAGTTTGAAACTAAAAACAATTACATGAATTACAGGGATCAAGATCAGTGTATTGAAAATCTAGATTGGTATATTGAAAATCACACTATAAATTGTATCATTATAACTATTGAGAAGAGAAACCAAAGCTCACTAAAATGATATTCATAACTAGCTGGAATAAAGTAGTAGATACTTGTCCCTAGGAGAATAGAATCATTTTATCAGAAGCTTAAAGGATGAATTCATGAAACTGTATTTGTGATCGATTAAAAGATATTAACAAAATAAAACTTTGGCTAATGTCTTAGCTGATTACCTTATACTAGCTCTCAAAACCTGTTAGCCATATAGTAGGGAAAAAACTTAAATGAATCTAATTAAATGAGCTATCAATTTCATAAGTAATGCATGCCACCTATTTGCTAGCACAAATAGATTAATTTTATAATAAAGTTACAGATTATGAAGTTAGGGGAAAGCCTTATACTATCTTAAGAATTTGTTCTTATTAAAGGGAAATGTTGAGACAATCCTTAGCCAAGAAAGAGCAGGGCTTATTCTGAGATAAAAACTTTAAAACTTACATTAAAGCTCAAAGGAGAATAAGAAGTAAATATGATGGCTAAACTTATATCGATTAAAAGATTTCCCCATCAAACTAAAAGGGAATAGAGTACCTGAAAGAGATTTAAAAAATAGGACGAGACAATGATTAGCATGGTAATTTCTAATATGAGGTCGATGTATATCAACTATATATCAACTTCAAGATTAGAGATTGTCATGGAAACCTTGCCTAAAGCTAACTCAAAACCTACAGAACTAAGAGAAGAATCAAGATAATAAACATGGGCTAATAAAAGGATTCCTGAAAAACCCTGCCATTTGTCCTATTGTTAAAAGTAATATAGTAACAAAATATCCATATTTGTATAACAGAATCTGTACTTAGCAGAGCCTACCATTTTCACAAGGTGCCTATTTTAGCTAAACATACAAAAAGATCTATTTTACGAAGAAGAAGGATTAATTATAACTTCATTAAGAACCATGTGTCACATACCAACTAATATACCCATAAAATCTGCTACAAAGTTTATAATATTTAGAATAGAGAATATACAATAATGCTTGATTTTTGTATGAATAAGATGAATAAACACACTTATCAATATCATGATACTAGGATTGCAGAGCTGGAGTTCTATCTTAGAAGAAGATACAAGAACAGGATGAATCATTATGACAATCTTCTAAACTTCAGAGAAGAAGGGTGATGATTCTATTACATCTAATGCCTAGGTTTATGACCTCTTTTCTTTCTTTTCCTATCATGTTTAGCCATTAGAGGTGTTATGTCAGAGGATTCATCAACTTATGTGTCACTAAAACCTTCTTTGTCCATATTTCCCACGTCATCCTCATGCCAGTAAATATAAAACCAGACCTCTACCTTAGGGGATCTAACATGGAAAAAGTAAAATGAAAAATCCAAGTTTCTTCTAATAATAGGGCCTCTAGATATAAGGGTGGCTAGATATTCAATTTCCAAGATAGGATGAGAGGGAGCTGGTTTGCCACCAATAATTGGGGAATTGAAGAATCTAGGTTTCATGATGGTGAGATTTCCTCTAGTATTATTGATAACTGCGTCCAAGCCTCCTAGGAATTTCTTTTTGAACAGACGGGAACATAATCTCCCAATATTAACTTTGGCCAAGTCTACTTGGGATGTCGAGGCTATGAACATAAATGGTATGTCATAATTTACATGGTAATGGTCGTCATTCAATAAAAACTCCATCCCAAGTATCCTATAGACTGCCTTGATGATTCTATCATGAGTACATGACAGGATAGATTTGAGTCTCTTAATATCTATGGGTCCATTAAAGGCTATTTGAGGATTTATGCCCCTCAATTTGATAGGGTAAGTCATTAGTGTGTGAAAGAGGCTACAAAATTAGGGCTGTAAATAAAAGAGGAGGGAAGCTATTATAGTAAAGGGTGAGTCTAATCGTATTCTAACTGATTATATGCCAATGTTGGGTTTTAGGACAAATTTAAGCATCTATATTTAAATTAGTTATTACTATCAAACCATTGAAAGTGAATATGGCTCATGGAATTCCATGCAAGTCTGGGTATGCTACTAAATTTAAATCATAGTCTATATAAATGAGAGAGAGCATGTTATAAAATGTACACATAGTATTAGCTGTATGAAAAGTATGACGAGTGTCCTGGACTACATAAACCCCAAAAAAAATTATACAAAATACTTTGACTATCCTTGTTAATAAAGTATGTCCATTCCTATCTATAGTATCTAAGTAATATCATTCTTAACCATATCTTAGCTGCTTCTTACTTCATCTCCTTAAACACTATTAGTGCTTCCTCATCTGCATCACGGATTTTTTGGCCATGGAAGTTACGCTTAACAGTCGGTGCTATGAAGCATATCTTATGTGCTTCATCTTCGTGATAGTCCTTCGGGATATCGTATCCTTCTGATCTCTAGTAATCTTTTAACCATTCTATTGACATAGGCTTTCCTAGCATAGATTTCATCAGAAAATCCATATTCCTTTTCAGGGAAGGCCAAAACGTCTCAAAGATAGCTGCCTCTCTGTGGACTAAAATTGGTTGTTTCTGAGACATTGGGATTATGGGGATTTGGTATTCTTCAATTCTCATATAAATGTCTAGG
Source organism: Chamaecyparis obtusa (assembly GCA_027943335.1). Lineage (NCBI taxonomy): Eukaryota > Viridiplantae > Streptophyta > Pinopsida > Cupressales > Cupressaceae > Chamaecyparis > Chamaecyparis obtusa. Next base: position 128,809 of record BSBK01009130.1, read on the forward strand.
AATGGGATGTGATTCTCCAAGTCTATACAGTGTAAAGTAGCCTCGAGGCCTTCCAGAATATCTTTTTTGAAGATCTTTTTGGTAGCATTGAGAATTTCCTCTTTTGGATATCCGGCCTCTATTGCCATTGATATGAATAAACCAATGCTATAGCCATTTACATGAACTGTGAATACATTATTGAAGTAAAATTCCCAAAGGCTCTTCTCAAGGGCCCTTCTACAGTCATTGGGGATATCCAGTAGGATATTATTCCATCTTTCTGGTATAATTGGGGCTTGAAATGCCATCTGACACTTTCCATAAGAGAAAGTTAACACATTAGTCTCCATTCCTATACCTTACTATCTAGCAGAGAGATGTTTTGTTTTAGGAGTATTTTCTTGATCCAGGGTTATATTCTATTGTGAAGGGTCTAGAAAAAATCGTGTGAGGTGTTTAATGAGATGAGCTATCCTAAAAATCATAACAATTAAGGGCACTTCAAGGAAATGAACTCAAGAAAGTACGTAGGTCTTGTGACGCCATTCCAATTGATGATGAAAGTCGGGTACTACTTTCTAGGAATTTGAATTAGGCTATGAAGATTTCGGGAGATCACTTACTCAAAATTTAATGAGTAAAGTTCTAAGATGAAGGGAAATAGCTAGTCTCAATATGAGCTAAAGTGATTATGAGAGATAAATGGGTGTTTTAATGCTACCGATACTAGTCATGCTTTGTTGATATTCTATCAATATAATGATTAAACTAAACGGCTATAATTAAAGTTACTTTTTAACTGGTTGCAATTTTAATTTGTTGGCAATAGACTAGGGCTGAACTACTAAATATTTAAGTTACTGGGATGATGATCAGATGTAATATTGTGAGAGTATCCTCATAGTGAGTAGAGATTAATGGGTAAGTTGAAGAGTATCTAAGAATATTAGATTAAATTCTAAAGGAAATAAAATAAATTGAAACTTAGGACTTAGAGTGATTGTGGTATATTGTATTTTAGGGATATTTATATTATTGCTGAGGACTTAAGTTTTCAATTTAATTCCTAAGTTGGGAAGAATGATTAAATCTATTTCAATATTATTGATAGGCTTCTTGGTATTTTGTATTTACATAAAGGAAGTTTATATCTCAAATAATGATTCCCCTTATTAATTGATAAGGATGACTTCTTCATTTATCCCTTCTATACCTTTGTTAGCTAATGCATCAGCAACCTGATTACCTTCTCTATAAATATGATTGATCGTAAAATGATTAAAAGCCACAAGAATATTTATCCCTCTATTGACTAGACCATTCAGTTTCTAGTTTGGGGTTTTACCCGTTCTAAGAGCATTAATAATAATTGTTGAGTCTCCTTCTATATTTATGTTATCTAAATTAAGTTTCCTACATAATAATAATCCTTCGATAAGGGAAGTACCTTCTACTATATTATTGGAAGTGGTCCCTAAATATCCACATCTATATGCTATCAGTTTCCCTACCTCATTATGAATACAACATCCAAATCCTGCCTTCCCAGGATTGCCTTTAGAGGCACCATCAAAATTAAGTTTATACCAACCATTAGAGGGTGGTTTCCGAACACAATTACTTTTGAGATTTTTTTTGTCTATGCCTTGCTGGCCTATGAATGGGGGGATCTTCAACCCAAACCACAACTTTCTTAATATTTCATCTTCTAGGGAGAACTACATATCACTTCTACTAGTAAAGTTGTGGTTGTTTACAACTTCCACTATGAAAGCTTCTATCTTATTTAAAAATTAGCCGTGAAGCATACTCTTATCCTTGAATATTATTCTATTTCTTTCCTTCCATACTTCCCAGATTAACATTGAGGGAGCTATAATCCAAATCTTCCCGAACATACCATGATCTTTCTTACTAGGCCAAAATTTAAGCATATCCTTTAAGTTATTAGGAAAGGCAGATTGCCAATTTAATTTTTGAGCTAACCATGTCTAGCATTGTTGTGTGAACTGACATTCTAAAAAGAGATGATCAATGGTTTCAACAGATTTTTTACAAAGCACACATCTAGATGGACCCTGATATCCCATTTTTTGGAACCATTCTATAGTCAAAATTTTGTGCTGGGTAGTAGCCCAAGTGAACATACCTGCTTTTGGTAGACATTTTTTGTTCCAAAAAAGATCAATTGGGAGTGAAGTTCTATTAGCTAGGGCATAGTAGATTGAGAGGCATACCCATCTTTAGTATTGTACTCCCCACTTTTAGCAATTGCCTAGATAATTCTATCTACATTAATTGATGGGTTAATTTTCCTTTCATTTAGAAGTTTTTCTAGTGCCTATCTAAAGGTGTCTATTAATCCTAAGTGGCCCAGAGATTTCTATGTCCAACCTAAAGTTGGATTTTTGTCTAAGATGTCTATATAATCTTTAACGAAAATACCCATTGAGTTTTTAATAAGATCTATGGCTAGTTCATTGTTCAACATTGACTTAAGTGAGGGTAGGCTGCCCCAGGAGTCTTCCCAAAATAATGCATTCTCCCCATTCCCAATATCCCATGAGATATTATCTATTATGATCTTCCTACACTCCAAAAAAAAATTCCAAACTCTTGACCCATTGGGTGGCTGAGGGTTATCTAAATATACTTAATTCATCATTACCATCTAGGTATTTGTGTCTAAGAATCTTGACCCATTTAGCTATGGGGTCTTTATACATTCTCCACACTAGTTTAGCACCTGATGCCAAGTTTTTTTGTTTAGAATTTTTGATGTTCAGCCCTCCTTCTTCCCTGGGTTTGCAAATCTTATCCCAGACAATCATTGCTAGCTTTTTTTTCTCACTTGTGCCTTACCACAAGAAGTCGCTAAGTTTTTTGTTTATATTTCTTTATATTCCTTTGGACAGGCTCATACTCATCATTTGGAAAGTTGGAATTGTGGATAAAACTAATTTTATCATTATTGCTTTACCAACATTGGAGAGCCACTTACCTTTCCAAGAATCAACTTTTTTTGTCTATATTGTTCAGGGTTCTATCCCAAAGATTTGTAGATTTATTGCATTTGTCTAGGGGGAGTCCTAAATATTTACAGGGAATATTTCCTTTGTTAAATTCTAGAATACCACATATGTTTCTCTAGATACTTTTTGTAGTGTTAAAGAAGTAAATTTCTGACTTACCTTTATTAATATTTTTCCCCGAAGCTCTCGAATAAAGATCTAGAATATTTTTAATAGCCTTGGCTTATAAAATTATCTTTCCCAAAAAGAAGATTGTCATCCAAAAATTGTTGGTGAGTGTAAGCATCTACTCCTTCAGTGATTTTGATACCAGATATCTTATTCTCATTTTTAGCTAGATTTAGAGTTCTACCCAAAGCTTCAGCCATAATAATGAAAAGAAAGAGGGATAAGGGACCGGCTTGTCTTATTCCTTGAGAGATATTAAAAAAACCTACAGGGGAGCCATTTAATAAAATCAACATTTTAAGGCTAGAAATGCATTCAAAAATTAAGTTGATCCATTGTTTTGAAAAGCCAAAGGATTCTAGACATTTACATAGAAATCTCTAGTCTACCTTATCATACGCTTTCTTGATATCTAATTTAATAAGCATACTTGGGAAGTAGTTATGTTGAATAGTGTGAATAGTCTCTTATGCTATGATTACCCCATCGAGAATAGATCTGCCCAAAATGAAACCAGATTGTTCTTCTAAGATGATGAATGGGAGAATATTTTTCAACCTATTTGCAATAATTTTGGTGAGAAGTTTATATATCATGTTACAGAGGGATGTAGGTCTATAATCCTCAAAGCTCTCAAGATTGGAGTTTTTTGGGATTAAAGCTTGGAAAGTGTTATTAATTTCTTGAAGAATTGTACCTGAGTTCCTCATGCCTTCAAGAGCTGCAACAACTTCATCTCCAATAAAATTCCAGCAATGAAGAAAAAAGAAAGTTGGGAATCCATCCAGACCAAGGGATTTATCTGGATGAAGGTGTTTTAGAGTGGATTTTGCTTCATCCTTAGTAATTTTTGCATTGAGCATGTGATTTTGTTCTTTGGTTATAATTTTGGGAATATTTTTCAAAGCTTCCTCCTGAGCTAGTCTATTAGTTCCATTGAGGTTGTTAAGCAGAGAATCAAAGTAAGCTATAGCCTCTACTACAATAGCCTTAGGTTCTGTTACTAGAGATCCATATGCTTTCTTGATTTTAGAGATTTGATTAAAATTTCATTTAGCCTTAGAACTGCTATGGAAAAATTTGGTATTCCTATCTCCTTTAGCTAACCATGTATCTTGAGATCTTTGTTTCCAAAACAATTCTTCTTTGGCTAGAATATCTTCATAATTTCATAATAATTCTTTCTCTTTAATATAAGTTTTCAAATTCATACCTTTGCTAATAATTTCCTCATTGAGAGCTGTAATTTCTATCTCAAGCTATTTTTTGGTACTAAAGATGTTTCCAAAATGGACCTTGTTCCATTCAATATGCCGGAGTTTGACATGCTTGATTTTTGAATTTAAAATAAAGGTCTTGGAACCTTTGAAACTCTTTTCCTTCCACCATTCCTCAATCTTAAGCAAACATTGCTCATCTTTTAACCACATCTTTTCAAATTTGAATGGATTCTTTTTAGGAACCAAATCCTCTTCTAGATTAAGGCTTATTGGAAAATGGTCTTATCCTGAAAGAGAAACAATACTAGATTTAATGTTTCTATTGAAATAGGAAAGATTACCTATGTAAAAGAATCTATCCAATTTTTTCTGAAATACATTCAATGTCTAATCTTTTGTTGGACCAAGTATACTTACCATTGTCCAATGGAATGTCCATGCCATTAATAGATTGAATCCATTCTTTAAATTTAGTAGTTGTTTGGGTTAATTTTGTTGAGCCTCCTTGTTTCTCATTAATATCCAGGATGGCATTGAAATCCCCTCCTATGAAAAGATTCTGAATAGGTTGAGTATTAATAAAATTCTCGATTTCGCTCCACACAATTCTTTTTTCATGAAGGAAAGTTGGTTCATAAAAGTTTATAATGGTAAACTCCAGATTATTATTAAGGTTTTTAATATTTACTGCTAACCAATGTGATTTGGAAGCCAGGAGTTCTAGAGAAATAAACCTAGGATTCTAGATAAAGGCTAAACCACCTGAAGCTCCTTTCGAATCCACCCCTTTAACTTCCCAAATACCTAATTTCTTACTCAAATATTCATAACCTTCCTAGCCTAATTTGGTTTCCTGAATTAAATACAAAGGTGCCTCTAAAGAGGATAAACTTCTCTTTAGAATACATTGTTTGTTAGGGGCATTCAAACCCCTAACATTCCAAGAAATAATTTTCATTGCACCTTGGGAAGGTCCTTCCCCTTCCCTGCATTCAAAATAGATGTGATTTTTACTTGTCCTAAAGCTGAACCGTCTATCCTCCTTAATTCAGAAAGAGACTTCCTACCTCTTTTAATAGTATGTTTAGGGTAATTTGGAGATGTTTTTCCAATACCAGATGAGGCTAAGCCTAGTTTCCCTTTTTGTTTTGATTCTGATTCCAAGGGCATAGGATTAAATTCTTCAATTTCATCTTGACTAATTGAATCTATGTATTTGAGTAATAAAATGTCTTCATTGTCTTCATTAAGACCTAAGAAGTCCTGGATAACTTCTAATTATACATCTTTGGAATTAATAGAATTTAGATTATCAAGCCCTTCTTTATTAATAAGAATAGGATTCTGTGTTGGAATCTCAGTCTCATCTAGCCAAGCTTCCTCGCAAGAATATTGATTTATTGTATCTAGATTAGACTTAATATCCTAAGGTAAAGATTTAGATAAAGGTAATGCCTTAACAGAGGATTCCACTACAAATTTAGAGATATTAGACATGAATATCATGTTATCCTTCATTAATTCATTAATAAGTATTTTCTTCCTTCTGTTAGTTTCTTCTAGATCACTAGTTTCATCATCAAAGAGTAGTGAGAAATCAACTAGGTTAAATTCCTTGACTATTGTTGATATTGTATCCAAATTATTAGCTGAGATCAGAGCCTTACTGGAATCTAAATTTTATTCAATCACCGATTTGAGATAGTATGCTCCTTTGGTATAGTTACCTCCCTTGACTCATTCGACTTAACTTTAACTCAGGATTTTGGTAATGATAATTTTTGGTTAAGTACATTCTTGCTGAGGGGTACAGAGTTTGTCTTTGATGAGACACCTTTACTCTCACTCCTCTCCTCAGACTTATCTAGTGGAGGGGAAACCTCTAAAAAACAAAAGCCTCCTGAAGCCTGGTTGAAGGAGATTTTAGGAAAAGATTCGGAGGAGGGTGGAGCATAGGGAAGTTCACCAATTTCCCCTTCCTCAAGAGCTAAGAGAGGATTACTTGAATTGGATTTATTCTGATTTTTAGCCAATGGGTATTTTCCTACAAAATTATCATCATTTTTAATATTGGTCCTGTTATTTGAAATTCCTCCTTCTAAGCAACACAGGTCTTCGTCGTTATTCACAAAATCCCCTTCTATTATTTTAGGGTAAATATAGGGTACCCTTATGTCACAACACACTTCTAAAGAATAATTAAGAGAATCATTTAGTTCCATTCTTACTATTATAATTTTCTCTATACAGTTATTGTCTAAATCTATAAACCCTAAAAATTTCCCTAAACCATTACCTATTGCTCTAAGAGAATCAGTACTTGAAAGTTCAATAGGAAGATTAATAAGTTTTATTTCTTTTTTAACCATGAAGTTCTGTAATTTTAGAGGATAAAAAAAAGGAGTCTAATCTAGGGTATGAAAGTCAATATTTTTGAATTTTGGAAGACCTTCTGAGAGGATTTTCTCTTTCAGAGATTTACTAGAGCAATCTATATATGGGAATTTGTGTTGAAGGATAGTAATACATACCTTATTTTCTAATTGATTTTTTAGCCAAGTAACTACATTTTCTGTTGAGGCCCCTATACCTGTCCATATGCCAAATAAACCAAATTTCACACACAACCTTTGTATGCTACTTATAGAGTTGTTTTTAATAAAGAATTATTTATGGTTAGGCATAATCATCGGAGGATGAGTTACATTCTTTTGAAATTTTAATTTAGGAAAATTTCTTCTATGGGGAGGAGAGTATACCTTATCAAAAGGAGGGTCAGAGCTTAAATTATTGGTAGAAGAAGGTCGGATAGAGATTGCCCCAGAGCTTTGGATCTTCAACAAATCTTCAGGCAAGGGTCTGATATCTCGATGGTGAGGAGGAGATTAGATAGCTGGCTGCTGCATGGAGGATCCTTCTTCAATATGGGAAGATAAATGCTTACTTCATGGAGAAACCCTTGATGCAGTTTTAGGGGAAGGTGCCGAAAGCACCACAAATCTATTTGTTGTAGCCAGTGAGAAGGAATGTTCTAGGGTTTTCTTAGATTGCTTTTGAGGACTAGTGACATGTTTCCATTCTCCTGATGATGCAACCTGATGATCATTAGGCCTTCCTGAATAATTCCTAAGCTTTTTATTGAGAAGGGCATATTTCTTTTTTGCATAGATCTCGATCTATCTGTCCAAAGAGGACACCATGAATATTTTTGATCCATAGCGAAATGCAAAATAAAAAGGCAGAGCCATATTATTCAAATATTAACCAACACTTAACAAAAAAAATGTTTTTTTTTTTATATAATCATATAGACACTTAATTTTTTTTAAATAATCACATAGACATTTATTTATAAAGAGATTAAAAAATTTAAAATTCATATCAATATCTCAACTTCTTTTTAATTTATACTTATTAGAATTGATTAATTTATAATTATTAGTATTTTATAGGCACATAAACTGATTTAAATTCTAATCATCACACTTAAGGTAACATGAACCCCATCTCTCAATCAAACTTATTTATATTGTATCTTAAAAATGACATTTGTCAGCTCACATGACACAATTTTTTTCAAATATAGATATGCTAATAAATAGTCAATAAAGGTATAATAATATTTAGTAGTTTTTCATTAGAAAATTTATGAAAAAAATTTATCAACAAAATATTTTTGTTTATAATAAAACATACATCTCATATACAATACGATTGAATTTTTTTAAAAATAAATCAGGAATAATCTATATGGATGCTTTCTACAATGATCAGATCTGCGTCCATTTTTAGTTTGGACACTAATTTCACTATAATACTTGTTTATTGTTCAACATTCATATTCAGAATTAGATGGTCAATGCCCAATCTCGAACAAGACAATGCAACTCTCTTCTGATGCTTCTGCTGATGCCCACAAGATGATTTCTTTTGAGGCTGCATGTGAATGAAAGACCCATAATAATATTATTCCTTCTCATCTCCTCCCATATACATGTCAAACCACAATGGCCTCTGCATGCTCACCTTTATCCCCTCAATTACAACCTCCTCTTTTCAGCCTTAGAAATCTTCTCTAAAAGTTGGCCTACTAACATGAGATTCAATAGAATGTTCATCCTCAGATGAAGGAAACAATAAGGCCATGTTAACGCAGTTGGAGGCATATTTGAACTCGACCTTCTGTGCATTCTGGAGGTTGTGGTAGTTGGTGAGACTTGAAGCTTGATTGCTCAACCTCAACAAAAGTTTTGTGACTAGCACATGCACCGATGTGGAGGCCACAAACATTTCCTAGTGCTTTAGTCTGGCTTGCCTTGGGCCTTCAAACTTATTATTGCAATTCACGATGGATGGAGAGTTCGAGGTTGGGAATGTTTCCTAGAGATCGTTTGCTATGCTTTTAAATATCTTGGCAATCCTCTGATTTTACTAAGACCACAACACTGAATAGTTAGAGATCATTGGGTAGTGTATTAATAGATGTATGTGAGCGGAGGGGCAAGGGCCACATTTCAATAATAAAGTGAATGAAAACGTGTGTGATCTGGGATTTTATTTTTATGATGTTCAACTAATCAAAGAAAAGGGAAATTGAAATGTAATGGACAAACAAAGAATTTATGCATGCCATATTCTGATGTGATAGTTTACACATATTTATGGGTAAAGAATAAATTCATTTGTACTAGGAACAAAAATAAAAATAATATTGCTTATCTTTATCTTGATTTTATTAACAAAAATAGTATTACTTATCTTTCTTTAGATTTTATTAACAACAATAGTATATTCGTTAGACCATTTGATCTTGTTTTTCTTAAGGAATTTCTATAGTGTTTCTTTGTCAAAACTTGCATCTAGATTAAAAAAAACATTTATATAATTCAAGATTCCTTAAAGGACAAGTTGGGTATGTGCACCAAGATGGTATGTAGAAGGGGGGTTCTTAAGTGACAATGATTTGTCAAATATAACTAAACTTGAACTTGCAGAAGTAATTTGAGACTTGTGCACTCAAAATTTGAAGATACCAAAGAACAAGAATCACAATAATGTGAAACAAGTTTTTAAACTAGTAAAGTTGTTTAAAAATAGATAAGATTAAGAGAATCAAATGCTTCACACATACACAAGTGTTCCTATTTGTTAGAAAAAAATAACATAGTGTCTAGAGTGTGCCGTACAATTTTTTAATTGCATGTAGCATTTTAAAAACCACATTGGTAGGAATATAGTTAAGAGTGAGACTAGAAGTTGCATATTTTTAATATTTTTTTGAGTTTTTTTAATATAATTTTTTTAAGTGGATATATCTTTAAAATCACATCACTGTGTGTGTGTGTGTGTGTGTGTGTGTGTGTGTTGCATAAATTGCACAAAAATAATAAAAAATGTGAAGTGTCAGGAGAAAAGGAGAATGATGGCGGGTCAAAGAAACCTGTGGATGATATTGGGTTTTTGAGTCTTCGGGACCCATGATGAGATAGTGCTTCCCTAGACCTAGGGGGGGGGGAGCTGAGAATCTTGCTAGAGATGTCAAAAAAGGTGAGGTTGCTATTCTTGAAAAAGCCCTAGATGGCATTGTTTGGAAAGAAGCCTTCTGGAAAATCTTCCCTTCCTGAACCTAATAATATATCTCATCCTATCAAGGGATATTTTTCCATTTTTATCCCTGACATAGTGATTGATCACACTGTATCTCAGATGGACTTCATGCTAGTAGGCAAATATGTTGGGGTTAGGCCGAACATAGATTATGTTCGATGTTTCATTCAAAGAAGATGTTTTCTTAAAGGGAAAGTTGACAAAGTTGTTATGCCAAAAGGTTTTTTCTTATTCTCCTTTACCAATGAGGATGATATGAATAAATCCTTATGTGGAGGCCCTTGGGTTATGGGTAAGTCATCCTTGGCTTTGTGAAAGTGAGAGCCTAATATGGATTTGGGTGAATCTTTTCTGGAATGGGCTCCTATTTGGATTAGACTTCTAGGGCTCCCTTTAGAATACTAGAATGAATGTGTTTTCAAAGGAATAGCAGATGTTTTTGGTGAAATTCTATCCTTAGATCCAGCTACAACGTCAAGATCCAGGCTGGTTAATGCCAGAATGTGTTAAAATATGTAAGTCTACTGACCTTCCTATTTCTATAGACTTAGTTTCTAAAATGGGTGTCTAGAAGAAGGTGATTGAATATGAATCAGTCCCCTTTGCTTGTTTCATTTGTAAGAAAATGGGCCATTGGGCTAAAAAATGCCTGATGAAAGCTCCCAAGAAGAAAGAGGAAGTCTCTTTGGCCAAGAAGATAGATTCTTCTACTGTTATTTGGAAACCCAAGACGTCAGAATATTTATTGAAACCATCTAATGTAAAGCCCCTAAAGAATACTGTTCAAATCCATGTGGTTGAAGACAACAGTAATGACAAGGCTGACATAGGAAGTAATATGTCAGGTAGTAATCTGGAGGCTAAGACCTTGGTAAGTGACCAGACTAAAGGTATCAGTCATATATCTTCTAATGAAGCTCATTCAGATAAATTTTTTGAGGAAAACCAATTCTCACCTCTGTTGAATGCTAATTTTGTGGTGGAAGAGGTGATCCAAGGGGGCGAGACTCTCCCTATCTACCAGCCTAACAAAGGTAGTAGTGGGTTGAGCTCTAAGGATTCTCCTCCTGATAAGGAGAACATTGATCTTTTCTCTGATCCCAACCAGGTTGTGATGCAGATTTATCCTATAGATAAGGCCTTTAACCCACATGATAATGATAATCTCAGGGCCCTCTCCCCTAAATGCCTTAAATTTAAGGATCAAAATAAGACCAAGGAGGTTGGTCAGAGCTCTAAAAATAATTCTAAAGGAATCATATCTCCTATGTATATGGATGGTATCAAGACTAGAAGAAAGAATAATGATGTAGGGAAATCTAAGTCTCGACCAGGAAGAAAACAAGCTAAAGTTGGAAGAGAGAAAGATAGTTGGCAAGACATTGTAGATGGGAAACAAAGGACTATTCCGGAGGCCTTTTCTCCAAATAAATTATGAAGATTATTTCTTGGAATATAAGGGGGTTGAATGCACCCCATAAATAAGACATTATTAGAAATGTGGTTAGGGATTATAAACCTGATATCCTTCTTGTTTAGGAAACTAAAATGAGTAAGGATAAAGTAGACCAACTTAGAATTTTTCAGAAAGGTGGTGTTAGCAGTTATAGTTTGGTTGGAGCTTCTAGGGGAACTGCCATTTTCTGGAATTTGAAAACTATAAAGGGTGCGATCTTTGCTAAAGACCCTAATAGAATATCTATTAGAATGAAGAATATAAGAGATAATTTTAGTTGGATTATCACTAATATATATGCTCCTAATGCTAAAGTGAATAGAGCTAATTTCTGGAAGAAAATTGTAGATAAAAGGAATGACTTCAAGGATGACTGCTGGTTTCTCATGGGGGATTTCAATACCCCTCTTATGGATAGTGAGAAGTATGGAGGCATCTTATCTCAGAATGATTGTAGAGCTGACCTTTTCAATTTCATCAATGACGAGGGCCTAATTGATTTAGACCTCTAAGGGCTGAACTTTTCCTGGTCCAATCAGTATGCTGGCACTCATAATATCTAGAGCAAGTTGGACAGACTCTCATTACTCATGAATGGCTTTCTAAGTACTATTGCACCCTATCTTCCTTCCCTAAAATTGGCTCTGATCATTATCCTCTATTGTTGGAAGTCAACCTTATCAATGCTCCCATGCATTTTCCTTTCTGGTTTGAGAAGATGTGAATAAATTACCCTGACCTAGAGAATAAAATCTATGAATCGTGGAATATTAGAATTGAGGGTACTGCCATGTTCAAGGTTACCAAAATACTTAGAAACATTAAGGAAAAAGTCAAAATTTGGAATAAAGAGGTTTTTGGAGACATTTTCCAGCAGAAGAACAAGGCTAAAACTGACCTTCTATTCAGGATGCCATTCAAAATCATGGTCTATCCGACTCTCTTAAAGTTGAAGAGCAGAAAGCCCTTGTTAGTTACCATGATCTAATATCCAAAGAGGAAATCTACTGGCACTAGAGATCTAGGGTGGTGTTGCTTTGGGAAGGGGACAAAAATACTAAATTCTTCCACCTAACTACTCTCAAACACAGAGCTGCCAATCGTATAGCTAAAATTTCTCAGGACAATGATGAGATCCACAAAGAAGAAGATATCAAGATTGTTGCTGTCAATTACTTTTCCTCTTTACTCTCTACTAATTTTAATCTTACCAAGATAAATTACTAGAAGGTATCCCTAGTATTGTTAACCAAGATCAAAACAAGACTCTACAGGCTATTCCTTCCAATAAGGAGATTAAGGATGTTGTCTTCTCTTTTGAAGGTGATAAGGGTCCTGGCCCTGATGGGTTCCCTATGTTATTTTTTCAAAAATTTTGGCTTATAGTTGAGAAGGATGTTTCTAATGTTGTGAAGGAGTTATTTGGTTGTAGAAGACTTCTCAAAGAAATCAATGGCACTTTCTTAGCCTTGGTTCCTAAAATTGTTGGAGCTCATTCTTTTGATCAATTCAGGCCTATCAGTCTGTGCAATTCTTTCTATAAGATTTTATCTAAAATCTTAACCACAAGACTTCTAAAAATTCTTCCTAATTTGATAGCTCCTCAGCATAATGGTTTTATTCCTGCAAGGTAAATTCTGGACTCAGTGGTCCTAGTTCATGAGAAAATACACTCTACCACCAAGGGAAACAAACAAGGCTTTATCCTCAAACTTGATTTGGCTAAAGCTTATGACCGTGTTGATTGGAATTTTTTATGTTTGATTCTTAAGAAGTTTGGTTTTAATGAGAAAGTCATTCAAATTATGTATCAAGTGATTTCTACTACCTCCTTTTTATTTATTATTAATGGCTCTCCTTCCAAGTTCTTAAAAAATTCTAGAGGCCTCAAACAGGGAGACCTTATCTCGCCTATTCTGTTTACTCTTTTGGCTAAAAGCATGGGAAGATACTTTTAGCTCTTGGTCTCTAAGGGTGTAATCCAAAGTCTTCGGCCCTCATCCAATCCCTTAATGTATTCTCATGCTCAATTTGTGGATGATACCATCACGGTGGGATCGTCAACTATCAAGGAAGCTAGAGCTTTCAAATTGGCCTTGAATCTTTACACCAAAGCTACTGGTTAGCTTATCAATTGGTCTAAAAGAACTTTGTTCTTCATGAATACCCCTAAGGAAAGACAACATAAAATTTCTAGTATCTTAGAATGTAGTATTAGCCCTTTCCCTTCCTCCTATTTGGGCCTGCCTCTTGGCCTTAATATCAGTGATTCTTTCTAGAATCAGATGGTGGAAATATTTTATACTAAATTGGCTGGTTGGAAAGGTTCAGTTTTATCCCAAGCTAGGAAGGTTACCTTGATCAAGTCTTCTCTTTAAAGCCTTTTTGTTTATGCTATGCACCTATTTAAAATGCCTTCCAAATTTGTTGATAAAATTGACAGTATTCTTAAATGCTTCCTCTAGTCTGGGGTTGAGGAAAGAAACTGTATACCTATGATAGCCTGGGATAGGGTGTGCAAACCAAAGTCTTTGGGGGGTTTGGGCCTCAGAACAATCAAGATTATGAATAAAGCTTTGTTGGCTAAGTAGTTATGGAGAATATATGGAGAAACCAAGGACTGGAACACTATATGTAAAAATAAATGCCTCTATGATACCCCTTCCATTGATCATTTTTTGTCCAGTTCTGAGAAAGTTGAGGGTTCTATTTTTTGGAGGAATATTAATGATTCTAGATATACTGCTAGCAAAGGTAAACACTGGAAACTAGGAAACAACCTTAAAATTAACTTCTGGAAAGATCTGTGGTTGTTTGAAAAACCTTTGAATTGCTTTTTTGATAACCCTAAGGAGATTTTAAGATGCACTACTAGATTTGGTCCAAAAGTGAAAGATTAATGGATTAATAATTGCTGGGTGAATCTGGTTACGTTCAACCTTGCTTTTCAAGAAATTGATAAAGCCCTTCTGGCTCAATGTTGCTATGCCAACAAGTTTGATTCTCTGATCTGGGGTCCCTCTTATAATGGTTCCTTTTCTGTGGCTTCTGCTAGCTATCTTCAATATGAGGTGCCTAAGGATATCCCCTTCTGATTGAAGGTTTGGAACAAAAATCTTACTCCCAAAATTGAGATTTTCTATTGGGTTTTCATCCAAAACAAAGCTCTTACGATAGGCAACCTCAAAAAGAGAGGATTCATCATGCCCAATAGATGTTGTCTTTTTTGTGAGGCTAAGGAAGATACTAACCACCTCTTTTTGTATTGTCCTTTTTCTTAGTAGGTTTGGTCTTTCTTTTTGCAAGAGTGAGCCTTATGCTGGATTTTTCCCTACTCTATCCAGGATTTTTGCCAACAGTGGTGTTGTCCTAATGCAAATGATAGTTATAAAAAAAGTAGTTATTGGCTGGCCCTTATATTACTTGGAGCATCTAGAAAGAAAATAACAACCATATCTTTTGGGACAAATGCAGTACTCCTTCTTTGGTGTTTGAGAAAGCGAAGAGAGGGATGCTAGAGAATCTTCTGGAAGGTATCACCCAACACAGCCAGAATGGTAAGGATTCCAACATGAAGAAGAATGATCATGAGAACAATGTCTGGATATCCCTCCCTATTGAATGGATTAAGATAAATTTTGATGGAGCATCCAAGGGAAATCATGGCTCGATGGGATGTGGTAGTATTATTAGGGACTACAATGGAAATCTTATAGTTGCTAATGCTACCCCTTTGGGAACTCAAAATAACCATATGGCGGAAGCTTTGGGAGCCTACTTTGGCCTTCAACTTGCTAGCAGTCTCAATTTTGAAAATATCTGGCTGGAAGGTGATTCCATGAACATTATTAACTATCTTAAAGGAAACACTACTCCTTCATGGACCATTGAGAATATCATATCCAAGGTGAAAGATATCATTGCTAACTATACTAGAATCCACATATCTCATGTGTACCATGAAAGTAACACCATGGTGGACAACTTGGAAAATATTGGAGTGAAGTCTAATGAGGTCATCATTTGGGACAGTAAGGCAGATCTCAAAGAGGATACTAAATCAAAAATTTATAATGATACAATCACTCATAAGGAAGGCAAGATTTGATATGATTAATGAGACTTGCCTGAGCGCTATGGAGTCAGGAAGTAGTTATAGAAAAGTTTGGAATGGAGTACTTAGCATCATTATTATTGCCAGTTTGCACACTTTCTGGGTTGTGACCTCTGTTATTGCCTATATCTACAGGGAAAACAACTTTGATAAGCACTGTCTTAATTTTGATAAGATCTCTCTGCTGTTAAATCTCTTAACCATGGGTGGTGATTTGAAATAGGAGGAACCTGACAACTATAAGAAGCTCAAGGAAGCCAACATGGCTATGGCTTGGTAGAAGTTGAAGAAAGGTGAGGTGACCCCTTTTCTGGAAAGGTTACATGGATTCAACAAGGAGATCACTAAAAAGTTCTTTGAGGGATGGAAAAATGATACTATATCTATGGAAGGTAGAACTGTGGAGCCCTCTATGGAGCTTATCACTCAAGACACTGGCATTCCCAATGTTGGGCAGAGGTTTTACATAAATTGTAAGATTTTGGATATGGCTACCAAAAAGTTCCCTAAATCTGAAAAGGAGCAGTTGGATTTTGTGGAGGTTAGGTCCAATGGTTATATTGATGTCTTCAAAATCAAGGAGATTTGGCACAACATCTTGCAGGTGGTGATGGAGTATTTCACCCTAGATGGTCAATTTACTCATGCTCACTCCTACCACTTCATGTTTCTCAACCATTTCAGGTATAAGGACATTATTAACATTCCCTATTACCTTCATAGCTCTCTTGTTAAAAGTCTCAATGAGCAATAAGATTTCGCTTAAGAAATCTATTAAGCATGAGGGTTTGATTCTTTTGATTTATGAGTATATCAAGAGTACTATCCCTAACCCTAGATCTACCCCTTCCTTGGGAAAGAACAAATGGATCAGCCCTATGACTCCCAAGTTTGGCTCTACTAAATGAAAGGTGGAAGATATTATGGGTAGTAGTTCAAAGAAAATCTGCTCAGGAGAGACTGAAGCCTATGACTATTCTGAGGAATACGAGACTGAGGACTCCGAAGAGGGTGATACTGGAGAGATTAAAAATATGTAAAGCCATAGTAGGGAAAGGGAGGATGTTGATGATTATGATGACATTACTAACCCCCATGGTGGTAAGGAGGAGATTAATAGTAAGGATTATAGAAGGATAATAAGAAGATGATTGAGATGAAAAGTCAAGCGGATGATGGTGCCCACCAGAAGGATATTGGTGATTCCCATCCTATGGAAGATGATTTTGCCCCTATGTGCACTGATAAGAAGGATATGCCTGAGAAAGAGGACCTAGAGAACAAGAACCAGGAAAGTGTGATTGAGTTGAAAGATAAAGCTATTGAAGGGGTCAATTCGGAAAAGACCATGGCGTACAACTCTCATAGTCTTGAAGATCTTGTTAACATGGCTATTTAGTATGCCGAGAAGCACAAAATTGATAGGGATTTTCACAAAGAGGAGGTTCCCATATTGGATGATTTTTTTGTTGGTGTGAGGCATGATGTGCCCATCTTCCTTGACTCTCAGGACAATATTTGGGAGGGTGGTGAGGATTCCAATGAGAGGAGATTCAGAGAGTCCTCTATAAAGCTTATTTTTGAAGACTTTGATGATAGAGAGGAAGTAACTACTGGTGCACTACAAACTGCCAAAGCTGAGGCTCTCTACTCCTTCAGATTCAACAATGGTGCTTCCATGAGATAAAAAGACTCCACCTAAAGTGCAGGAAACTTGAAGCAAATAATGTTATCCTTTAGGAAAAAGTTGATTCCTTTTTTAAGGAGGGCACGTCTAACACTCCTAATGCAGACATTAATGAAAGAATGGATAAAGTTGACAAAGCACTTACTGACATCCTCTAGCATAGCATGGTTAGCATGAAGGCTTCCAAAATCAACCTCAAGGCCTTGATCAATCTACTGGATAAAGCTCTGAAGGAGGACAACAAACATAGAAATCATTCCCTAGTGGATAGCAGAGGCCCCAGTTCTAGAACCCATGGGAGAAACAAGAAAAAATCCCCTCCTATGAAGAAGAACATCGAGGAGCTGAAAAGTGTCATTGGTCAGATAGACAATATCTAGGCCAAAATGGAGAAGACTCTTGATGAAAAAGTAGGGGTTATGTATGCGGATGTTTAAGCTAGTTTCTATGCTAGTTTTTTGTGTTTTCTACTATCTTTTGGATTGGTGTTTTGTCCCTTATGTCACTATCTTTTCAATCCCTTTTTTGGGCAGTTCGATGTTGTGTGCTTCTTTTTTGGTGTTATGATCTTACCTTCCAATCTTTTGGTGCTTGAATTGTAAAGGGTTTCAAGTCCCTTCAAAACCTATTTTTTCCAGTAATCAGAACTATAGAAATGAGAATGGAGGAAAAAATCACATCAAAATGAGGAAAATGAACATCCCAAGCCTAAGAGTTTTAATCCAAGCCTAAATACAAGCAAAAATTTGTATGTGTTAAAAAAATGTAAGTATTATTTTAATAAAGATATATATGATTTTTCATGCACAAAACACATACATATTTTTATGCAATAAAACATGTACATGTATTCTTATTGATCATAACATGTATGTTATGACATTTCTATCATTATCCAACTATGTAGTTTCTTAATCAAACTCATTGACCCATATTTCATGAGTAGTAGGTTCACAAGGATTCATATCTCATGAGAATTAATGGTACAATTAGAACTCATTGCATCTAGATGATTCTCATAGGGGTGAATCATTGGGCCTTCTAGGAGGCCACCCATCCAATACTACTTCAACTCAAGTAAACTCAATCATGGGGTTTCCTCCAAGGTTAATCCCACTTAGCTTTCGACCCCATTTGTTAAACCTTCATGAAGTGTTGTGCCTTATGAACTATTCATTATGGAGCCTCTTTATCTCATCAATTGACAAGTAGGAGATATTTCCACAACAAGTCAAATTATGTATATAACACATACATATTTTTTTGTATATAACTTTTTTGAATGTTGATTCTTTTGTCTTCCCCTCAGTTTTTTTCATCAAGACACATACATTATTATGTAACTAGTGATATGATATTATAAGCTATTTAGGTGGATATATTTTTCAACATGTGGAAAATATATCTTATGTTAGCTATATATTGAGTCATTGGATTAATTTGTGTAATAAGTTATATCAAGAGTTAAGTAGGTCTTTTTTAGGATTTACACTTATATAGTATTATTAGAAAGAGGTATATATAAAGGAAGGTGGTTATCATTATAAGAGGCATGTGTGAAGTGTGACATTTTTTGGGGATCTATTAGAGATGTAGCATGGAGTGACTTCTTCCTTTAAGAGTATTGTACCGTGTCACCCTACTTTAAGGATTTACTCTATTCCAACATATATTAGATATTAGGGCATATTGGCCCACATACATTTCTTGTTTAATGTGATATATATCTTCTATAATTTATTATTATATGTGAAGTTCTTATCGAGTGGCATTAGAGAATGATCTTGGCAATGTGAAGGGAAGACCTTTTTCTTGAAATCTAGAGGCCATTTTATAAATCACATAGCTTTCAAATTTGTGCAATTTTATTTCTAATTTTTTAACCTTTTTTTGGAAAATATAATGAAACATATTGAGTCTAGTTTTAAGATAATTTGAAGCATAATTGAGTGAGTTATTACAAAAATAGGGTTTCTACCATATTGTTAAATTGTAAACTCGAAAGATCAAAGATATGAAGAAATTGCTTATTGATATTGAAAGGGTTTTTGAAGGACATATTGAAGCATCTTTACTCAAATTATTAGAACTTAATTGACATTGAATTGAGTGAGGTGTTGTAAAACTCTACTCTAAATTTATGTAAAAGTAGATATCTCATAAGTTTGAGCGTATTTCTTCCAAATTTTTAAAGGATTTTTTAAGGATAGTATCAAAGATCTCTAGTCCAGAACTCAAGCTTTCATCATTTAAATTTTAAGATTTGTACCACCATAAATTATAAACACCTAATTTTTGTACAATTTCATGATTGTTTTGCACCCACCTTAATGTGTTTTCATTCTCATATGCATAATAGGACTTCATGTTGCACTTAATGATTATCTTAATTCAAATACGGGTTCTCTATTCAATTCAATATTTTTAATAATTGAGGTAAGCCCTTACTTCTAAGTGTGCTCCTTTATTATTTATCTAAGCCAATAATTTATTTATCCACATAGGCCCTATATTACAATTTACAACCTTTGTGTTATATCCCAACCTCAAAATTAATTGTGCCCTATAATCCAGCATCCCCTAATTACATGGGACCTGTGGTCCTGATATGGACTCTGATTGGGTGAAATATATAATAGCTAGGTCATTGTGCTCCTAAAAACACAATTACTATATTGTTGTGTTCCCAAACACTTGGGTTAAAATTTTAATTGAGGTCCTATCTTAGTGATTTAGTGGGAGTTGTTGGATTTATGGTTGACTCTCTTGAGTTTATCCTCTAATTTAGTATAAAAGAAATCCCCACACTTAATTTTGGAAAGGTGAAATAAATTGAAAGGTTTAAGCCCTAGTTTAAAGACGTCCCATGAAGTAAGGACTTATGAATCAAGGCTACATCAATAAATTATCAAGTTTTCAACTACATAAACATCAACATGGGGATTCAAAAAGATTATGAAGATTACTAGGAGATCACAGAATGATGATTGGATTTCACTCTACCACTTAGTTTGGTTATGGTTTCTTGTTATCCTCAAATATATATATTTGAGCTTCAAATATATGCTTATTATATTATTGTAATCATAAATTTATTGAATCTTCATATAGGGTTTACTCGATCACAGTAGGGTAGATTCTTTATATTGTACATATACACTTTAGCTAATAAAAATTTAGACATACTCTAGATTCACAAGAACTACAAAAGTTATCTATATCATACTAGCTATTTGTGGAGGTAGAAATCACCAAAATAGGGGGTTGACCAAGGAAAAACCCTATACAACCACATACATACACACTTTTCATATTTGCAATTGTGAAAGACTTCAGAATGAGTTATAAAATACTCTTCTCCCTATGACAATCACTATGCAGTCAGTCTTGGCTCTAGGAGAAGGTTATAAAATGGCCCAACCATTATATTCCCATGTACAAAATTTCCTATGTGTTTTGTACCTCATAGATCAAGTTTAGATTTATTTAGTAGACAGGTGTTAGCTGAGAGATCCCATATTTGTAGTTACAAGTATTGTTGGGATTCTATCTGTTGGAAAATTTTATCTTAATAAACATACTTCCTATCTTGATTTCAAGTGCACACAAATCCTTCCTAATTTCCATTTTTACTTTAATTATAGTTTATAAAGTACATTTTTTTATCTTATTTAGTCTCTTACATAATTACATTACATCTCTCCTTCTCAATTCTAAGAAATAAAGGAATAGAAACCCCAAGAGTATAGATATTGCATTGGCTATTTTCACTCAAATGGTGTCAATCATATTCTTCTTGAGGTGGTTTGAAATTCCAATGTGCCCTAGGATTGTGGGATTTGATCCCTTGCTTGATCCCATTTTTCCATTGCACATTTTGGTGAACCCCCATATCTTTCATGCATTTTAACCTTTTGATTAGATTAGATTTTGCATATGTCTGTCTTTAAATTAAAAATAAAAAAAATTAATTTAATTAGTGTACATTTTCTTTCATTCACATTTTCATGGTCATTTTAAGAAAAATAAAGTGGCATTTTGTGTGTTTGATAGATTTGCATCTTTTACTTTTCTCTTACAATGTCTGATTTCTTTGAGAAAGAACTTAGATAATTTGATGATCCATTTAGTAGTGATGAATTTGATATGTTAGATGAAGCCTTTGTCGAATTCATCTCTATTCAGTATTCCTCTACAATGCCTAAAACCATCCTTTTACCAATGATCAATTAACATGATACATGTGAATGGCTATAATAAAAATATGAAAAAACCAATTGTAGTTGTTCATATTTCACAGATATTACTCAACCAATGAATAAACCTATCATTACTATTAAAGGTTTTTGTGATCAAACATCCTTCCAAACTCCTAATAAACCAATCATAACTATAAAAGGAAGACCAAGAAGTCCTTTGGAGTTTGTTAAGAACTATCAAGCAGTTACTCATACATATCAAATTAGGAGTAATTAGTAACCTAGTAACCCAATTGTATATAATCCTCTCCTTGCTTCTCAACCTTTCCTTCCTCTAGCACCTCATTTAACTTAAATTATTGTAAAGTAATATGATTTATTAGAAGAATTGTGTTCTACTCCTACCAAGATATCTCTTTGGAAACTTATTCAAACTTTCCCT
Organism: Chamaecyparis obtusa; assembly: GCA_027943335.1. Taxonomy (NCBI): domain Eukaryota; kingdom Viridiplantae; phylum Streptophyta; class Pinopsida; order Cupressales; family Cupressaceae; genus Chamaecyparis; species Chamaecyparis obtusa. Next base: position 150,716 of record BSBK01009130.1, read on the forward strand.
ACTTATTATGAAGTGTTGAAACAAGCATTGACCAACTTATCTATTCCATCTCCTAAGAAAACAAATATTTCTTCTTTATTAGATTGTATGAATGAAACTAACAATCAAGATAAGATTTTATTTTCTCAAGATGAATTTCATGCTAAGGAGATTCAAGATCAACATTAATCTCTTGTGGTTCTTTTCCTTATCAATGGTAATATTTTTCTAAGGACTTTAATTTATAATGGATCTTGCATAATATAAATTCAAATACTTCTATAATAAAAATTGATTTCATTCCTATTGGTGGTTTTGACAATGTTACTAAAACAACTATGGATATTATTACCTTTCTTATTAAGGTAGGTCTTTTCACTTTACGTACTTCTATTCATGTCATTCCTAATTCTCTTAATTATAATCTCCTCTTGGCCCGTATACCATGGTTACATACCATTACAAGTTGTTCCTTCAACACTTCATTGTAAATTGAAGTTCATCTTTAATAACACTATGTATACCCTTATTTTTTATGGTAAGGTTCCAAATTGTGTGTGCACTAAATCTGATTCTAAATTATTCCTCCTATGATTCAACAAGATAAAATCCCTTTTTCTCAAGAACCTACTTCTCCTAATAGTATCCTTTTAGATGATGATTAGGGATCTTTATATTTTACATCTTTCATAGGGAATTACAAGATTCCTTCAACTAAATATAAGAAAAGTGAACCTCTTTTTGAACCTAAGAGATGTGCATCCCTTCCTGAACAACTTAGTAATAAATTTTTTGTTTTGTCATCTTCCAATGAATCTCTTGAGACTCTTGCTAAATCCAATTGTACTAACATTTTGACCTATGAAGTTTTGTTATATTTTTCTAATATAGCTTTTCCTTATGGTCTCAGTTATCATTTGTTATCTAAACATGGTTATAGTGGTAATGGATGTGGTATGCATGAACAAGGAATTCAAGTTCCTTTAGGTAATGATGGTAATCAACATTCTTTTTGCCTTGTATATAATCCTTTCAAAATCTCTAAAAAATCTAAAAAACCTTCTCTCAATGTGAATGTTATATTTTAATCTAAGCCTCTATCTCTCATTAATCCTCATCTTATAGATGTTGATTTTCCTTCTAACATACCTCCTCTGAATAATATTAATACAAATGACTCTTTGGTTGAGTTCTTATGAACCTATGACCATCTCCCTCACTATTATCACACTCATGGCTTTCCCTATTGTTTAAATACATAAGCTTAGTTTGGGGAAGAAATTAATCTATAAAATATGCATGGATTCCTTTTGCCTATGGATGTTCCTCAACAGAGTAAACTCTTGATAACTAAAACTATCAATGTGAAAATGAATGCTTACAATAAAGATATGGTGATAAAAATTGGAAAATGTTTAGATGAGAGTGAAAATCAAGAAATTTCACTTTCATTCTTGAATTTTCAGATATATTTTCTTGGACATACTTTGATATGCCTTGGAATTGATTCTAAATAATCACTCATAAAATTGTCTTAGTTCCTAATGCTAAATTGGTAAAGCAAAAGATTATAAAGATGAACCCTTAAATTGCTTTACTTGTCAAAGTTGAAATTGAAAAACTTCTTGATGTTGGTTTCATTTGTCCTGTTGATTATTCTTGTTGGATTTAAAATATTCTAGTTGTTTCCTAGGGTGAGAATAAGATAAAAATGTGTATTGATTTATGAGATCTCAATAAATCTTACCTAAAAGATGAGTTTCCTCTTCCTAACATTGATATGATAGTTGACTCTAAAATTGGGCATGCTTTATTATCCTTTATGGGTATTTTTTTTGGATATAACCAAATGTTTATTCCTCCTTTACATAAATAGAATAAATCCTTCATAACACCTAAGGTAACTTTATGTCAAGGTGTGCTGTGTCTTTTAGATTAAACAATGTTGGTGCTACTTATCATTTTGTGCTATAATGCTTATCTTTCACAATTGTATACATAAGATCCTAGAGGACTGTGTTGATAAAATTTTGGATAAAACCATTTTTTGTAAAGACCACATTAATGTTATTAGAAAAATATTTGAATTAATTCATAAATATAACATGCATTTGAATACTTGAAAGTGTGCTTTTGGAGTGGATAGTGGGAAGATTTATAGGATTTATTATCTCAAATAGGGGTATTGAAGTGGACAGAGTAAGATCGATGCTATTGTTAACATTCCACCATACTGATACATCTCACAACTTAGATGTTTACAAGGAAAAATTAAAGATATTTATAGGTTTGTATCACCTTATGGATCAAATGGTTCCTTTTACTTCATTGTTAAAGAAGGATAGAAAATTTCAATGGAATGATGATTGTCAAAGGGCTTTTGAGGAATTGAACAACATCTCTCCAATCCTCCTATTTTACAACCAACTATACCCAATCAACCATTTCTCCTTTACACTTTCGCTTCTCCTCATTCTCTTACAATGGTGTTGGTTCAACATGAGCAATACAAAAAAGAGTGACATGGCTATTATATAAGGTGTACTTTTCTTGATTATGAGATACAATATACTTAGATCAAAAAAATAATGTATTTATTTGGTTTTAACTACTAAATAATTAAGACATTATCTTCTTAATGTTGAAACTCACATCCTCACTAAATTTGATTTGTTAAAACATTTGTTCTCTAAAACATATCTTTTAGGACGTCTTGCAAATTGGGTTACGATGTTAACTAAATTTGAACTTAAAATGTTTTCTCAAAAAGTAATTAAAGGTCAAGTCTTGACCGACCATTTGGCCAAAGTAGCTTCCCCTAATATTATTCCTAATTCAACTTATTTTTCTAATGAATTATTCTTCCTTTAGATGTGGATAGCACATGGGAATTATTCTTTGATGGATCTAGGTGTTGAAGTGGCTGGGGTGTTGGTGTCATATAAGTACCCCCTTCAAAAAATTCAATTCCACTCTATTGTACCATATTAATTTCTTCTACACTAATAATATTACAGAATATGAAGCCCTTATTGTTTGATTACATATGGATTTATCTCTTAATATGCAACATTTATGTATCTATGGTGATTTGTAGTTAATTGTAAAACAAGTTAAAAATATCCCCATCTTCTATAATATTATCTACCAAATTATTTATATGGTCCCATGAAATCAAATCTTCATCCTTTTCCCTAAGGAACTTATCCTAGTTATCATTCCTTTCTTTCTACAACATACTCATATACACTTTCCAATTTATTCTTGAACATGTCCAAAATAATTTTCTATTAACCCATATCCCTACTTGGGGATGAATTCAAATTCCTCTCATTTAGCACTTATCACCAATTTTTAACTTCCTTGGTGTACTCATCTCTCTTGGTCTTGCATGTCTATCTCTAAAATTTTGCACCATATACCCTAATTTCCAACAACTAAAGCATTAGATGAAAGAAACTCATGTAACTCAATTATATTTTTGTTAACTCAGAGGTATCCCCATAATTCCACCAAGCTCCCAAACTTCCTTACCTCAGTCATACATATTACAAAGTTGGGGTTCAATAAGGGGAAACAAAAACTTCAATTGAGTATTTGATCTCAATTGAGTACCTAATAGTCTTACTTGAATAACCCACACACAAATACTAACATATGAATAGCTCTTTATTTTTCATGATAGATGAGCTATACACATAATAGCCTATTATATTGCTTATTAGCTTCAAAACACTTATAACCAAATTTCATTTGACAATTTATACATCATGATCCAAAGCCAAATACTAATTAGTAGCACATTTCTCAATACACTCCCTTAAACATAGTCCTACATTTCCTATGAATAATGGACCTTCCTTCAAAACTTTATCTCTCTTCTACCTAGAAATTAGTAGTTTGTAGAAATTACAATACTAAAAGTCTTGTATATCAGTAAGAGAAATCCCCTATAATTTCTCCATATAATCCTTAATACTATTGGTAGTTAACCAAAATGAAATTAATTTTATGACAATTTCCATCATTTTCATAACTCCATCCTAGAATTAAAAAAATTGTTTGGACTATGAATAGCAGGGGAAACAAATAATTAATGTGATTAACATTGAAAGAATTAATTATTTATACTCATCTACCTTGAAATCATTTTTTTTCTTATTTTCATATTTGAGAATAGATCACTCTTTTGGATCCCTTATAGATACACTTTCCTTAAGGAAATATCCTTCCTTTCCTTTGTTGAACCATAAGGAAGCTTACCTTCCCTTATGAAAGGTCATTCCTTTTCTGGATCCCTTATTGGATACACTTTCCTTAAGGACAAATCCTTAATGAATTGACTAGCATGGTACACAAACTTCCTAGAACTTTCAATGCCATATTTTGTGGCACCTTATATTTGGGACTCACAATAAGATACAAAATATTTTTGGTATAAGGTGATCTCTCTCTCTCTCTCTCTCTCATCTTAGTTTTGGATTTGATGAGGACTTAAGTCACTTGAGGGCTTGATGTTTCTTTATCTCCTTGACCTTGATGAGAGCATATTATTCATTTGATCTACTTTACCATGAGCATGAGTTTTCCTCATACTCTAACAAAAGTGGGGGCTAAATGTACCATCCTAAAATTTTTAGCACTGACAATTTATTTAGAAGCTCTAGGACTTATTGGGCCCTACTTTAGTAATTTCCTATGTGTTTATGCATTATTTACTGCTCCTCTTTTTCCTCTCTCCTTGAATCTCTTCACACTTCTTTAATTTTGAAGGCCATTTTAAAGTTTTCCTCTCTAGGACTAGGCCAAATTCAGCATAGTCCTTAGGGGTTATTTTTTAGTGGGCTTTGGGCCCAATGTGGGGGTGTTTCATTTTATGGTTGTAGTTGTGGTCAACCTTTCATTTATGGACCCCAAAATAAGTATAAAAGTACATGAAAGCTCCTCATTTTGACATCTACAAGTTTAAGAGAAATCCATTATTATCCATATGAAATTTCATTAGAAGAAATCAAGTCTAGGTGCAAGAAATTATTGGTGATTTCAAGTGCTCTTTTGGATTCAAGATTTGAATACAAATCTCGCAATTTGAGATCTCTAAGTATTCTTACATCTATTCAAAGGAAATATTCTCTCATTTTGGAGAAATTTTCTCTCTTCTGTGGTGGCCAAGTAGAGTTCTCAAAGAAAGAAAGAAGGTCCACATTGATACTTTTTTCCTCTTCTTCTCCATTTAAGTGATCAAGCACACGTTCATTCAAGATCAACTATTTGGAAAGTGTAGATCAATTGAATTTGTGAGGACATCCTTGATTTTACAACACATTCTAATAATACAAACATTTTCATGGGTTTATCGGATCCTAACATCCATCCATGAGGGTTTGACAAGAAAGGTGAATACTTACATTTGTCTTATTTTACATGCATTTCTTATTTACTTTCAAGGTTGATTCCTATACAGGGGCTTGTCCAAGGCAAGCCCCTTTCCACAACAAATTTCCCCTTTTTTCTTGTGTGCAAGAACATCTGGAGAAGTTCTAGATCCATATTTTTAGGGTTTTAGAACCGGGGATTGATCCTCTACACATTTCATCATTTTTTACCTTTCAATGACTAGGATGACTTTTTGGGACTAGGCCAAATTGGGTGATCATTATCTTGAGGGTCTTCAAATTTCACAGTTAGGAGTTACAAGTTTCAAAGTTCTAGATCTAGAACGACTCCCAATTCTGACATATTTTTGATAGTCAATTATAGATCTAAAGTTCACTTGTCCTCTTCTAGCTCTTAAGGTAAGTTCACTATTCTTGTTTTCCTCAAGAATTTACTTTAATACATTGGATCTAATATCATGCATTGTTGATCATCATTTCCTTTATCATTGCATAAGTACTTTACATATCATATACATAATTTTTTGTCCATACAACGAATACCCCAAAATAACCCATTTCTCTAGTTCACGCATTAGCACCCCTTCATCCTTTTGTGTTGTGCTAATCATATTTGGCCTAAGGGTGGGTTTTTTATTCCAATGTATATGGGAAGTGGGAATCTACCATTGATAACCATCCTCCACACACACACACAAACACACACACACACACAAGCATATATAGACACATATACATATATACATACACATTCTAACATCCTAAAAATTTAACAGATCTATAATTAGATGCTCATTTAGCCCAATTTTAGTATGTATGGGTTTCCACATTGATTTCACACTCTCCTAACACCCACTAGACCTTTAAATTAATATTAGAAGTCTTTTGATAATTTAATTTCTTCAAAACTCAAGGTAAGACCTTATTTATAGGTTTTCTTCTCTATATTTCCTCCAATCCCATAATTCATTTGATCACCTTTAAGTCCTATATCAACACTTTAGGAATTTATATTCTATCTCAACCTCTAAATTGACTATCAAATCTTTTCCTGCATCCACTAAGTGTCTAGGACCCACAATTATATTTTGGCCCTAAAATAGGTGGTATAGGTTAGCCTAGCTTATCTATACCCTACATTTTCAGCCCAAATTTAAATTGGGTCCCTCTCTCAGAAATTTGATAGATGATTTGGACTCACAATCGACCTAGATGAGTTTTAATTCCTGAGATATTGTGAGCTATATAAAAACCCCATCTCTCCACATTTTGGTATCTATTACTATCCTCAAGCATTAATGATCAAGAAATCAAGAAATTTGCATCCAAGCATTCTCATGGTCTTCAAGCATCTGAGTCTGCAAGTATTCAAAGTTTTCACCTTCATCATTGAGCATAATAGAAAACTACAACACCTATTTCACAAGGATTATCTTTCATTATTTCCTTTTGGGTTTTTATGGAGTCCAAGCTATTGTATTAAGATTTGTGATCACATCCAAAGAAACATTCCATCATCAAGGCATGAGGTAATTATCAATTCAGATCTAGTGCTTATTTCATCTTTCTTTTATGCAATTTTATTAAATTTTAAAGTTTGATGCATAAAAAGGGGTTCGACCAAGGTAAACCTCTTTTACCAACCTTCTTCCCCATTTTTGCATGCAAGAATAGGCTATAGAGTTTTTGGATCTTTTCTAGTAAGATTGGGAACATTCAGAGTGATACTAAAAGTTTCAAGTGGAAAACCTAGTTATAGATCATGTCCTTTGACCTATACTCAAGTACAGGTTGAGATAGATGACTTAT
>BSBK01009131.1:0-182500 GCA_027943335.1 Chamaecyparis obtusa
TTTGGGCCCTAAAATATGATCGAAGAGGGGTTGAAGCAAAAAAAAAATGAAGGTAAAACACATAATTATAGCTTTGTAGTGCATACAAAAGATTCACCTCACCACCATGATATTAATAAAGATTGTGTGCCTTAGAAACTAAAGTAAGGCCATCATCCCAAGATAGCTTCTAGCTTAGGGATGATTCATTATATGAGAAGTGATATTTGTGTGTCCCTGATAAGCTAAGACTTGATAGGTTTGTCCCTAAAGAAAAGAGGGGACTTGATGTATTTGTCTCCCTAAAAAGAAGATGGCGTTGGGAATCATAAGTTTCCCTTCAATAAGTGAGGTGGAACAATTTGAATATGATTTTTTGAGCACTTGAAGGGAAACTTATAGTGTTTATTCGACTGAAGCTACAAAACATCAACACTCCTCTTAGCTAGGGAGGATAAATCAATCCAATGTCAACACTTAAGACACTTGACAACATCAATCATATGATGTAAGAAATAAAGGCATCATCCTGAAGATATAATCAATAGAAACATAGTCTCAATATGTGGATTGCCTCCATCGGTGATTGTATCCACAAGTTCTCAAGTGGATTGCCTCCATTGGTGATTTTATCCACAAGCTCTTGAGTATTGGGCCTATCAGAATGTCAACACATGACATTCACCAAATACTCTGAGTATTGGCCTATCAGAACATCAACATATGATATTCACCAAGTACTCAATAAGGTAATGGCCTACAAAATATCAACACATGATATTCACCAAATACCTATCATATATCTATACAAACAACTCATAGACCGTCAATGACATCTAACACTTAGTTGTTGATTTACAAGATATATGTATGAAAACAACTTATAGACCATCAATTTAATGACATCTAACACTTAGTTGTTGCTTTACAAGATGTATCTATATAAGCAACTTATAAACCGTCAATTTAATGACATCTAGCACTTAGTTGTTGATTTACAAGATATATTTATGCAAACAACTCATAGACCATCAACTTAATGACATATAACACTTAGTTGTTGCATTAATTCATCATGATCTATTTCAACATTATAAATAATGTATAGATCATGATTTAAATTATTATAAGATTGTCACCTTCCAATAACTTCTACAAATACAAGTGATAATCATTTGGAAGTCATCACTTCCTCATGATTTACATAGGGGGCAGACCCATTAAAAACATTCATGATTCATTAGTATAATAATCAATTATATCAAGTTTACCTCAGAAGTGTTTCACCTTCGATAGTGAACTCCCTCTCAATCAATATGATCAAGATTGTCACAAGTTGACTAAACCATTTGCTCCCTTTGAAGCTCAAGTTTATCAACTTCTTGACCTCTTTTGAAATGTTAGACTCCATTTGCATCTAGTCTCAATCATCAATTTTTTGAAAGCATCAAGTTCTTTCTCCCTTCAGTCCAATTATCTTGTACTTTTATCCCGAAGGTATGTCAGAGAGAGGTTACAAATAGCTCACTAAACTATCTCGATCGGAAATACCAATGATAGAAGCATACAGATTTTAATAACCAATAGTATAGCATGAATTACAAACTCAAAAATTATGTGCATTAATAAAACATGTAATACTTATCTTTTATAAATTTCAAATATTTCATTCTGTAACATGAGCCCATATAGAAAATATCATGCAAATTCACAAAATGATGTCATCATTCTTAAACATTACTATAATTCTTCACATGAACTATTTTTAATATCCAAAGGTTCTGTACAATATCACAATCTTTAATCTTATTAGATCTCCCTTCAAGTGGTTAGGCTTTTAAAGAAGGAACCTCACTCTTTTTCAGATTTTTTTTCATAGACCCATACATAGTTAGTCATAACTTTTGAATTTGACATTTTCTCTTCAATCGCTTTGGTGAGATTCTTGTAAATTTATTTATCACCAACATATCCGAAATTTAGAAAATCCAATGATGAATTTGTGAGATATGGTCCTCGTACCAAGACTGTAGTTTTTGAGACAGTCACACATTCACCATCAATAAACTACTCTCTTACATTTGCAACTTGGCTCTGATACCATGTTAAGGTTTTAGGATCATTACAAATGTAATAGCACTATCTCATTGTATGTGTTTTCCAAATTCAACAATCTCTAGGATTTATATTGAGAATGAACCAAGAAGAGACATGTCCCTTCATGAGAGATGTCTATTCATTAATATGTAATTAATATAATTTGACTATATATATATATATATATATATATATAATATATATATATATATATATATATATCTTCACTATTATTGACTCATAGTGTTTATTCGATTGAAGCTACAAAACATCAACATGATTTAAACATGTCAATAGAAAGATTACATATAAATAAAAAATTATCAACATGCAAGAAGACAATCAAAATTTTACCTTGTTCATTGATCTTAGTGTATAGTTTAGGCTCACTAATGCTTCTGCTGAATCCATTCTTTATCAGGTATGAATCTATCCTTTGAGCTATGGCCTTTACAAAGACTAGCAATAATTATGTGTTTTCCTTCTTCAATGAGTTCGAACGACTCGTATATAATGTTGCTTGTGATTTGTAATGCTGCTTGTGACACCAATCTGTGATACCCTATGCTTTTATCACTTGAAGGGTGGAGAGAGGCAAAGCATAAAACACAATTTACTACAACAAAACAAAAAACTGATTTTTCCACTATTTTATAATAAAATAATTTACAAATGTCTTTTTATAGGCAATAAGAAAAATCTGGATACTTCCTATGCAAGAGGACATAGGCATAGATGATATATACAATAATTAAAATATTTACAGCAAAAAATAATTCTAGAAACTTCTATATTACCCAACATAATAGAAATTAATATTTCTAACAAAATTTTAATAATTATTATCACTAATTAGTAATTCTAATGCTTAATGATGCTTAAATGTTATAAATAGTCACCTATATCATGGGGTGGAATGTGAAATTCAGTGTTGCATTTTACCAAATATTCTTGTGAGATGAGAAAATAAATTGTCATGAAGATTCCAATGAGGGAGAATGTGAGACGTCAAACTTCAGAGCTATGGTTTAAATTGTCATGAAGATTCCAATGAGGGAGAATGTGAGACATCAAACTTCAGAGATATGGGTATTTGCAGAGAGAGGTGAAGACTCCCCTCCCTTGTTAATTTTATTGAAGCTAAGTTCTGTAAAAATGGTTGTTGTATAACTCTCTAACAGATTCTCCCTCAGTTTCTTCCAATAACATTCCGTTGCTTTCTGGTATCAGAAACTTGCTCAAGAAGCCCATAAAGCTTGCTAGAGCTAGAAGAATAAAGACTACCTTTAGGCCTCCTCCGGCGTGAGAACCCTTTTCATGATAAGGTGAGTCCTTATGCTTGGGTTGCCCTGCATACAACTATCCAAACACGCCCACAATAGCGCTTGTTTTCCTAGTGGCGCCAGAAATACCATTGCAGGTAGACCTGAACCGAGCAGGAAACAATTCTGCGAGAACAATGGAAGTTGTGGTGTTGGGCCCAAGGGTAAAATTTGTAATATCATTTTGACTCCACTTCTGATCTGTTTGGATCTCTTCCAACAGGAAATCGTGGCAATGAAAGAAATCAAAAGCAATTGATCTTGATACTCTGCTGCAGGCCTGGAATTTGATAGTTCTATGTGGTTGTTTTTTCACTTTTGGATAGTATATTTAGGTCCTATGAATTGGCATTTCAAATTGTATATAAATATAAGATATTTAAAATTATTAATATATCTTTATGATTACAATACAGTTTCTAATTTACAATAGTAATAAATATTATTTTATTATTTTTTCTAACAAGTAATTTTTATTTTTAAATATGAAATTCAAAATTTAATTTAAATTTAAAATATTTTAATAAAATTGTCTTAGAACTTTGCAGTCTGGCCAGGTAGAGTGAAGTATAGCATTTCTGCATCATTCTTGCCTAATTTCAATCCCTTACCTTTGCCAATATGAAACATTCTATGGGCTTATATATTCTTGTTATTCAAGGATATAACTGTAAATCTTTTGAGTTGACTTCATATCTACTAGATCTCTTCCAACAAGAAATTGAGGCAAAGAAACAAATCAGAAGAAATCGATCTTTATACTCTGCCAACATTATCAATATGTTGCGAAGCAACCGACAATGAGATCTGTAATGAATTTTTGGGAGCATATCAAACTCGGTTTCGGATTGCAGAATATATTGTCAGTAAGCCATTTACAGTTACAAATTCGGTAATTGCACACAATTTCTAATAGAGATGCTAACGTCTTTTTTCTCAAAGGGTCAAAATGTTCTGAAAGAGATATAGATCAGCGAGGTTATAACAACGGATTTCATTCCTCATATAAACATTAACAATAACACTGCAAATGCTAATATTTATTATAGCTACAATTTTAAATTATTTTAAAAATGTAGATATTATATTTTTACAGATAAATATGTCTTCTTTAATACATATTAATCTATAAAATAAATTAAAAAAAATTTAATCTATAAAATAAATTTAAAAAAATTTAATCAAGGCTAGGTCAATAGTTTATGATTAAATGAAAACTGGTTTGGAAGGGATCTGAAATTCTTAAATAAACTATATAGATCATTAGTTTAGTTTGAACTTTTAGTTGTTTGAAATATTATTTATAGACAATTATATTTCTTTCATTGTTCATTTAATTAGAAGACAACTAGAAACTTTTTAGAAGACAACTACCAAATATTAGAAGACAATTAGAAATTTTTTATTTAAATAATAAATTTTAAAAAAAGTCCTTTCAGGTCAATTTTGTCGGCTGTTTAGCCATTTCGCTAAGACCCATTATTGTAACAGCAAACTTTTAGGAGCAGTTTAAATTAAATGGAAAAATTCTTGTGGCTGTGTGGATACTTTCTTTAGTCAAACTTCATTTTAGTGTTTCCATCTCTATGGAATCAAGTTAGATAAAAAATAAAGACGTGTGTTCTGAGGAGCATGGATTTTTATAGTTACAAGACTTTATTTCAAGATGTTTATACAATAAAAAGATATCACAACACATTAGTGAGAAAAATCATCTCAGAGAGGAAAAAATTAACAGTTCAATACATAAATGAATCATATTATTAACATCAAATGTTGCAATAAAATCACATAAACACGATCATTTTAACTGATTCTCATACCATCACAGTATAACATAAAACCATCAAATGATCCTGACGTAAATCCAACCGACCCATCCCCGCAAAACCACGCAAAAAAATGTTGATCGAGTCCCATAATTACAACAACAAACTTTTAGAAGCTGTTTTATTTAGTGAAACCGCTGTTTAGATTTTCACTATGTTCTATGGTCTTTAAAACCGCTCACAACTCATTTCCCTTTATTCATTTATAAACAAAGCTTTGCTCTCTATTATATCAGTAAAGCTATCATAACACTCAAGTATTGGTAGTGTGTCTATTTCATACTAAGCTATGCTCTGTCAAACCCAGTCTGGAGTTCCACTTCAGCTGGAGATTTTGATACTTGTACTTCGTTTTCCTCCAAAGACCTGCCCTTTGTTTCAGGTATCAAAAAGGTACAAGCAAAACCCAGGCAGCTTGCAACTGCAAGAACAATCAAGGCGTTGCTCTTTCCGATGCCCGTTGGACCGTCATGCTCTCCGCAACCAGATGAATCCTCGTTACTCGTGGGTGGAGATGCATCCTCGTACTTATAACTAGTGGGTTGAGATGCATACCAGAACCCAACCGCACCAATGATTGCGCCGGCTTTCCCAGCAGCCGCAGAGATGCCATGGCATGTCGATCGCAGACGTGCAGGAAATAACTCCGCCGGCACAATGAAAGTAGTTGTATTTGGCCCAAAATTAGCAAAGAAAAATGTCAGAGAATAGATCGCCATAAATGCTCCGGTCGATTTGTTTACCCAATGTTTGTAAGGAATGGCAAGGGCAAATAGAAACGCTGACATAAAAAAGAAACCAACAAACTGAATTAGACGGCGGCCGAGGCGATCTATCAGAAAAATGGTGAAAACATACCCCGGCAGAGTTCCGCACATGGCAATCAATGCCTGCGCAAGGGCACTAAAAAAAACTTCACGCATCGGATTAAGGTAATCACACGGTTTCTGTAACAAGTCTGTACGACGGTAAATGGTGTTCTGAAACAAACTACTGCTGTAAAATGCAACATCCACGAAAAACCAAGTGGATGAGGTGCCAAGCAACTGAAGCCCATGGCGCTTCAAGAAATCCTTCGAAAACAACCCAAATTGCCGCTCCATGGTCTCGATCCTTAGAACACTGTCTTCATCTTCTTCAATTTCCAGATTGAGAACTTTAGACATATCAGCGGCGGCTTGGTTAGCGTTTTTAGCCACCAGCGCCGTGTAACGAGCTGTCTCCGGCATTTGCATTCGCAAATAAAATGTTAAGCCCGCAGGAATTGCTCCGAACATGACGATTATCCTCCACGCCATGTCCTGCTGATTTGTGGATGGAATTTTGTCCCCTTTTCCAAAACAAGCGCTCACAATCATGGTAACTGTACTTCCGGCGATAATTCCAACGCCTTGCATGGCGAATACGGAGGCCATAAAAGCTCCTCTGGTCTTGGTATTTGCGTACTCGGCCATGATTGTTGCAGAGACTGGGTAGTCGCCGCCAATGCCAAACCCTAACCAAAACCTGAAAAAACATAAGCACGTTATTACAGACTTGCGGGATCTGCCGAGGGAGAAGCCGGAAGCGATCGAACTGGCGACCATCACCGCGAGAGTAACTCCGTAGACTTTCTTTCGCCCCATTCTGTCGCCGAGCCATCCGAAGATCAGTTGGCCTGCCAATGCTCCGCATAAAGCTGTTACGTTAACCAGGGCTTTTACATGAACAGGTAACAGACCGCCATTATCTTTGTAGTAGATTTTTCCAAGCAGATTGGTAACAGGCGGGATGCAAAACAAGTCGTAGGCGTCTGTAAAGAAACCCATGCCGGCGATAATTATTGCGCTGAAATGATAGAGCTGTGTTGTCGCTCCGTCGAGAGCAGCCAGTACTTTCAGCGCCATTTCTAGTCACTCCGAATTGCCCTGAATTTTAAAAGGGGAAATGCCTTGCATTAATATTGTGAGCGAAATGCTTCAATTTTCGTCTCTCTTTCCTGTCCACGTTCCTTTCCAGCAGGGATAGCATATTCTTGAATATACTGCATCTGATAATATCCTCATCATTCCATCCGATTAGGCCAATGCCTTTGACCCGCATATTATACTTATTCTGACGTTAAAAACAAGAACTATGATTGCGCGAGGAAATTTCTGGGAAGAGCCCAAACGCGGTGAGCTTATGTCGTTTTATGGTTGGAAATACATGTAGGAAAGTGCAATATACCTACAAGGCTCCGGGTGTGGCGTAGAGATCACGAAAGATGATGGCAACTTCGCCTATGACATGAATTGGTCTCAAAAAGTAAACACTTTATTTTACTAGACTAACTAACAATTCATAATACAATTTTGAAGTATGTTCGAAACTTCTAAACTATTCAAAGTTGAAAATATGTAATATTCATATATTGAAATCAATTAGCAGATTTACTTGGTTCTTCTTATAATGTGTTTGTTAAGTGGTTGTGGTCGTGTTCTTTGGATCAAAAAACATTTCACATAAGATCAAGGGCGTATTGTGCCAATGTCACCGGTTAGATAGTTTACAATACTTATTTAAGAACAAGAAAAACTCATTAGGTTTCCTATTAAAAATAATTAACAAAATGTTAAAAAAAATGTAAGATGACTAAAAATATCCCATTCTGAAACTTAATATAATAGTAAATTATATTATTATTTTATCAACTTATTATTATTATTATTATTATTATTATTATTATTATTATTAAATATAACGAGATCAAAACACAGAGTATCACCGGAGAGTTCAAAAATACAGGAGGTGAGGCCTCATCACGAGAGTATCAAAGAGTACATCAAAACAACATAAAAACTAGAGGAAAGAAAGGAAATAAGGACTAATGGAGCAAGTCCTCATGAGCATCCACCCACGCAGTCCATCCCATATTGCCCTCCATCCAAACAATATTCTTCTGATTCTAAATTTGATTGAGCATGAGGATCATGTCGCCAGTGGTGTCTTTGTTAGTCCTTCTAATTTCCTTATTCAGCTCCTTGATAGTTTTCTCAAAAAGTTGGAGATTGTCCATATGCCTCCTCCACAAGTGACCATCCTTGAGCTTTGTGGCGAAGAAGGTGGCGTATCCAGTTTTGAGAAGTCTTTTGAATTTGTCTTTATCAATTTTCATCGTAATATGAACCTGCAAGAAATTTTTAGAATGTGTGAGACTTCAAAAAGACTTAGTAAGAACCTTGGGAATGTTCTGAAACCTTTCCTTGTTCCTGCATTTCCAGATCTATCATAGAATATTAGAAGAAAGAATGTTCCAGAAAATATTAGTGTCCTTCTTAATCCCATCAATATGACCGATAATAATTTCAAAAATATTAAACTTGGTAGGAAAAGAGATACCAAACATGAGCCAGATCTCTTTAGCAAAGCTACAATCAAAGAAAATATGCCTCCCCATTTTCAGGGTTCTACACATAGTACAATAATGCATCTCAGAAAAGTCCTTTCTAATGGGGAGTCTATCTAGAATTAACAGCCATTTAAAACATTTAATCTTAGGATCAATTGTGCTCTTCCACAATTTATAAAAGTATTTCTTCCAAGAGGCAAAATCAAGATTAGTGTACCAAACTTTTTTGACATGACTGATGATGGAATCATTATAATCAATAACACTGTAAATATTTTTGGCTTTAAGCCTAGTTATAATGGTTCCATCTGGCCATTTAATGTTCAAGAATCTGGTGGAATCAACATGGCAGAGAGAACGAATGTCTTTGTAGGCTTTAACAATCATGTTATACGTCTTCTTTTGAGAAGGGGGAATGTTAAATCTGTGTTTCAGCTCATCCCACAAAATGAGCCTATCATTTTGAAAAATAATAGCAAATTGAGTGATCCCAATGATAGACCAGTGTTTGGCATAGCATCCTTGGGAGAGGGCCAGAGGCTTACTGGCTAAATGTAGATTCCACCAAATGGATCTTTCACCGTAAAGCTGCTTGTTATCATGAAAGTTCTTATTCGTGATGTAGGGCCTGACATGATTCCAAGCTTTTCAAATGGATTTAAAAACAACAAAACCTTGAACCACAATAGAAAATTTGCCACAAATCAAATCACAAAAGGGTAAGTTCTTCCTGAATTTATCATTCTTGGTGAAGCCCTTTTCAATGTTACTTCTAACAAGAACTTTCCAAGGATCATCCCCATCCAACGAGTGAAAGATCCATTTGGAGGCAAGAGCTAAGCCCCTAGTTTTAAGGTCCTTCAGCCCTAAGCCCCCAAGGAGCTTGTCAATATGACAACACTCCCATTTAACAACATGGAGCTTCCTGTTTCCTTTGCATTCCAACCAAAGGTAGTTCTTGATGGCCTTTTGAATTTGAAGGATCTGGTAATTATTGAACATCTAGGTAGAGGCATAATATATGTTGTAAGAGGAGAGGATTTTTTGCCAAACCTAAACTCTACTAGCCAAGGATAAAGATCTGTTGTGCCATTTATTTAACTTTTTGATGATTTTTTCCTAAACTCACAACCACATATCTTTAAGAGAAGGTTCAATAGAGAATGAGATACCAAGATACCTAACAATCTTGTGAGGACCTCCCCACTAAAAATTATAGTTTTTAAACCAATCAAGCAGCTGATCTTTCCATCCAAGACATATGGATTTAGATTGAGAAAGATGGGCTCCAGAAATATCATAAAAAATATTGAGTTTCTTATTCAGAGCGTCAAAATTTTCTTTCATCACTTCATGGAAGATAGCAATGTCATCAACAAATTGACAATTGATAAGCTCGGTCTAATCAGGAAGGGTAATAGCCTTAACAACAGGGGAGAGAGAGTTATCTCTAAGGTTGTAAAAGAGAGCATTAGATGCAATGACAAAAAGGGCAGGGGCCAAAGGACATCCTTGTCTAATGGAGTGACCCAGGGGGAAAGGCTTAGAGAGGGATCCATTAATATCCACTTGGACATGAGCATCTTTAAGTAACATACTAACAGAATTACAAAAAAAGGAGGAAAACCTAAGGCTTCTAGCATCATGGAACTAAAATTCCAGTCAACCCTGTCATAAGACTTTTTGAAATCCAAAAAAAACATAGACAAGTTCTGCTGAGAGTGGTTAGCTCAGTTTAAGGCGTCCCAACTAGTAATCAAGTTCTTAAGAATGTATCTTCCTTTGATGAAGCCAGTTTGAGTAGAGCACACAAATTTGGGAAGAATGGTTTCAAGTCTGAGGGCCAAAATTTTAGCAAAATTTTTATAGGAAACATTTAAAAGAGTGATAGGTCTCCAATTGTTAAGCATAGTCTTATCCCCATCATTGGGAATTAGCTTGATGATTCCTCTATTAATGGAGCTACCCAAGGAACCAGAGCTAAGGGCTTCCTTATAAATCTCAAGAAGATCTTTGCAAACCCAATTGATGTTAGCTTTGTAAAATTCCACAGGCAAACCGTCAAGGCCAGGGGTCTTGTCATTCTTAAGGGAGTTGATAGATTTTTCAATTTCTTCTAGGAAGATGTCATTACTAAGCATGGAGGCATCCATGCTAGAAATTCTACTAGGAATAAGGGCTTTGTACTGGTCCCTATGGGAGCTAGCCTCCAAGGTCTCTTCCGAAGTAAACATATTTTTATAAAAATCAGCAAAGGCCTTTTTTATGCACTCTAAATCAGTAATTTCTTGATTATCAATAACAATTTTATCAATGGTTTGATTGGTATGTTTTTGCTTGATGAGGTTGAAGAAGAACTTAGATGCCCTATCACCATAGTAGAGCCAATGAGCACGAGATCTAATTTTAACTCCTTTGATTTTGAGCTGCACATGTTGTCTAAGGGCTTCCTTAGCATTAGAAATTTGGGGGACAAATGAAGGATCAACTAGGTTGGGTTGAATACAAGTCTCAGCTTCATTAAGATTGGATATAAGCTTCTTCTCAATGAATCTAAAGTCCTTAGCCTACTTTTACCCAACAGTCCTTAATAAATTCTACTAGGCAAGAATATTCATGTTCCACCTATCAGCATGAAAGACGGAGGGATAATGGCTTAAGTTAATGAATTTGATAATGCTAATGGATGCAAGGACATCTTCATCCTTAAGAAGGCTAGTGTTCAGGATGAATTTAGGATTGATGATCCTACTAAGGATAGGGGTACTTTTAAAACTGACAGAGACAGAGATAGGGTGGTGGTTAGAGAGGGCGGTGGGGGTGACTAAAACTAGGTTACCCTGATCATCCGAAGTAACTACTACCCTAATTTCCATATGCATGCAAATTTGGCCAAGTCCCATTCCTGGGTCTCTGTTTTTGTCCTATCGAGCACCTCAAAAGATTTCATGGTGTTATGCCTTGTCCTCTGGCCTCTACAATTTATCTTGGCCTCTGGTCTGCAAGTTTAAATTTTTGAAAAGTAGCCATTACCCTAAAAAGGCCCAAAAAGGCCCTAAGCCCTGTTATATTTCCTTGTTACTTTATCAGCAACTTAAGTGATAAAAAAAGGCACGTGCATATTAGTTTTCTTCTTGTTTTCCAGTTCGCTATTTCCTTCTTGTAGTGTTTTAAGTCATTCAATGATTCCACGAAAATGCCCTCAGTCGGGCAGTTGCTTAATCAAACCTTGGGTTCACATGTAATTCAGCAAACTAGTGAAGCCCCTTTGTTCACGTATTCACTTGGCTCAACCATGGTTTATCAAGTATCTTGTGAATAAGAAGCCTTTGGTCGCTAAATCGCTAGGTCAAGGTAGGGTTAGTTCTGCAGGCAGCAGTTAGATTCTGCATCGGACGGTTGTTTGATAATCTCAAGGAATATTCCAGGGCCATGAGGAGATGAGCCTGGCCATCAATATGGTATCAAGATTATTTGTTAGAGTGGGGTCCCAATCAAGAAGATCCAACAGCTCTTGTAAGTTCACAAGGGTTGTGTCAGAGCTTTAAGATCTTATGCCGACCATTGATTTCCTTTCCATGCAATGTTTCAAAGGTTAAGTGGGTCCAATGCCATGTATTCTGATTTGGAAGCTCTTGGTTGGTCCACATGTGCTGAGTTAGATTACTTGTCAGTGGGTCTGTTGTTAGAAGGTCTGCAGAGATTTCAACAAAGTTTAAGATCTATGACTGTCTTATAATCTAATGGAATCTTCGGGGGCTATCAGATCATGCACCTGCCATTAGATCTGAATCCAGTGTGTCAGTGGGTCCAAAGTTCTCAGAGTATCAATCTGACAGCTGACATATTTTTGTAAGGGATGTGTCAGAAGTATAATATCTTAAGACAACCGTCCGATCAAAGGGGTGTCTGCTAGGTCATTTGGCGACTTGGTGACTGAGGAAATTTAGTGCTCCAGTTATGTTTGGTGGTCTCGATATAAAGTTTATATGTTCACTTGTTCACTGAGTAATTTAGCAGTGCTCCAAATGACTTGGTGATTCAGCGAACGCTTTGTTCACTGAATCTCTAAATAAACTCGCCAAGGTTGTAAATGTTCTGCAACTTAGTGAATGTCTTCGGTCACTGGTTCGCCAAATATAGGCCAGGATTCTCATGAATGGTTAAAATGTTATCTTTTGAATATGCGAATGAAGTCTTCTCGCATTCATGGAGTATAACCAGGATCAGTTAAAAGACTCAACGATTTAGCGAACACCTTGTTCACTGAATCGCTTGACTGGACCAGGGCTAAAGGAAGGATTTCGTGAATAGGAGAAGGGGTCTTTGGTCACCCAATCATTGAATGACTTAAAGGAAGAAAGGCTCGAGGTGGGGCCACAATGACAGATGCCTGATGTGCTTGATTTTCATTGGTCCAAACATGCCAAGGTGGACATTGACTTGTCAGGAAGGGTTTTAACTATTTTAAAAGATGCATCTCAGCCGCCTGATCTGTTGGGAACCTTCACAAAAATGGCTACATTTTAAAAAGGAGCTCTGTTAGTCGTTACAATTCAAATTTAAATATTCCTCTGCAGGTTTTTGCTAGGGTTTACATTTTACAGCCATGCACAACAAAATTGGTAGCTGGGATTTATTTCTCTAAGATAGGGATGGTTGGGAAAATGATGGACGATTTGATCTTCGGCACCGTGAATTTTATAGAGTACCATGACCTTGGCACCACCTTTTGCAGGGTTAATCTTGTTTAACCCAAACATTTATGAGATCAGATTCAAGGCATTCATGGCTTAGTGGAGTTGCAGGCAGGTAGATGGAAGCAAATGAATCCTGGTTGCTTGTCCATGAGTTGATACAGTATAGAGATGGGCAAGATAATATCTGATCAGCCATGATATTTCAAAGTTGTATTTATGATCAGACTTGACAGATGTAGGGTTTGTTATTCTAATGTGAAAATCTTGTAACCCTAGTTATGTTTTCTAACTCCCGCCTGCGTGCAGTTGAGTATGTATATATTGTATTTTTGAAGCTTTCGGGCTAAGAGTTGGACAATTGTAGAAGAAATTCATCTTTTCTTAAGGGTCATCTATGGTATCATCTCTACCCTCTGGCTTATACAATTGTATTTCTCCCATTGATTATTTAGATATTGCAGAGGTATTTTATGACAATCCTTCATGTCCCTATGCTTCCTTGTTTGGGTCATCTCTTATTGGATCAAAGTATATATATGTTTTTCAATGACAACTTAGGGTTCCTGATCCCTCTTACTTTCTATGATTTTTTGTTTTATTGTGTTTGATCTGATTTAGATGCTTTTGTGGGTATACTTCAGCCCCCTAACAGTCTTGTCTCAATCCTACACCGAGTTGCAGAAGTGATTGTCTGCTTGTAGGTCATAAATTGTGTCTTACATTCATACCCTTCTATGAAATACTCATGCAAGCCTATTCAGTAAGTTGTGACCTACTAGACCTGAATCTCTCATTGATTCCAGTCCTCTATACTAAGATCCAAACCCTAATTTTTGTGCATCACCTAGTAGGTAGTTTGCTTTTAGTCATTTACCTTTCCATGCATTCCTTCTATCCCTTTCCCTCAAAAGATTTAATTTTCATGTCCAGAAGAAAATTAAGGTGATTATCCAAGAGGAACCAGCCTAGAACCTAGAGGTCTCATCTCAGTTAGCATAGGTCCCACAACCTGGAGATGATTCTCATGTTATACTAGGTTATCAAGACTATGAGAGCTTGAGACAAAGGTGCAAACTTAGTGTATAACAATTCTGGCATGCCCAGTGGGACTAGTAAAAGATCAGATTAATCTTCAAAGGTGTTCCTGTTGGTTCATCTGCAAAAGGATTAAGGAAGTTCAATACATAAGGACTATCAATATAGGCTCAAGCTCAAGTACACCCCACCTGGGTGTCAGTGTATAACAATTCTGGCATGCCCAGTGGGACTACACAAGAAGTTCATTATTGAAGATTATGTTATCTCTGATATGCAGATTGCATGATACAGGATTTTAAAAGTTGTTCTATCAAGTATATCTGGTGACTCTACTGATTTCAAGGATCCAGGCCAACCTTGTTTAAGGTTTATGAGAAAGATTGAGACCAGAAGCTCAAAGCCTACTCAATTTGTAGAGTTTCCCTTAAGAGGTCACAAAGGCAGCTCAACTCAAAGAACATCCCCTGCAAGGAGAGTTTAGTCTACACCTCCTGATACCTGAGAAAGGAGACCTTTTCCCTTTCATTCTAGAAGAAGAGGCAGATCTCTAACTAGAGATCTAGAAGAAGATTTAAATCTAGCATCAAATATAGCCCATATAGTTGTTAATCTTCAGATTCCAACTCATACAATGGCTAGACCATTTGCATTTGCACCTTTCAATCAGGGTAGTCCATTGGCATTTGCTCAAAATCATGATGTGCCCTTGGTGGCACTTAAAAGTATACCTGATTTCACTGGTGAAGGGCAGACAACTGCTTTTGAGCACATAAGAGATGTGACCACCATCTGCAGCATACACAATATTAGTCAAGAGGATGTGGCCACAAAATTATTAGTAGCCTCTTTAAAAGGTAAGGCTCTTGAATGGTTTAGAACTCTAACTATTGGTTCTGTTACTTCATGGGATGAGTTAGGGGATGCATTAAGTAAACATTTTGAGGATAAATCAGATAACTTGTCTCTACTTGAGCAGTTAACAACTATTAAGAGAGACCCTCAAGAGCAAATGACAGATTACAATAGTAGATTCCTCAAAACATGGAATAGAATTCCAGTCTCTGTGAGACCATCAGCTGACCATGCTTTCCTATACTACTTGCAAAGTCTAAATGGTCAAATTTCTATCATGATCCAGTCTATGGGTGGTACTTCTTTACTCCAAGCCTTTAACATAGCTGTCAGGGCTGAAAATTGATTAATTCAAGTAGGCATGATTGCTAGAAGGCCTCCAATGCCCATTTTTCCTAGCCTTTAGCCCATTGCACCTACACAAGTACCCCATTCACCCCTATTCCCACCCTATTAGTACCTCAGGCTAGTACTAGTGGTCAGGAGCTAACAGCTAATTTCTCTCAAGAGCTACAAGAAATAAAGAATAGCTAAGAAAATAGTAAGCAAGAAATGACCAATTTGTTGTAGACCTTAAATAAAGAGGTCACAAATTTGAAGAAACAAGGTCAAGGAATCAGACTACCATTTTAGCCAAAAGGCCAAGATCCTAATCAACAATATCAAAATCAAGGATAGCCTTATCAACAAAATAGGCCACCATACCAAGGAGGCTATCAAGGACAAAGACAAAGCTTCAATCAGAGACCATTCCAACCATATAATCCTGCAATTTTGCAAATCTAGTAAGGGATATGGTTCCTAGTCAAAATAATATGGCTATATAGAATGAATGGTGTTTTCATTGTAATCAGCCTCACAATCAGGCTACATGTTGAAATGGATGGATGAACGAAGCTCTAATGGTTCAAGATGCCTCAAAAGCTCAATTAGAGGCTTCATCTAGTGGCTCAGTGCCTCAACAAGAATCACAAGAGAATGAGACTGCTCTTTTCAATTGGGAACAACCAGACTTCAATGGAGTCAATGATGAGGTTTCTTTTGTTGTCTATACAAGAGCAAAGAGAAGAGCTCAAGACATGGAGAGAGTAGATTCCAATGCCAAAGCCACTACATCTACAGAGCTAGTACAAAAAGCTACTCCCATCACACCTAAGGATGCTCCTATCATTACAAGCAAGGAAGGCCAACAGTCTAAAGAGGTGGAGCCCATCATGGTGAAAGCACAATAGAGAGTACACACTATGACACCTTATAATATTGTAGACAACATGAAGAAGGTGAATGTCACCATGTCCATGTGGGACTCTTTGGCTCTTCCAAGACAACCTAAAATTTTGAAGAAGGCCATGACAGAAGTGACAACTCCTCAACCTGCAAAAGAAGCTACAAAGCCAGTGTTGGTTAACACTGATCAAGAAAAGGAGGCTCCAAGTAGCAACACCAAAGGCAATGTGATTCAAGGTAGGAATTAAAAGCCACCTCCCTTTTATGTATCTTTAATTATTGGAAAATCTTTAGTACATAATTGTATGGTAGATAGTAGAGATACTAGCACTGTAATGCCTAAGAAAGTAGTTAACCAATTAGGGCTAAAATATGAACCCTTCCAAAAGAAGGTTACTCAACTTAATGGATCCTTAGTCAATACTATAGGTTTGGCCAAGGATAGCAGTCTGATCCTTCATGCTAGTCCTAATTTTTCCTTCCTCCTAGATATATACATCATAGATCTCCCTGCGTTATTTGCTACATGTCTTTCAAGGGAGTTTACAGCTAAGATAGGAGGCTATCTATCTTTTGATTGGTCTCACATGTTATTCCATATGAGGTATGGGACCAAGGTCACCATTAAGTTAGAACCATTAGCAACACACCATATAGAGCCATATGTGTCTAATGCCATCAATGTAAATTGCCCTATATTTGATGACAGTGACTTCCAAACTATTAGTGAAGCAAGCACAAAGATAGAGAGTATCCCTGATATTCTTCTAGATGAAAGAGCTTCAGAGGCCCAAGAAAACCTTATTTGGAATTTTGGTTTGGGAAGTTATTTAATACAAGAAAGTGGGGTCATGGAGGCAAGCCTTTTCAAAGAGGACACTGATTCAGAGGATCAGAATAATCAGGTTTGGGAGCTCTTTTTTGATGGAGCTAGAAGTAGACATGGTTCTAGTGGTGGTGCTATGCTAGTGTCCCCAAAAGGAGGAAGGTATTATATTGCCTTTAGATTCAGTTTCTCCTGCACTAGCAACACTACAGAGTATGAAAGTCTAGTCAATGGACTAGTGTGGGCTAGAAAAAGAGGGCTTAAAGCCTTAAAAGTTTATGGTGACAGTGAATTAGTTGTCAGCCAAGTAAGAGGGATAAGTGAAACCAATAATGACACCATGAAAGCATACAAACATAGAGTTTGGGATGCAATTGAAGATTTCCATGCTTTTAATATTGTTGCCATCCCTAAAAAGTTAAATCAAAATGCAAATAGGTTAGCTGTTGTTGGATCTCAGTATGACATTCCAAATAGTATTTCAAAAGAAATAGATCAACAACATATCAAAGTGATTTTCAGACCATCTATTCCTGATAATGATGTTAATTGGTAGGTGTTTGACAATGATGAACAAATTCTACAGTTCTTGTTTGAAGAAGTTGTTTTTTCAGAACACAATCAAGATATGCTATCATAACACTATGGTGATCAAGTGATACAACTCAAGTCTAATAAGATGCCTAGAGGTCTTGTTACCTTAGAGACTATCTTCAACAAGGATGATGAAGTTAAAAGAAGCAAAGCTGGCCTGGTAGTCCAACAAGAACATTGTGTTGAAATAGAGTTGGAACCAGGTAAGAGCTTACAATGTGGAAAAGAAAACATTGAATTAGAAAAGAAATCTTATACCCAATTATTAAAGGAATTCAGTGATGTTTTTGCATGGCAATATGAAGACCTCAAAGGTTTTGATCCTACCCTTGGTCATCACACTATTGAATTAGAACGTAATGCCAAACTAGTGAGGCAAAAACAAAGGCCTATTAATCCCAAGCTTGAGACACTTATGCATTAAGAAGTACTCAAACTAATATAAAGTGGTATCATCTACCCCATCAAGCATACTAGTTGGGTTTCTAACCTTGTTCCTGTCAGGAAGAAGAATGGGGAGCTGAGGCTATGTGTTGACTTTAGGGATCTTAATAGTGCCTCATTAAAAGACCACCATCCATTACCCTCTATGGAACA
Source organism: Chamaecyparis obtusa (assembly GCA_027943335.1). Taxonomy (NCBI): domain Eukaryota; kingdom Viridiplantae; phylum Streptophyta; class Pinopsida; order Cupressales; family Cupressaceae; genus Chamaecyparis; species Chamaecyparis obtusa. The sequence continues at coordinate 18,432 of BSBK01009131.1, forward strand.
AATCTTAGAATGTGTCTTTGGATCCGAGAGATTTTCATTGTTGGATGGCTATTCAGGATACAATCAGATCTTAGTAAATGAAGAGGATCAATACAAGACTGCACTTACAACCAAGTGGGGAACCATGGATTATCAAAAGATGCCCTTTGGTTTGTCAAATGTAGGTGCTACATTTCAAAAGGCAATGGATATGGCCTTTAAAAGCCTCATGTACAAATTGGTGTTGGTCTACTTGGATGACATAACTATCTATTCAAAACATGTAGTAGCTCACATCAAACATTTGAGGAAGATTTTTGAAAGGTCTAGAGAGTTTGGGATATCTCTTAATCCCAAGAAATGTGTGTTTGCAGTTCATGAAGGAAAATTGTTGGGATATGTAGTATCCAAAGAAGGAATCATAGTAGATCATGAGAGAATTGTAGCTATCCTAGAGCTACCCCTACCACATCACAAGAAAAGTCTCCAATCTTTCATAGGAAAGATTAATTTTGTTAGGAGGTTCCTACCTAACATTGCAGATTTACTCATGCCTTTGACAACCATGTTTAAAAAGAGCTCAGCTTTTAGTTGGACCAAAGAAGGGAGAGTTAATTTCCAAGCTATCAAAGAGGCCTTAACAAAAGCCCCTGCTCTTCTAAACCCAAATTTCAGTAAGGATTTTATCCTTTATGCTTATGGAGGTCATGATGCTATATCTACTATGTTGACCCAAGAAAATTCAGATGGATTGGAGCAGTCTATTGCTTTCTTTAGCAAAGTTTTAGAAGAGTATGAATAGAGATACTCTTTTGTAGAAAAACATGTACTTTCTGTGCTAAAGAGCCTTAAAAAGTTTAGATATCTATTGACCCATAGCAAGGTACATTTAAAAGTTACTCATCCAAGTGTCAAAGAGTTTTTTCTTTCCAAGGACCTTAATGAGAAAAGAGCTGGTTGGATCACCAAGGTAATGGAATATGACATAGATATTCAGACTACCAAGATGGTTAGAGGAAGAGGTCTTTGTGAGCATTTGGTAGGGGATGAAAGTTCAAAGAAGTTGGAACAAATAGATGCATCTCTGGTGGTGCAGTCTACAGAAGAACAAGACAAGGCAACAAGTTGGTTGCCTAATATGATCAATTATTTGAAGATAGGACAATGTCCTACAGGTTTGGATTCAACAAAAAGAAGGTATTATAGATTGCAATCTATTGCTTTTGTGCTGATAGATGAAGTTCTTTTCAAAAAGGATCACAATGGTGTCCTTTTAAGATGTATAGATTCAGAAAAGATAGTTGATGTCCTATTTGAATTCCATGATGGACCTTCTGGAGGTCATTTCTCTCCTAGGACTACTACTTTTAAAATCATGAGGGCCAGGTACTATTGGCCATCTATCTTCAAGGATAGCCATGATTATGTGAGAAAATGCATCAAGTGTGCCATGTTTGTAGGAAAAGAAAGACTTGCAGCCTTGCCCCTACAGCTAGTTAGAGCAGAGCAACCCTTCATAAAGTGGGGTTTAGACTTCATTGATATGATCAATCCTCCATCTAGTGTAGGCCATAAATGGATAATTACTGCAACAAATTACTTCACCAGATGGACAAAAGCAATTGCATTAAGAGAATCAAATAAGAATGTTGTATTAAGCTTTTATGATGATATAGTTCATAGGTTTGGCACTCTTGATTTCATCATTTCAGATAATGCATTGGCATTCAAAGGCCTCAAAGTCTCAGAGTGGGTAGTCAAGAATGGCATTTATTTGAATACAAGTTCAAATTACTACCCCCAAGGCAATGGCTTGGCTGAATCAAAAAATAAGAACTTTATTAGGATAATCAAGAAGACTCTGCAAGACAATCAGAGGGATTGGCATACCAAACTTAGGTCTACAGTGTGGTTAGACAGAATCACCCCAAAGAAAATCATTGGAAATTCTCCTTATATGCTAGTATATGGTAGAGAGGCCAAGTTGTCTATCTTAGTTGAATTGCTAGCTTTAGACTTAGCCACTCAGTATGCCCTATTTGAAGAAGGAGATCCTTTGCAGATCAAATATGCTTAGTTGATGGAATTAGAAGAAATCAAAGGCAAATCAATGCAGGATATGGAGTTCCATCAGATTCAGATGAAGAGGAGTTTTGACAAAAGAGCTAGGGTCAGAAATTTCAAGGTTAGAGATGTAGTTCTAAAATGGGATAAATTTAGATCTAGACCTGGCAGGCATACAAAATATGACTCATTTTGGGGTGGACCATTTGTTATAACAGAGTGCAAGGGATCTAATTCTTTCCAGCTATCAGATCTTGAAGGAGTTTCCTTGCCAATATCAGTAAATGGTTTCCACTTGAAGCCTTTCTTTGAGCTTAACCCCTGTCTGTAAATTTTTGTAAATAAGTTTCCCTGCTTTCTTTCCCTATTTTCTAGGTTAGTTTCTTGCTTTTCAAGAAGTGCCTGTGCACAAGTTTTGTCCCTCTATTCAGTTCTATCTTTGTCAAGGTTTTGTGTTCATGGAATGACCCCGTGCCCAATGAATTGCTTTAAGGCCACTGGTTTTCCATGTCTAGCAGGCTGACATCCAGCAGAAATCACCAAAATGTTACCCTAATTTCCATATGCATGCAAATTTGGCCAAGTCCCATTCCTGGGACTCTATTTTTGTCTTGTCAAGCACCTCAAAAGATTTCATGGTGTTATGCCTTGTCCTCTAGCCTTTGCAATTTATCTTGGCCTCTGGTCTGCAAGTTTAAATTTTTGAAAAGTATTCGTTACCCTAAAAAGGCCCAAAAAGGCCCAAAAAGGCCCTAAACCCTGTTATATTTCCTTATTACTTTATCAAAAACTTAAGTGATAAAAAAAGGCACGTGCATATTAGTTTTCTTCTTGTTCACCAGTTCACTATTTCCTTTCGGTGGTGTTTTAAGTCATTCAACGATTCCACAGAAATTCCCTCAGTCGAGTAGTCGCTTAATCAAACCCTGGGTTCACATGTAATTCGGTGAACTAGCGAAGCCCCTTTGTTCATGTATTCACCTAGCTCAACAATGGTTTATCAAGTATCTCATGAATAAGAAGCCTTTGGTCACTAAATCCCCAGGTGAAGGTAGGGTTAGTTCTACAGGCAGTGGTTAGATTCTACATCGGACAGTTGTCTGATAATCTCAAAGAATATTCCAGGGGCATGAGGAGATGAGACTAGCCATTGATATGGTATCAGGATTATTTGTTAGAGTGGGGTCCCAGTCAAGAAGATCTGATGGCTCATGTAAGTTCGCAAGGGTTGTGTCAGACCTTTAAGATCTTGCGTCGATCATTGATTTCCTTTCCATGCAACATTTCAAAGGTTAAGTGGGTTCGATGCCACGTATTTTGATTTGGTAGCTCTTGGTTGGTCCACGTGTGCTGAGTCAGATTACTTGTTAGTGGGTCCATTATCAAAAGGTCTACAAAGATGTCAACAAAGTTTAAGATCTATGGCTATCTTATAATTTGATGGAATCTTCAGGGGCTATTAGATCATGCGCCCGCCATTAGATCCCAATCCAGTGTGTCAGTGGGTCCAAAGTTATGAGAGTATCGATCTGATGGCTGGCGTATTTTGGCAAGGGATGTTTCAGAAGTATAAGATCTTAAGCCAATCATCTGATCAAAGGGGTGTCTATTGGGTCATTTGGTGATTAGGTGACTAAGGAAATTTAGTGCTCCAGTTATGTTTGGCAGTCCTGATATAAAGTTTATGTGTTCGCTTGTTCACTGAGTAATTTAGCAGTGCTCCAAATGACTTGGTGATTCAATGAATGCTTTGTTCACTGAATCTCTAAAAAAACTAGCCAAGGTTGTAATTGTTCTGCGACTTAGCGAATGTCTTCAGTCGCCAGTTCACCAAATATAGGCTAGGATTCTCATGAATGGTTAAAATGTTATCTTGCAAATATGTGAATGAAATCTTCTTGCATTCGTGGAGTATAACCAGGATAAGTTAAAAGACTCAATGATTCAGCGAACACCTTGTTTACTGAATTGCTTGATTGGACCAGGGTTAAAGGAAGGATTTCACAAATAGGAGAAGGGGTCTTTGGTCATGCAATTGCTGAATGACTTAAAGGAAGAAAGGCTCAAGGTGGGGCCAAAATGACAGATGGCTGATGTGCTCGATTCTCATTGGTCCAAACATGACAAGGTCGACATTGACTTGTCAGGAAGGGTTTTAACTATTTTAAAAGATGCATCTCAGCCACCTGATCTACCAGGAAACTTTGCATCGATGACTACATTTTAAAAAGGAGCTTTGTTAGCCATTACAGTTCAAATTTAAATATTCCTCTGCAGGTTTTTGATAGGGTTTACATTTTGCAGCCATGCACGTCAAAATTAGTAGCTGAGATTTATTTCTCTAGGACAGGGATGGTTGGGAAAATGATGGATGATTTGATCATCGGTGCCATGGATTTTATAGAGTACCATGAGCTTGGTGCCACCTTTTGCAAGGTTAATCTTTTTTAACCCAAACATCTATGAGATCAGATTCAGGGCATTCATGGCTTAGTGGAGTTGCAGGTGGGTAGATGTGTTAGCACGTGCCACAAATTTCATGGCTCTAGCTCTCTTCCCCTAGTCTTTGCTATGTTTTTCATGTCTCTGGCTAAATCCCTTGGCAAAAAATTTTAAAAAATCTTGTCGTTGGGTCCTTAAATTTAAAATTGCCTTGGCCCTATTTTATTTTCATGTTACCTTTTCATGGGTCACTTAAAACCTTTAATCTGCATGTGCCTTTTTTAAAAAAAAGACTTCTTTACATGTCGCATGGTTAGGTTTCATGTGTCAGCGGGTCCCCTTTAAATATTTTCTAAGTCACCGGTTAATCTTTCCTAAGTTCCCAGCGCCCAATAGTTTTAATTTTTCCTAGGTCATGAGCTTTAATTTTTTCCTATGTTTTGACAACCTTTATTTTCCCTAGGCCTAGCTCTGACACCATCTCCATCTAACCATGGGCATATGTTCACAAGCGATGTGTTAGAGGCTTGAGATCTTCAGACTGTCGTTGATCTCATTGGGTGACGTTGCCTTTCCTTTTAAGTAGGTCCACATGCCAGGTGTGCCATATCAACATTTTCTTATTGGTCCATGGGTAAACAACTCAGCATGTGTCAGTGGGACTTGATTTTCTGATGGGTCAGAGGGTCTTGACATCCGTAATCCATCCAATGATAGGTGTAAGTTCTCATAGAATCTGTCAGAGGCTAGAGATCTTATGCTAGCCGCTGATCTCATTTGTCTCAAACGTATCTTTGGTGATGGTCCCAGTGTCAGGTGGAGCTGATTTGGAGGTTTTTTATTGCTCCACGTAGTATGAGGTGGAATCCTATCAGTGGGACCTAGTTTCTAAATGTGTCAGTGGGCCCTGATCCTATCAGTGAATCGATGAATGATGTATAATCTTATGGGTTTTTTTAGAGGCTTGAGATCTTGCGATGGCCGTTGATTTTGTTTCTTATCAGTGGGTTGTCAGAGATGGGGGAAGATTCTTTATCTGATGGTGGGCATGAAATCTGATAGAATCTTGGAAGTCTTTGCAAACTTCAGATGGCTGTCAATCTTCTTGATGCAGGCCCGGTCAAGTTTCTCAGTCTTTTGGCGGTTGAGTTAAGATTTAAAAGATCGCGAAGCATGAAGATCGAACACTCATGACTTAAAGTTCATGGAGATTTAAATTTTGACCATTGATTTTCTACAATTGCCATAAAGTAGCCATTTATTTTCAAATTTGAATTTGCAGAGGGTTTCCAGCGACTGGAAGTACCAAAATTTATGGTTTTAACAGCTGATTTCAATTGGTTTGGTGGTGCTTGTTGTTGCAGTGTGGTCTAGGGTGTTGAGTGATCATTTGCAGGGTTTGTACTATGTGGTTTTGTGCTCAAGGCATGTTGCAAGGTTGACATTTTGAGCATTGTTCAAGAGTGTTTCATTCAAGATCTTCAGCTAATGTATGTAATTGGGTGACTCTTTGCCCTAGGTTAAGGCACTGGTCCATCCTCTAGAGGCATTTCATTGTCATCAACCACACACACAAACATTAAAATGATAAAATCATAAAGCAATTAGTAAAGAGTATATAGTTGTATATCATTTAGTGATTCCTTTGAAGAAGTGAATCAAGGGTAAACCCACCTAAGCAATAAGGCTCAAGGTGTAGGAGAATCTCTCTTGATCCTTATTAATTGACCCTCTTCCTTGTAGACTTTGGAGTGGTGATAGAGTCAAAGTTATATTAAATTTATCCATCAAAGTATAAATCTACAAATGAAGATCAAAGGGAACACCCAAAAAAATGGTGACTCTACTGGGGAGAACAACAATGAAGTAGTATATCTATTAGGACTTCTAGTTGGGACTACATTGTAAAGTCAAAATCTTTTGTTGACCAGATAGATATAAAGGTTGTAAGTGCACTCTTGTTTTCCTGTTGTATTCAGTTAAAAAGATTTCCCATCTAGGTGGGTGGTGACTCAAAAAGGTTAGAACCAGTGCTATATATTGTAAATCATGGACAAGAGGAGGAATACTAGGTCCTTTGTCAGAAAGAATCCAGAGGTCACTCTAGAGGAATTGCCTAGACAAGAGAAGAAGAGTTGGATTAGAAGGAATGGTGAGTCTACTAGTGCTCCCATGAGAGAACAAAGAAATACTAGAGGTAGAGCACCACATGTTTCCTCAAGTGAGGATGGTTCACAGGACAAAGTTTCTAGATCAGATGGCGGTTGCTCTGAAGATAGATTTTATGATACCCCAGAAGCTGTATTTCAGGAGAAAGGTCCATTGCCTGTAGGTCAAGATGAACAAGCTAGAGAGATGGGTTTGGAGATTGATTTAGATCTTGATAAGGACAATTTTAGAAGAGAACCCATGAGACCAAGGAAAGTCCACTTCCCATATCAAAATCTTTCTGATATGGATGTGTCATCAAGTTCTGATGACATTATGGTAGATCCTGATGATTTAAATGCATTAAGGTTACAGTTGGCAGAGTAGGATACCGTACATAAGAGATTACAAAAGGAGAGAGAGGCTGAAAAGATGAACGCTCTGATAGAAAGACAGTCTCTCCTTAGAAATATTAATGAAATGAAGGAGAGAAATAAGATGCTTTCTTCTGCTCCTAAAAATTTGCAGCATGATGCCTTTGGTGATCTTGATGCCTTGAGGAGTGAGCATGAGTGCTTACTGCAAGATTGGGAATTTGATAAGGAGGGCCCTATGGTTAGACAAGTGAAAAGTTATGTTCCTTTGCCTAAAGATAATGATGGGTGTGAGATCAATAGGCCTGATGTTGCCGCTGGTGAGAAAGGAAAGAAAAAGATGGTGGGACATCAAACAAGCAAATCATTAACAATACTCGGGGTCCCACAACCCAATTTAAATAAGGACACAAAAATGGAGAGAAGAAGAAAAGAAGATGAGGACCTTGCAAGAGAACTAGAGAAGGTTGAAATTGAAGCTTCCATTAAAGAAAAAAGAAGAAAGATCCAATTCTTGAAGGCTTCATCAGCTAATGCTCTTGGCCCATCTGCTACTGAACTAGGTATGCCATCTATGACTACTACTATTCCACTTAGTAATGCTGCTAGTTCAATTCCTTCTTCATCTGCTAGGATAGGTGTTGATCCTAGGCAATAGTCAAATGCAAATAAATGTAGATGCTAATGTTGATCCTAGGGTTAACACTAGTTCAAGTTTTCAAAGAAGACCTATGAAATTAGAAGGGTATAGGCAAATTAGTTTTGATAGAATTCCTGGCTACCCAAATGCTTTTCGAAATGATATTAGAGATAAGGTACCTAAGTTTGCCAGTAATAATGCTATTAGTTGTGAGGAGCATCTTAGGTTATTTTTTGATATGCTTATTGATTATGAGGTAGAGCATGAGGATGTGGTCATGAAATTATTTGTTCAATCTCTAATGGAGGATGCTAGAGATTGGTTTAAGAGACTTCCTGATAAATGTATTGATACTTGGGATTCTTTTGAGAGATGTTTTAAAGAGCAGTATGGTGATAGGCATAATGCTAGTTTCATGTTGAATGAATTCAATACCATAAGGAAAAATTAGAATGAATTTATAGCTGAATTCAATATGAGATTTCAGAAGGGCATGCATAAGTTGTTCCAAGTTATGCGGCTAGATGACAATGTCTATCTGACCACATATTTCAATGCATTTGATGGAAAGATGGGATATTTGTTGAAGGAAAAGAACCAAGAACTCTTAGAGATGCTTTTAGGATTGCTATCAATATTGAGAACAATATGAAAATATCAGGAAAATTGGGGGGAAGGAGAGATGACCCAAAGTTGTTTGGGGACAAGAAATACAAAAAGGAAAATGATAAGAATGTTGGAGCTAGGAGGAAAGAGGAAGATAAATTGGATAAGGTGCTTAATTCATTGAAGGATTTGAAGGCACCTAAAAATAGGAACATTAGTGCTTCTGCCAATGAGAGGACTCAGTTCAACAACAATTTCAATAAGCAGAATAGATTGCAGAACTACCCCTACAACACACAATGGAAGGATGGCAAGCTTATTGTCCCTACTATAAGAGGAAAAAATGATAGAGGTGTCCCTGACCCTCTACAAAGGGCTTCAATAAATGTCATGGAGGACATACCTTGGTGTGTTGCATGCCATTCCCCTCATTCTGCAGAGAATTGTGTGGTTGCACATTCTATGGCTGCAAATCAAGATTGTGGCAATGAGGAGATAGATCAAGAAGAAGATCAAGATGATGTTGGATGAAACATGGATTCTTCATATCTAGGATATGAAGATGATTCTGATTTTGATGAAGAGGTAGATGTAAATGTAAAGAGACACAATTAGGCCCTTTTTCATCAAGAAGTTTTTTTCGATAGTGAAGACATTGATAGGAAGATATGTAATATGAACTCTTCTTCTGAACCAGTAAGTTTGAGAAGACCTTCTAGAGAAGAGATGGATAGGATTACTATAGAAATGATTGCCCAAGTGCAAACCAGAGGCATGGTGGCAAGGAATATAAATGATAAAGCTACAGGAATGTTTATAAAAAGTACCAACTCCGGAGAGAATAATGAGAACAAATCAAAAGGTGATCACATGGTGAAATTCAAGAATGTAAACGGTAAGAATTATGAGCCTAAGGGAGTTGGAATTGAAAAGATTTCTAGTGAGATTGAGAGGCCAGTTAACACAATGGCTAAGATTAAAAAAATGAGGGTGGCCAATACACCTAATGTGTCAAATAAGCAAAAGGATATTAAGGCACTGCAGATTGAGATTCCTTCTTCTACTCTTGTTGATATGTTATCTGTATTGTCCCAAATTACAGTTAAGTTCCATTGTCAGAATTGTTGAGGATCCCTAAACACAAAGATAGAGCTATTGCATGGATAGGTAATGTTCATAAAAAGGTAATGTTCATAAAAATGATGTTGCATGCAATGGATCTCAGGATAAGGCTTTGAAAGGTGTTGCTGCTCAAGGAATTGTGTCTCAAATTCCTCCAATATACTTGGCTAGTTCTATCAATGCTAGCCTTGAAAATATTGATCCATTCTTTTTAAGTGTTCTTGTGAATGGAATGAAGTTGAGAAATTGTATGATTGATAGTGGTGCCTCTAATACTATCATGCCTTTCAAAATCATGGAGAAGTTGGGCCTTAAAGTTGATACAAAGCAAGGCAGATGTTGTGCAATGGATCAGAGGGAGGTACCAGTTATTGGGACTATCAATGCAATGCCATATAGGTTGGTAGCATATCTAGAGAAAGAGTTAATAATGAGTGTTTTGGTGGTAGATATCCCTCCTCAATATGGGATGCTACTATCTAGAAGGTGGAGTGCTACCATGGGTGGAAGTTTGCAGTGTGATCTGTCCTATGCCACTTTCAAGATTGATGATCAGTTTGTCAAGATTGAACAAGAGCCAAGAGTATGCCACATGATTGAGAGAAATATTGATAATGAAACTACATGTTTTGTGGATACTGATATTAATTCTTTTAAGGTAGAGATCCTTGTATTTGAAGAGGAACCTATTTTGTCACCTATCTCTGTTGAGATAGGTGTTAATTCTATGAAGGGTGATTTGTGGGTAATGTACTTTGATGGTGAAAATTGCAAAGGTGGTGCAGGAGTAGGTATTTTATTTATTTCTCTTGATGGAAATACCTACAAATTTTCTTTCACATTGAATTTATTTTGTACCAAAAATATAGAGAAATATGATGCTTTGTTGTTAGGATTGAGGTTGGCACAAAAGAATGGTATTAAGTATTTAAGTGTTGTTGGTGATTCTGAGTTGGTGGTGTCCCAAGTCAGGTTAGTATATGCTTCCAAGAACAAGAGGTTGAAACAATATAGGAATGTAGTTTAGGATTTGATTGAACATTTTGATGCCTTCAATATTGAGTGGAAGGATAGGAGGAAAAATAAGATGGCTGACTTGTTAGCCAATATTGCAATCAATCCCAATGATATTACATTTTCTGGTATCTCTAAAGTTGAAATTCAGGCTAGGCCTAGCATACCAGATAATATTGAGAATTGGCAAGTTTTTGATGATGATAATGATATCTTGAAGTTTATGAATTGTGAGGATCAGTATCATGGTTAGGAATTTGATTGTTCAGCCTTGGTTGAGTCAGTAGAAGGAAGGGAGGTTGTCTTTGGCAATGAGGTCATTTAGCTTAGAACTAACAAGGTGCCCAAGGGGCTTGTTGTTTTGGAGACTGTCTTTAATAACCAGGATAGAGTTCAAAAGAATATCAAAAGAGAAGATCATGCTGATCTAGAGGAGATAAATCTTGGAACACATGAGGCACCTAAGAAGGTATACATTGGTAGAGATATATCTCAAAAGGTAAAGAAATCTTTGATTGAATTATTAAAAAAGTTCAGGCATGTTTTTGCATGGTCATATGATGACCTAAAGGTTTATAAGGAAGATTTGTTTTAGTATATTATTTCATTAAACGAAGATGCTAAACCTTTCCAGCAAAAACAAAGGCCTATTAATCCCACTTTGGCACCCAAGATGAAAGAAGAGTTAATGAAGATGAGAGATGCTGGAATTATCAAGCCTATAAGGCATTCTTCTTCGGTGTCAAACCTTGTTCCCGTGAGAAAAAAGAATGGTTACATTAGGCTTTGTGTGGACTTAAGGAATCTGAACATCATCTCAGTAAAGGATAATTATTGTTTTCCAAATATGGAAGCTATGTTGCAGAGAGTAACTGGATTAGAATTGATGTCTATGATGGATGGTTTCTCTGGCTACAATCAGGTCATTTTCAAGGAATCATCACAATTCAAGACAACTTTCACAACACCTTGGGGGACATATGTTTATGTGAGAATGCCTTTTGGCCTCACAAATGCTGGTGCTACTTTTTAGAGGGCAATGGATGTTGCCTTTTCAGATTTCATAAATGATTTCCTTGTTGTATATCAAGATGATCTAATTGCCTATTCCAAGGAGGAAGAAGACCATTGCACTCATTTAGAAAGAATATTTGTGAGGGCCTAGGAATTTGGCATTTCTTTGAACCCAAGGAAATGTGCTTTTGGTGTCATTGAAGCTAAGTTGTTTGGCCACTTAGTTGGGAAGCAAGGAGTGAGAATTGACCCTGAGAGGGTAGTAGCCATTGATAAAGTTTAGAGACCAAAGAATGTTAAAGGAATTTAGTCCTTCTTTGGTCAGGTCAATTTCTTAAGGAGGTTTGTGACAAATTTTGCAAAGGTTACTAGACCTATTTCTAAGATGTTGAAGAAGGGATTTGCAATCAATTAGGGTGGTGAGCCTGATGAGGCTTTCAAAAGTATCAAGCAGGCTATCAAAGATGCACTAGTGCTTAAGGCTCCTAATTATAATGTCCCAATGCATATCTTTTCCTTTGCATCTTTTCACACTATTGCTGCAGTTTTGTTAGAAAAGAATAAGGATGGTTTTGAGTAGCCTATTACATTTTTCAATAAATCTTTGTAGGTTGCATAATTGAAGTATGACATAAATGAAAAATAGGCTTATGCACTTGTGAAGGAAATCAAGGCTTTTAGGTGTTACTTGATGGGAGCAGCTGTGATTGCTTTTGTGCCAAGTGCAGCTGTGAAGGATATTTTCTCACAGCAAGAGGTGTCTGGAAGAAGATGTAGATGGATGAATAGGATCCAAGAATTCAATGTTGAGGTCTAGATTACTAATTTAGTTAGAGGACAAGGATTGGAAAAACTGATGGACCAATCCAATCTTGATGCAAATTAGGTAAATCATTCTGAAATTGATTACACATGTGATATGGATGATTGTATCTAGTATCGGGATATCATCTATCACTTGAGGAGTATGAGATGTCCAGATAACATGAATGATAATAAAAAAAGGACATTAAAATTACAGGCCATCAAGTATGAAATTGTGAAGTGTAAATTGTATAGGAAGAATTTGGATTGCATATTTTTGAAGTGTGTAGATGAAGATCAGGCTAACAAGTTGTTGAAAGAAATGCATGAGGGAGTTTGTGGTGGGCATTATATGGGTAAAACAATTGCTCATAAGATCTTGAGAGTAGGATTCTGGTGGCCCACTATCTTCAAGGAAGCAAAACAGTTGGTGAGGAGGTGTGATCCTTGTCAAAGGTTCTCTGGTAAGCTTAAATTTTTAGGAAATGTGCGATTAAAACCAACAGAAGTTCAGGTTCCTTTCCAACAATGGGGAATTGATTTCATAGGGGAGATACCAAACAAGTCAAGTGGAGGACACTCATGGATCTTAGTTGCCACTGATTACTTTACAAAGTGGATAGAAGCTATACCTACAAGAAATGCAACTAGTAAGGTGGTAATTGATTTTATGATGAATAATATTGTTACAAGGTTTGGGTTCCCTAAGAGAATAGTAAGTGATAATGCCATGTGCTTCAGGTTTGCTAAATATAAGGACTTTTGCAAAGGTTTGGGAATTCAAATTTCTAATTCCTCACCTTATCATCCACAAGGAAATGGTCAGGCAAAATCTACTAATAAGAGTTTTATTAAAATATTAAAGAGAATTCTTGAAAAGAACAAGAAGGCATGGAGTGCAAAGCTACCATTAGCTCTATGGGCTGATAGAGTAACTGTGAAGAGGGCAATTGGTTGTGCACCATTTGACCTAGTATATGGAATTCATGCAAGAATGCCTCAAAATAAATTATTGGAAATGTATAAATTTGTTCAGCTATATGATGATGACATAGATGATAAGATGCAGTTGAGAATTGAGGACCTCATTAGGTTGGATGAGACTAGAAGATAATCAGTTGCAAGGAATGCCAAATTGCAGTTGCAGGTTAAGAATTTATATGATAAGAAGACTGTTGATAGAAAGTTTGAACCTGGTGACTTGGTGTTAGTTTGGAATGCCAGACTAGAGGATAAGGGGGAACATGGTAAATTTGATCCCATCTGGCTAGGGCCATATCTAATTCATGAGAAATGGGGCCAAGATTCATACATTATCAAAGAATTAAATGGTGATATTCAGGAATTGCCAGTTCATGGACAATTCTTGAAGAAATACTTCAATTGAGGTATTCTATTTTCCATGAATAGTAGTTAGGTTTGTACATTTTGTAAATTCTATAAATAAGCTGCTTGCCCCTGCCCTGTTTTGTCTTGGTCTGTTAGTTTTTGGTCCTGTTGCCTGTTCTTCCTTGCTTGTTCCCTATTGTCTGTAATTTTTTCAGTGGGATGGTCTACTTTAAACTAGTGATTCTAAGTCCTTGCTATGCCTGTAGGAGGCATACATCCCCAGACAAAGCCACTGTTAGCACGTGCCAAAAATTTCATGGCTCTAGCTCTCTTCCCCTAGTCTCTGCAATGTTTTTCATGTCTCTGGCTAAAACCCTTGGCAAAAAATTTTAAAAAATCTTGCCATTGGGTCCATAAATTTAAAATTTCCCTGGCCCTATTTTATTTTCACGTTACCTTTTTGTGGGTCACTTAAAAACTTTAATCTGCATGTGCCTTTTAAAAAAAAAAGACTTCTTTACATGTCGCGTGGTTAGGTTTCATGTGTTGGCGGGTCCCCTTTAAATATTTCCTAAGTCACCAGTTAATCTTTCCTAAGTTCCCAGCACCCAGTGGTTTTAATTTTACCTAGGTCATGAGCTTTAATTTTTCCCTATGTTTCGGCAGCCTTTATTTTCCCTAGGCTCAGCTCTAACACCATCTCCATCTAACGGTGGGCGTATAATTGCAAGTGATGTGTCAGAGGCTTGAGATCTTAAGACCGTCATTGATGTCATTGGGTGACATTGCCTTTCCTTTTAAGTAGGTCCACATGCCAAGCGTACCATGTCAGTGTTTTCTTATTGGTCCATGGGTAAACAACTCAGCACGTGTTAGTGGGACCTAATTTTTTGATTGGTTACAGGGTCCTGACATCCGTAATCCATCCAATGATGGGCGTAAGTTCTCATGGAATCTGTCAGAGGCTTGAGATCTTACGCCAGCTGTTGATCTCATTTGTCTTAAACATATCTTTGGTGGTGGTCCCAGTGTCAGGTGGAGTTGATTTGGATATTTTTTATTGGTCCACATAGTATGAGGTGGATTCCTATCAGTGGGACATGGTTTCTAGATGTGTCAGTGGGCCCTGATCTTATTAGTGAATTGACAAATGGTGTATAATTTTATGGGTTTTATCAGAGGCTTAAGATCTTGCGACGACTGCTAATTTTGTTTCTTGTTAGTGGGTTGTCAAAGATGGGGGAAGATTCTTTATCCGATGGTAGGTGTGAAATCTGATAGAATCTTGGAAGTCTTTGTGAACTTCAGATGGTCGTCGATCTTCTTTTGATAGAAAGGTTTAGTGATCGTTTGCAGGGTTTGTACTATGCAATTTTGTGCTCAAGGCATGTTGCAGGGTTGACATTTTGAACATTTTTCATAATTCTCAGTACCTTCTCAGATAATTTTTCATGATTGAGGATCATTCCAAGATTTTCTTTCTCCTGGTTGCCTAGGTTTCCACCCCTATAATAAATTTATGACTGTTTCCAGTTGGTTGGGTGGTTGAAACCCTAACCCTAAGTCATCCGTAGCTTGTTGCATTCTCTTTGAGAATTCCAAGATGACTAGGGAGTATAAGTTGCAGAAATTTTGATTTTGTAAGGGTTCCAAACTTTCTTTGATCCCAATTGGTTGTTGATAGTGTTATACTGATAGAAGAGTGGGATTTTGGGTATTTTCCTATCTTTGTGTTGTTTTGATTGTATATTGATCCTAAATATGTTAATGAAAATACTATTGAGTTCTAATCTTGCATTTGTGTATGTCTTCTTGTTTCGGTTCTAAGCTCATATATGTTAATGTCACAAAGTGTGTTAGCATATGGTAAATAAAGAGTATTGTGAAGTCATCTCTGAGTTCCTAACAAAGTTAGGATTAAAGTCTTTTGGGTGGGTTCAGTGAGTTTACAACCAAGTAAGAATCTGATGTCCTTGTGTTTGAGGGAGAGGGGTAATAGGCAAACCACTTATCCTGAGCCCAAGAGTGTTTGATTCAAGATCTTTAGCTAATGTATGTAATTGGGTGACTCTTTTCCCTAGGTTAAGGCACTGGTCCATCCTCTAGAGGCATTTCATTGTCATCAACCACACACACAAACATTAAAATGATAAAATCATAAAGCAATTAGTAAAGAGTATATAGTTGTATATCATTTAGTGATTCCTTGGAAGAAGTGAATCAAGGGTACACCTGCCTGAGCAATAAGGCTCAAAGTGTAGGGGGATCTCTCCTGATCTTTGTTAATTGGCCCTCTTCCTTGTAGACTTTGGATTGGTGATAGAGTCAAAGTTATATTAAAGTTATCCATCAAAGTATACATCTACAAGTGAAGATTAAAGGGAAAACCCAACAAGATGGAAGCATATGAATCCATGTTGCTTGTCCGCAAGTTGATATAGTACAGAGATGGGAAGGATAATATCTAATAGGCCATGATATTGTGAAGTTGTATTTATGATCAAACTTGATAGATGTAGGGTTTGTTATTCTAATGTGAAAATCTTGTAACCCTAGTTAGGTTTTTTGACTCCTGCTTGTGTGCAGTTGAGTATGTATATATTATATTTTTGAAGCTTTCGGACTAAGAGTTGGACAATTGTAGAAGAAATTCATATTTTCTTAAGGGTCATCTGTGGTATCATCTCTACCCTATGGCTTATATAGTTTTATTTCTCCCATTGATTATTCAGATATTACAGAGGTATTTTGTGACAATCCTTCATGTCTCTATGCTTCATTGTTTGGGTCATCTCTTATTGGATCAAAGTATATATATGTTTTTTAATGAAAACTTAGGGTTCGTGATCCCTCTTACTTTCTATGATTTTGTGTGTTATTGTGTTTGATCTGATATAGATGCTTTTGTGGGTATACTTTAGCCCCCTAACAGTCTTGTCTCAATCCTACACTGAGTTGCAGAAGTGAATGTCTACTTGCAGGTCATAAATTGTGTCTTACATTTAGACCCTTCTATGAAATAATCATGCAAGCCTATTTAGTAAGTTGTGACCTACTAGACTTGAGTCTCTCATTGATTCCATTCCTCTATACTGAGATCCAAACCCTAATTTTTGTGCATCACCTAGTAGGTAGTTTGCTTTCAGTCATTTCCCTTTCCATGCATTCCTTCTATCCCTTTCCCTCAAAAGATTTACTTTTCATGTCTAGAAGCAAATTAAGGTGATTATCCAAGAGGAACGAGCCTAGAACCTAGAGGTCTCATCTCAGTTGGCATAGGTCCCACAACCTGGAGATGATTCCCATGTTATACTAGGTTATCAAGACTACGAGAGCTTGAGACAAAGGTGCAAAATTAGTGTATAACAGTAACCAAGAAGAATTTTTTGTTGAAATAAAGCCAATCCAGTCTAGAGTAGATCCTTGAGGGACCTTGATGATAATTGGACCAAGTGTGCCATATACCTGGGTTATTATCTTTGTTTCCAGTCAATAGGTCAAAGAGAAGTTTATCCTCCTTCAAGTTATTCCACTAGAATTTATTAGTATCTTTCTCTGAGAAAGGGAGGCTGTCTATTTTATCTTCCTGAGTCTCGATCATGTTGAAATCTTCCCCCATAAGACAAGGTGTTGGTGATCCTTTTCCCCAAAGGTCAGCTTGGCATCAGGATTGACAGGGCTAGTGTCACATTCACTCAACCTTCCAAAACTGATAGGAAAAAGGGCCAACTGACAAGGATCAAAGAGAGATCCTTCTACACTTTGAGCTCCACATCACTCAGGCAGGTATACCTCATTTGCACACACATATTACCTTGTGTCGTACTACAAGCCTGCAGATAACTGACTGAGGAATAATTTTCAAACTCTTCTAAGTATCCCGTACCTCAATGAAACCAATATCTCATGCAATAGCCCAACTTCCATGGAGTGAGTATGAAAAATATAAATCTACACTAACAGCTTGAAAGGGAAAGGGTGGGACATAAATGAAATGATTTCAAAGATGATTGAAAGGTCCCCTGAGATGCCCTAAGTCTCTGATAGACCAGTGCCTTATCCAATAGGCTACAAAGTCAAATACCCTACTGCAAAAGATAGTTATGAAACAAGAAAACAATATGCTCAATGTGTTGATGCCTGACATCAATCACACACCATGACCAAACCTTAACTTAACACCCACCTGTGCATTCAAACATGCTATTATCCATCAAAGGATTTTAACCCTCCCCTTAGAAGAGACCTATGAATCAGATAATACATTAACTAGCATCCACTGGAAGACAAGCATGACCTATCTTTGATATTTTAGCTCATACATGCATAAACACTAACCCTGAACTAGTTACCTCTATGAAGATAACTCTACTTGCAAACACTTAGGCAATACAAGCAGAAAAACTAAACACCCTTGATGTGTGATTAATGAATCCAGAATTCAAATGGAGATAGTTTAGTACAGTAAGAGTATATCATATCCTCATACATAAAATAAATCTGTTACAATATGTATTGTTTTCCCTGAACCAACAAGAGAAAGAAGAACACCTTATATGCAGACAGAAAGGGAAATCTGTAGAGCATAAACTTTCATGGAACTGAAAAAATTTAGAACCTAGAGATAGTAAAAAATTCCACCATTTATACCATTGGTTACCTTGAAATCCTAAACCAGTAGGATGCAACAAGCTACGGGTAACCAGGGTTAAATCCTCAACCCCCCAACCAATCAAGATTTCAAAGTCACCTGCAAAAAACCTCGAACAACAAAGAATGTCCATCACTGCATAGCAAAACACCCCCACAAACACTCACGGCATCCTGGACCACACTGCAAACCAGTCACTTCTCACCAAACAGGGTCTTTTCTGCATTCAATTCCATAAAGAAAATAGTACCCCCTATCTCTGGAAATTCACAGACATTCAAATTTGAAATAGCAACAGCCACAAGCACTTCACGGGCTTTAAGTCTCTCAAACTGCCTGCCCCTTGTCGTGCAACCGCGCAGTCATGAACCTTACCGCCACAAGAATCAGGCTATAATATATGCTTGGTCGCATGATCGCATAACCTAAAAATGGGTTATGCAAACATGTGACAACTGGCTAACACTATGCCTCAGCCCCGCAAACAATCTGCCAAGCCTCAAACCTGGGCCCACCTGCCATGTGTCACACCACCACTCACCCGGTCACCGCAAACACAAACCCCACATATCTGGCAAAATGGAAACCAAAGAACCTCCACTAGTTTGTGAAATGCTTTGCACCTTTTGCTAAAAATCTAGCAACTCCGCGACCACTGTTTGCCAAGTCGCTAGACAAACTAGAAAACTGCCAAATCTTCTTGCGAATGCATGACAAGACCACACTTTATGAGCACCGCCATCTTTTTATCCAAGCCGCCAAAACCAAGACCCCACCTGGGCCTACCAAATGTCACATGTCATGCCACTACATGCTGCAACCACTGAGATACCCAAGCCTGGGCCCACATTCCAAATCCACCACCCACCAACATGGTCCAACTAGAAACCACCAAGATAGCACCCTCCACCGAGCCCACCAAATAGCTAGATGGGCCCACAGGGATACATGGCACCCTGTCGCATGATCGCATAGCCCAAAAATGGGCTATGTGAACATGTGACAGCCCGCTAACATTAACCGCCATAGTTAACAACACCGCAACTGTCACCGCAACCGCAAGGGGTACCGCAACTACCACCGCACTACCAAGGACATGTGTCACTTGGTCGCATGATCACATAGCTAAGAGAAAGGCTATGCGATCGTGCGATAGACAATAGGAAGCCGCCACATTACCGCACTTGACCATGGAACACTGCCACCGCACAACTTTGCAGACGGGCCCCAAGGACATGTGGGAAGCGGTCACATGATCGCATAGCTGAGAGAAGGGCTATGCGATCATGTGATAGCCAATTATAGGCTGCTACATGTCAACCCTGGGACCACTGTTGAATAAGCCAAACCCCTTCAGAGGATCAGACGGTTGTCACAAAAGTGCATAGCCTAGCTTTTAGCTATGCGATCATGTGACAACTGTCAATCTTTGACATGTCAGGACCCTTTGTGCCTTCAGAAACTCAGGTCCCACCACCATCGCACCTGTGCACTTAGTAAAGAAGACCGCCATGTAGCCAAACAGGACTGGGACCCACATGACCATGTGGCAAGCGGTCGCATGATCGCATGTCAGAAAAGTCTGACATGCGGCCATGTGACAACCAATAGGGAAGAAGCTGGACCCACCGCACGGTCGGACTTGCACAGTTAGAGAAAACACCATCAATCAGGGCAGAAGTTTAGTGTCAAAAACACACAGGGCTTTCACACAGATCGAAAACACATAGGAATTTCTGACAGACCAAAAGGCAAACAAGGAAGCCAAAAACACATAGAGTTTTTGATGCTAAAAGATAAGCGAACCAAACAGGAAGCACAAGGTCAAAAATAACACACAGGTCGAAAACAATGTGTACTCTTGAAAATATTATGGGTTTTCGACACTATGGAAGATTTTAAAGAATTTCCAGCAGACTTTAAACTTCGAATAACTTTTTGGATTTAATGATTCGGCATGTGCAAATTGGACCAGAGCAAGGTGAGAACAACAAAGAGCACGAGGTAGGACACATACCAAAATCATTTGCAAGGAGGAGGCCATTTTAAAGGATTTTTTGCATGACATAAAAATGGCCTAACAGTTGCTCTAGTTGGGGATGAAGGGTAACTTGTGCCCATGTGAGGATTCAAAATTTCTAGGTGAGCAGACCACACCACAGGACAAAAAAGAAGACAACAAGGAACAAGTAGGGCAGGGGAAAGCAACTTATATACAAAAAATTTCAAGATTCACAAAAGGCTCAGGGCCCCAAAACTTGGCAACACAACATAGGATATACAGAAGATACACAAGCAACATCTGGATGCCAAAGGAATGCTATCCTTTTCCTCTATCAAAAAATTGGTTTTTGCTCACAAAATCAAACAAAGGTTTGAAACCTTTTCCACATGCACAATGATAGAAAACATGGTCAGGCACCGACTGCAAAACAACCCTGAGTTTATCATCACCAATGCCTTCCTTCATATGTCCCCCCACAAACTCATTGTTTGAAAAATAGGCATCATCAAAATCACCATGGATTGAAACATATGAAAGGGGACAAGAAACCGATACCTTTTCTTCCTGGCTACGATCATCCAAGTCACCTTCAATGTACTCTTGCATATCAAAAGAAAAGAAACTATACTCAATTTCACTTACCTCAGCCAAGGCCACTGAAACATACTCATATATCAGGTTACTCGGGTTTATCAAGTCTGATTTCTCCTGATAAATCAAACCTTTATCCTCATAGGGATGATTCACATGATCAACATTATGAACTAGATTATCACCATTATTTTCACTGCTTGGTGGTAGAAGATAAACACTGTCCCAATGTAATGCATCTTCATCAACAAAGCAACATTCATCTTGCATTCCCTTTCTTTCAACTGGCCTCATTGGTGAAGGAGACTCCAAATCAACTATATGTGAAGTTTTAAGTGCAGAAGGTGAGTAATCCTCAACAAATTCCATCCTCTAAGCACATTCCTCAAATAGTGGGTTAGAAACAACATGGAATTGTTTATCATAGTAATTTAGACAAAGCTCCATCTGGTCTTCACTACTATCCTCATCAAATAACTCATTTGCAACCCCACTATATATGTCTTCATTTCCATCATCATACACATCTTCAAAAGAAGAAGAGAATCTAGAATCAAAGCCAGAGCATGAATCACCATCACTTCTGTCGACATATGAACAATCAGTGTTGTACTCATCAAAAGAACCATCCCATGGATTTCCCCACAAGTCTTCAACCTCCAAGACTTTACAATCAACATCATTACCACCTGCTGGCGTAGAAGACTACGAAGAAAAATCCTTTGCAACATGAGAGAAACCCTATGACATATCATCAGAAAGAAAATCATTCTCAACCTCATCCATGCTCCCACAGTCAACACTTTTCTTAGCATCTGTATCAATATCACCATCATTACTTCTTCCCATATTGCATCTGACTCATATGCAGAGACCTCTCCATCACTGCCTTCAACACCCTCACTTGAATAACCACTTTCAACACTATGTTCATCTGTCTATGACTGATATGCAAATGAATCATATTCCTTACCTTGTGCAGCAACCTTAAACTCATCATTAGAGACATAACTTTCAGCCTCTTCATTTTCATAGGACTAAGATATAGAAGCAACAATTTCATGTCTAGGAACATCAGTGGTATTATATTTATAATCCATATCACAAGGATTGACTGCGGTAGCTAATTCACAACTCAAAACACTAGTACACTTCTCAATCCTTTCAGGGTCTGGAATATATCTCATTGTTGTAGCATCCTAAATACATGTCTCATCAGCAGCACAAGACTCAACAACATTTATACACATATCCTGATTTGACATCTCAACCTGATTACAAACCACAATAGAAGTTTTGATATATTGATTTGGGACTGTAGTATTAGCACTACATTCTTGTTTTCTTTCATATTCATTATACCGGTAGACACTCATGGAAAAATGACCTCTGGTCAATCCATATTTCAAATTTTTTTCAATATCCATTGCAGTTACAAATGCCTGATATAATGTCCTAGGTTCTTTATCCCTCAACAAGTAATTCATTTTCTTATCAAATGCATCAAAGTAGACATTTACACACACTCAGTCATTGGGTCTATAACCTTCAGGAATTTCATTCAAAACTTTTGCAAATCTGATATTGAACTAAGGGACAAGTTCATCTTTCTCAATATGAATCTTTAAAAGCTTATCATAAGAATTAGATATGCTTACCCTTTCTCCAAACTGCTCCATGAAGGCCGAATGCATCTCAGTCCAGGGTGAAATAGAACATGCCGACAGGAAAGAAAACTAGTCTCTAGCATCACCCTCTAGAGTTTGGACAAACAATTTCATCCATAGGTCTTCATGGAAAACCTCAAAATCATTCATCACATCAGCAAAACACTGAACATGCTTTCTTGCTGACTGATACTAGTTCCTATTAAACTTAGGCAAGTATCCCCTAATTTTATGAGGGATCTCATTAGGGAAACTAGGTATGCCATCATAACAAAATGGTGCATAACCTTTGAGAAAAGAAACCCTGTGAACATCCATCACTGGCTACAACTGTTGCACACCTACTTGAAAATCTTCAAGACCAATGACTAGAAATCTATACTTGAAAACTATCCTTCTTTTGTCACTGAACCTTTCCTACATACTTCATTCTTATATGTTCTTTCTTAATGACAAAACCATTTGATAAGGACCATGCATATACATAAAATTTTTGATGGAGAATACCTGGATCACCCTGCTGAATGCTGCTACCTTCTTCTCAGCTAAATGAAATCCCAACAAAACTTCACAACTCAGGTCCTTTCTAGCATAGAGTCACCACCTCTCTTCATAGGACACAAATTTTACTAAGCTGTCTTGAAAAACCAAAAGACTCTAAGAACTCCCATAGCAAAGCCACATATAAATCAATCAGCAAATCCAGGTAGCACTCTTGTAAATTTGAAAAACAATTTTCAGATTGGAAAACATATAAGACTCTTCCCCAAACTGAATAGAACAAGACTCTAGGATACTCTTATTAGTAACTTATTTCATTTCCCCAGTAGAGTCACCATCGTGTTGGTGATCTTTTTCCCCAAAGGTCAGCTTGGCATCAAGATTGACAGGGCTAGTGTCACATTCACTCAACCTTCCAAAACTGACAGGAAAAAGGGCCAACTGACAAGGATCAAAGAGAGATCCTTCTACACTTTGAGCTCCACATCACTCAGGTGGGTATACCTCATCTGCACACACATATTAGCTTGTGTCATACTACAAGCCTATAGGTAACTGACTATGGAATAATTTTCAAACTCTTCTAGGTATCCTGTACCTCAATGAAACCAATATCTCATGCAATAGCCCAACTTGCATGGAGTGAGTATGAAAACTAGAAACCTACACTAACAACTTGAAAGGGAAAGGGTGGGATAGAAATGAAATGATTTCAAAGATGATTGAAAGGTCCCCTGAGATGCCCTAAGTCTTTGATAGACCAGTGCCTTATCCAATAGGCCACAGAGTCAAATGCCCTACTACAAGAGATAGTTATGAAACAAGAAAACAATATGCTCAATGTGTTGATGCCTGACATCAATCACACACCATGACCAAACCTCAACTTAACACCCACCTGTGCATTCAAACATGCTATTATCCATCAAAGGATTTTAACCCTCCCCTTAGAAGAGACCTATGAATCAGATAATACATTAACCAACATCCACTGGAAGACAAACATGACCTATCTTTGATATTTCGGCTCATACATGCATAAATACTAACCCTGA
The DNA here is from genome assembly GCA_027943335.1 of Chamaecyparis obtusa. Taxonomy (NCBI): domain Eukaryota; kingdom Viridiplantae; phylum Streptophyta; class Pinopsida; order Cupressales; family Cupressaceae; genus Chamaecyparis; species Chamaecyparis obtusa. Next base: position 42,438 of record BSBK01009131.1, read on the forward strand.
ACTAGTTATCTCTGTGAAGATAACTCTACTTGCAAACACTTAGGTAATACAAGTAGAAAAACCAGACACCCTTGATGTGTGATTAATGAATCTAGAATTCAAATGGAGATAGTTCAGTACAGTACGAGTATATCATATCCTCATACATAAAATAAATCTGTTACAATATGTATTGTCTTCCCTGAACCAACAAGAGAAAGAAGAACACCCTATATGTAGAGAGAAAGGGAAATTTGCAGAGCAGAAACTTTCACAGAACTAATAAAATTCATAACCCAGACATAGTAAAAAATTCCACCATTTATACCACTAGTTACCTTGAAATCCTAAACCAGTAGGATGCAACAAGCTACGGGTAACCAGGGTTAAATCCTCAACCCCCCAACCAATCAAGATTTCAAAGTCACCTGTAAAAAACCTCAAACAACAAAGAATGTCCATCACTGCATGGAAAAACACCCCTGCAAACACTCACGGTATCTTGGACCACACTGCAAACCAGTCGCTTCTCACCAAAAGGGTCTTTTCTGCATTCAATTCCATAAAGAAAATGGTACCCCCTGTCGCTAGAAATTGACAGACATTCAAATTTGAAATAGGAATGGCCACAAGCACTTCACGGGCTTTAAGTCTCTCAAACTACTTGCCCTTAGTCGTGCAACTGCGTAGTCATGAACCTTAGCACGACAAGAATTGGGCTACAATATATGCTTGGTCGCATAACCTAAAAATGGGTTATGTGAACATGCGACAACCAGCTAACACTATACCTCAGCTCTGCAAACAATCCACCAAGCCTCAGACCTAGGGCCACCTGCCATGTGTCACACCACCACTTGCCTGGTCACCGCAAACATGGACCCCACATATCTAGAAAACTGATGACCAAAGAACCTCCACCAGTTCATGAAATGTTTTGCACTTTTCACTAAAAATGTAGTGACTTCATGACCACTATTCGCCAAGTCACTAGACAAACTAGAAAATTGCCAAATCTTCTTGTGAATGCACGACAAGACCACACTTTATCAACACCACCATCTTTTTATCCAGGCCACCAAAACCAAGATCCCACCTAGGCCTTCCAAACACCACATGTCATGTCACTACATGCTGCAATCACCGAGATACCCAAGCCTGGGCCCATGTTCAAAATCCACCACCCGCCAGCACGGTCCAACCAAAAACTACCATGAGAACACCCTCCACTGAGCCCACCAAATAGCTAGACGGGCCCATAGGGACACATGGCACCCTATCGCATGATCTCATAGCCCAGAAATGGGCTATGCGAACATGCGATAGCCCGCTAACATTAGCCGCCATAGTTAACAACACTGCAACCGCAAGGGGTATCACAATCACCACCACACTGCCAAGGACATGTGTCACCTAGTCACATGATCACATAGCTGAGAGAAAGGCTATGCAATCATGCGATAGCCAATAGGAAGCTTCCACATCACTGCACTTGACCACGGAACACCACCACCGCAAAAATCTTTAGACAGGCCTCAAGGACACGTGGCAAGTGGTCGCATGATCGCATAGCTAAGAGAAGGGCTATGCAATCACGTGACAGCCAATTATAGGCTACCACATGTCAACCCTGGGACCACTACCGAATAACTGAAACCCCTTCAGAGGATCGGATAGTTGTCACAAAAGTGCATAGCCTAGCTTTTGGCTATGCAATCATGTGACAACCATTGATCTTGGACACATCAGGACCCTCTGTGCCTTTGAAAACTTAGGTCCCACCACCATCGCACCTGCACACATAGCAAAGAAGACCACCAGGCAGCCGAACAAGATCGAGACCCACACGGCCATGTGGCAAGCGGTCACATGATCACATGTCAGAAAAGTCTGACATGCGGCCATGCGACAGCCAATAGGGAAGAAGTTGGACCCACTGCATGGTCAGACTTGCGTAGTTAGAGAAAACACCATCAATCAGGGTAGAATTGTGGTGTCAAAAACACACAGGGCTTTCACATAGATCAAAAACACAAGAATTTTTGACAGACCAAAAGGCAAACAAGGAAGCTGAAAACACACAGAGTTTCCGATGCCAAAAGATTAGCGAACCAAACAGGAAGCACAAGGTCAAAAATAACACATAGGTCGAAAACAACGTGTACTTTTGAAAATATTGTGGGTTTTCGACACTGTGGCAGATTTTAAAGAATTTCTAGTAGACTTTAAACTACAAATAACTTTTTGGATTTAATGATTCAGCATGTGCAAATTGGACCAGAGCAAGGTGATAATAACAGAGAGCACAAGGTAGGACACATACCAAAATCATTTGCAAGGAGGAGGCCACTTTAAAGGATTTTTTGCATGACATAAAAATGGCCTAATACAAGGAATATTAGGGAGGGAGGCCAACCAAGCCCAAAGAGTAGATCTTTCCTTATAATCTTTAAAGGCATAAATAGAAAAGAGGCCAAAAGTCAAATTATTATAGTTTAGTGTAATCCAGATAGCTCTATTATAGGGGGAGATACCACTGCCAGTAATATAGGCACCCCATTTAGGTTTGATCAAGATGGAAACACCTCTACCATGTGGGTGATTAGTAACAAATTTACTAGCATTCATCCGCAAAAAATTAAGGTTGGATTCAAGTGTGAATCCAATTGTTTTAATTTCTTGTAACATCAAGATATCAATAGATTTAATATTATTGAGAAAATGCTTAATCACAAATTTCCTATCAGGACATTCAAGGCCCCTTATGTTCCAAGATATGCAATTCATGAGGAAACAATATTATGAGGTGACGCATTAAAACCAGAAAGCTCCTTTGAGGTCACTTCCATAGAGGTCATAGTGCCCTATTTTTTTGTTGCTAAGTTTTTATTTTTGGAACCCAGATGTCTCCATAGTTGGGTTGTTACTTAAGCAAGGGGGGGATTCACATGGATAACCTCTAGAATAAATTCATTAGTAATTTCCTTGAAACTTTTAGTGGGAGGTTTGAAGCGGCTAGAGGATGTCACAGAGGGATTCTCAATGGGTTTAGGCATAGTGGGAGAGCATGAGAGAGGGAGTTGTGGGTGAGAGTTATGTGAATTGATAATGGTGAGAGTAGGTAGTGGAGAAGCAAACTAAGAGACATTAATTTGTTTATTAGTATGTTTCTTTCTCTTTTTTGAGATAGTTTGAATCCATCAGTAGAATCATCACAAATAAGAAAGGTGGAGTCCATGTTAATGGAAAGATTCTGTGATACCAAGCTCGATTGGGTCAAGCTATCTTTTGAGGGCATATCTTTATTCAAAGGGGGAATATTATTCATAGTAGGTTCCAGTTTATTTGAACCAGGAGAAGTCTTAGTCTGTGAAGGCTTAGGTGGGGGCGTATTGTGTTTGATAATAGGATAGTCTTTTCTAAGGTGTCCCTCTTTCCTGCAGATAAAATAAGCATTAGCATCACCAAGGACCTCAATAGGGCATGAGAAAACATCATTTTTATATGTTAATACTGATGTCGCTAGGAATTTGTTTATCAGGATTAAAAGAAATTAAAACCCTAGCATCCATGTACGAGATAAGTCTAACCGAATTATCCATTCTTATAAATTTTCCGATAGGTTCCAGAAGCTGAGGCAAAAAATGCCAAAGGAAAGGGGGGATTTGTTTAACTAAAATCTACCTGGGGGCTGAAATAGTGAAAACCTCATCATGAATGGCCTCAGGGGTCTAGGCAAGGGCACAAAATGAGGTATTCCCGACATTCCAATTCTATTTTTTAAGAACAGCAGCTTGAGATTCATGATTGTTAAAAAAGATAACAAATAATCCCTTCTAGATTTTCCTACAAAAAGAAATATGGTAACCAAGTTTAAGATTCCAATAATTATGGAACTAGTCATCCAAGAACTTCCTAGGTGGAAATTTTTTAATTTCAACAGGAGAGAAGAAGATAGATGAGTTTCTGAATCTATTTTTTTCCTTCATAATTTCCAATAGCATTTCAGGGTTAGGAGAAACAGAAAAGGAGAAAGCAATCCCAGGGCTCTTACCTGTTTGTCTGGTTTCATTTTTTGTAGCAAGATTAAACCTAGTGCTAGACTTAATGACAGATGTGGAGTTTGCAAAAACCTCTAAGAAGGATTTGAGTTTCTCAGGAGCTGAAGCCTAGTTAGAGACTGCATTAGGTTTCCTAGGAGCTAAGGCATGTCTATTAGTGGCTTTACTAGCATTAATGCCATTGAAAACCGAAGGTGAGAAGATCAAAGGTGAAGTGTTAAGTGGAGGTACGGCCTTTGCTGACTGGCATAAAGGAGAAAGAGGAGAAAAAGGGTTAAACAAAGCATAAAAAACAAAAGGATCACACCTGTCATTTAACATTTCTTGAGAATGGGCACCAACACCAATATTGTCAGAGTCATTTAAAATTGCACCGCCAGCAAAGCTTTTGGAGCCGTCAACTTGCATTTGTTCTGTTCACACATTGTCACCAATCATCTCTTCCATTCGCATATTGGAGCTAATCATCATGAAAAAATGTAGTGCATTTGTCACTTATTTCATTTTTTCTACAAAAATAATAATAAAAATTATTATTATTATTATTATTATTATTATTATTATTCTCATAAAAGCACCGATGATGACTATTACTTGTAATGAGTTGAAAGCAGAGGGTGATAAAAATATTAAGACCACTATGGAAATGGAAGAGTAGAATGACCTTGGTGGTGAAAAGGTTCCTATCATGGTCGATTATGATAGTTTTATGGACCACGATGTTCCTCTCTCCCCATACAATGAAGCCACCATGGATGTGCTATCGGACAAAAAGGGCAAAGACGTAAGACTTAAAGAGACTATTCTAGAAAAGGAGATTCCCTTGTCTTCTAGAAATATTCCTTTCCTAAAGGTTGTTGACAATATTTAGGATTAAATAAATATTGTCTATAGAGGGGCAAAATTAAAATTATGTCTAAAGTTTTAAGAGAATAATTTAAGATACTCATTTAAAGGCAATACTAAAGACAATACACAATATTTTTTTAGTCTCAAATTATGACAATTTACTAGAAAATGGTCTTTAACCTTACCCCCACCGCCCCACCCCCCTATGTAATAGTGTGCATGAATAACCGCAACTAACTATGTTTAATGGAATGAAATGATATAGCCAAAATGTATCACCCTAACCATAAATTAAGCAATAAAATGAATTAAAATAGATGGAGGAATCATTGCCAATGGATATCTATCATATATAAATGCTGAGATCATTGCAAATTAGAGTTTTTCTTAGAAAAATTTCCATCCAAGAATGGCCTCGCAATGTACAATATAAGATCAAAAATTAAAAAAATTATTCGACCTTACAAAGTATGATAGTGTCAAGAAAATATGAAAATGAAATCTCTAAAGACTAAATTTGAATTAAACAATTTAAATTGCCATGTTTGAATGAGGAATTGTGACAACATTTGACCTCCCATTTGTACAATTTATAGTTAACAAGCTTGCTTTGGAAGAGAGCCTTCAGAATAAAACAATAATTTTAGTGTCTTTCTAATAGCTACTAGCCTAAAGCAATGTGTAAGGATTGATCACCCAAAAAAAGGCTAATGTATTTTCCTTTCCAATGAACATACACAACCATCCTTGTGCGATTTGATTTTCTCAAAATAATTAAATGACTAATCCAAGGAACTACAATACGATCCAATGAAATTGATAAACTTGTGAGAATTGAATCAGACCTATGGATTAAAACTCTAATTATATGGAATGCAATGATCTTTGAGACAAGATATACAATAGATTCAATAAAAATGTATAGATCAACCTACTTTCACAACACCCAAAAATTCGTAGATCATACTAGATCAAAGTGCAATCAATTGATACAATTCTACTATTTCTATTTAAAGATGTAAAAAATATTATCAATTTTTATGATGTCTTTAAGAAAATAAAACTTCCTTGTATTTTGAAAAGATGTCACAAATTTTTTTATTGAAGTTGGTGATGTATCACAACAAATAAAAATTATTTTGAACTTTGTAGCTAATCTCTAAGGTGAATATTTGATTTTAAAAAAAATAAAAAAATGCCAAAATAATTGATATTGCACTAGTGTGAATATAACATAATTGATTCTTCTACAAATATATAGAAATAAGGCTTACATAGAACTAAAACAATTTCACATTTGCTATAGATGGGATGTCAATGGCTAGTAAATATATCTGATAGAAAGAAGACATATCCTATAGGATCTAATACAATGTTAGGGTTTGTAACCTCCTAAGCTAGATCAATAACCATTGTAGTAAATAGGGAGAAATGATAGAGATCAATAGGAAATGATAAATAGGAAGGAATAATAGAAATCAATAAAAAATGATATTTATATTGAGATGAAAAAATGATGTACATAAATTTTCTTATAAAGAAAAAGGTGAAAATGTGAGCACTAATGAAGTGTGACATTAGGCATGATAATTATATAGCTACCCAACATCTATATACGAAAATCTCATGCAGGTAAATAATAAAATATAATAGATTTAACCTTTTGCCAAGGAAAATGCTAAACCTCAGTAAGCATAAGTTTGTGAGTAAATATAAATTTACTCCAACAAGTATCTCTCCCACCTTTATCCTCTCACATTTGAAAGGATGCAAAATTCAAACCTAACTTTTATACCTTTATCTCTCTTGTGACACTTCTCAAATTACTACATTATTGATCCAAATCATAATCTTCAATCAATCCTAGCCATTCATTAATCAATGCATAGTTTCCAATGAATTTAACCTTAGAATGTTTATAAATTAGATGCACATCATCTTATTTGAGAATCTACTTCTGTCATATTGCTTATGTTGTTGAAGTTATTACTAAATCCACCATTATCATTAGCTTGTACTACTATATTTTCTATGTAATAAATGTTTATCATATTCATATGTTATTCATCTAATCTCTCTACATCTTAAACTAGTCATTATGCTATTAAAGTCTCATACGTCCCTGAACAAAATTCTATATATTGAACAATAAAACATAGAGGGTATTGAGTACAAATAAAATTGAACTCTAATTGGGGAGAAAGGAGTGGACAAGGTAAAATGGTCTCTATTTTTTTGAATGTTTATTATATTACCCTAGTTTTAGTTTCTTGTCTATAATGTTTATTCATCTTTTTTATGGACCACAATCCATTGACATTTGTTAGTGCACTTCTTTACAGCCCTCTTGGTCTCATTGCCTCAACTAAAGTCTGCATGAGTTGTCTATGGCCCCAAGATGTTGAACATCTCCATCTCACTTTAAGATAACCATATCCTATTAGTTAAAATAAAAAAATGTCAAATAACTATCACAAAAAAAGGGATATAGGCAAAGACTCCATCCATGCAACTGCAAAAACTAAAAAATATCAATGCACATCCAAATGATGAATCAAATATCACTACCAAAAGTTTCTATTTATCCATGATATCAATTTCTCCATAGTATCATGAAAATCCCAGTCTAACTAAGTATCATCCATAGTTCCCATATGATGACGAAGTTACACTAAGAGCTTCTACATGGAAGAGTTAAAATATGATATCCAAAAAGAATAACATAAAGCACTGCTAAACATCATTCTCACAATCTTTGTAAGGTCTGCGAGTTTGACACAAAAGACACACAAAATTTTTTAAATAAAAGACAAAGGAGTCCATCAATAATTCAAAGGTCAAATGCACAAGTCGACTAGATACAAAGAGATTCCTGATAATATAGGCATAAAAGTACAATTACTTCTTGAAATTGTTGAAAAGACAAAGAATACCTTAGTGTCCAAGAAAATTAGAAAGTCAACCATCTGTCATATGTCCTACATAAATCACAATAAGAGATATCACATCAAATTCAAGCAAGTAAAAACAATCATGTCAAAATAACAACCCAAGAGATTTTTGACTAATTGTTGAATCACATCATTAAAAGGTTAAGATTAGTTCAATTATGAACTTCCATTTATAATAGTACAGGTAAAAATCAAAGTCGTGAAATACCCCCATGTCGAATTCATAAAAGCGTATAGCACTGTAAGAGGAATTCCTTCTTGAAAGAAGCTGTTAGCACGTGCAAAATTTTTTATGGCTTCATTGTCTTTCCCCTAGCCTCTGTATCATTTTTCATGTCTCTGGCTAAAACCATAAGCAAAATATTCAAAAACTAGCCATTACCCTTTGTAAAACCCTGGCCCTATTCTAATTTGATATTACCTTTTCTGGGTCACTTAAAGGTCCTATAGTGCATGTGCTTTTTATTTTTAGTTGGCCCCTGCTTTAATTTTTCCCAAGTTTTTATACCCCGGCCGCCTTTTAATTTTCCGAAGTCCTCTGCGCCTAAATTTTTCCTTATAAGCCTAAGTCTTAGGATTTAATTTTTCCTATGTTCTGGCTAAATATTTTCCTGGGCCCGACTTTGACAACATCTAAATCCAACAGTTGTCATTAAAATGCAAGGGTTTTGTCAGAGGCATGAGAAGCTGAGCCCGCTGTGGATTTTATTGTATGACGTTGCCTTTCTCTGTAGATGGGTCCACTGCCAGGTAAGCACACATGGCATTTCCTTATTGGCTGAAGGAAATAGTGAAGTGGCAGGGTTTTTAGAATGAATGAATAAATTGTATGTTTGTCTGCTAGATTCGATGATGTGGCGGTCTCTGATTCATTGGAGTATCCTATACAGCATAGTGGGGTCATGCTCTATGGTATTGGCTAAGATTCCAGATCGACGATTAGCGTGAATGTGCATAGAATCTTTTAAGAACTTTAGATCTTATGCCATTCATCAGATCCTTCAGGTGTTCATGTCAGAGATAAAGGTAGCTCCAAAGTTACACATAGGCACAGTTGGTAGTTTTTCATTGGTCCACGATTTATTGTCTTGGCGCTTGTCAGTGGGACCTAGTTTCCGGATGTGTCAGAGGGCCCTGATGTTGTTAGTAAATCAATGGTTGGCGTAAGTTCTTATGAGATGTGTCAGAGGTTTAAGATCTTGTGCCAACCATTGATTTCATTTCCTGTTAGAGGGTTGTCAGGGTAGGGAGGAGGTTCTAGATCAATGACAGGCATATAGTCTGATAGGATCTTCTGACTGCATGAGATTTTAAGATGACCGTTGATCTTCTAGGTAGGCTCAGGAAAGAGTTTAGTGATTCTGAAAAGGTTCTTAGGGGCTCAGACAAATTGCAAAGGTTTCACTCATTCACGGAAAAGGATAGCAGTGCTCTGATTTGACTGGCAATTCAGCAAACAAGCATTTGCGTAATCGCTAACTAACTTGGTAGAGGTAAAAAGTGTTTCACAAACTGGTAGAAACCTTGTCACCAGTTTGCTAGATGTGGGACCAAGGTTAAATGTTTTCTTTTAGTCGCCAGGTTGTGGAGTTAAAAATGGGTTAAGGTTTTCTTTCTACAAATAAGGAAATGCCTTGTCGTGTGGTCGCTAAAGGTAAACCCGAGGTGACTGGTTGAGTTAAAGCCATAAAAGACCAAGAAAAGAAGAGATCTAACAGCCATGACTTAAAGTTAACCTGATTTTAAATTTAGACTGCCAATTTGCTGCAAGCACCATAAAGTAGCTGTTTATTTTCAAATTGAATTTCTGAGGGTTTCTTAGCGACAAAAAGGACCGAAATTGTATGTTTTCATGAGCAGATTTGATTTGTTTGGTGGTGTTTGCTATTGTAGTGTGGTCTAGGGTGTTCTTTGATCATCTTCAGGGGTTTGTATTGTGTGGTTTTGTGCTCGAGGCATGTTGTAGGTGGCCAAAAATGGTTGACAAATTTGAATTTTCATGATTTGCAGTACTTTCCCAGAGGTCTATCATGAGTGCAAATCTTCCTCAAGCATGGCCGACTGGTTTTCTTCCCCTGCATTTATTTTGTGACAATTTTTAGTGGGTTTAGTGGTTGAAAGCCTAATCCTAGTCACCCGAAGCTTGATGCATCCTCTTTGAGGATTCCAAGGTGACTAGGAGGTATATAGTGTAGAATTTTTGAATTAGTGTGGGTTCCAAAACTTTTCTTTTGGTCCCTAGTTGTTGATGGTTTTATATTGAAAGAGGAGCTGGATTTTGGGCATTTTCTCTATCTTTGTGTTTCTCTGATTTTATATTGATCTGGAATGTGTTAATGAAAATGCTATTGAGTTCCAATCTTGCATTTGTGTATGTCTTCTTGTTTTGTTTCTGAGCTCATATATGTTAGTGTCACAAAGTGTATTAGCATATGGTAAACAAAGAGTATTGTGAAGTCATCTCTGAGTTCCTAACAAAGTTAGGATTAAAGTCTTTTGGGTGAGTTCAGTGAGTTTACAACCAAGTAAGAATCGAATGTCCATGTGTTTGAGGGAGAGGGGTAATAGGAAAAGCACTTATCCTAAGCCCAGGAGTGTTTGATTTAAGATCTTCAGTTGATGTATATAATTGGGTGACTCTTTGCCCTAGGTTAAGGCACTAGTCCATCCTCTGGAGGCATTTCATTGTTATCAACTGCACACACACATTTAAATGATAAAATCTTCAATCATTTAGTAAAGAGTATATTGGTATAACATTTTATGATTCTTTTGAAGAAGTGAATCAAGGGTACACCCGCCTAAGCATTAAGGCTCAAAGTGTAGGAGGAGCTCTTTTGATCCTTGTTAATTGGCCCTCTTCCTTGTAGACTTGGGAGTGGTGATAGAGTCAAAGTTATATTAAAGTTATCCATCAAAGTATAAATCTACAAGTTGAAGATCAAAGGGAAATACCAACAAAATGGCAACTCTATTGGGGAGAGTCTAGAGATAAAAGTTTTTAAAGTGCACTCTTGTTTCCCTGTTGTATTCAGTTAAGGTTTTCTTATCTAGGTGGGTGGTGAATCAAGAGGTTAGAACCAGTGTCATACTATAAATCATGGAAAAGAGGAGGAATACTAGGTCATTTTTCAGAAATAATCGGGAAGTCACTTTGGAACAATTGCCTAGATAGGAGAAGAAGAGTTGGATTAGAAGGAATGGTGAGTCTACTAGTGCTCGCATAAGAGAACAAAGAAATACTAGAGGTAGAGCACCACATGTTTCATCAAGTGAGGAAGGTTCACAAGATAGAGTTTCTAGATCAGATGGTGGTCACTCTAAGGATAGATTTTATGATACCCCAGAGGCTGTATTTCAGGACAAGGGTCCATTGCCTGCAAGTTAGGATGAACAAGCTAGAGAGATGGGTTTGGAGATTGATTTAGATCTTGATGAAGATAATTTCAGAAGAGACCCCATGAGACCAAGGCAAGTCCACTTCCCATATCAAAATCTTATTGATATGGCTATGTCATCAAGTTCTGATGACATTATGGTAGACCCGGATGATTTAATTGCACTAAGGTTACAGTTAGCAGAATAGGATGCATACATAAGAGGTTATAAGAGGAGAGAGAAGCTAAAAAGGTAAATGCTCTAATAGAAAGATAGTCTCTCCTTAGAAAGATTAATGAAATGAAGGAGAGAAACAAGATGCTTGCTTCTGCTCCTGAGACTTTGCAACATGATGTCTTTGGTGATCTTGAGGCTTTGAGGAGTGAGCAGGAGTGCTTACTGCAAGATCACAATTTTGATAAGGAGGGCCCTGTGATCAGACAGGTTCAAATTTATGCTTCCCTCCCTAAAAATAAAGATGGACATGAGATCACTAGGCCTACTATTGCTGTTGGTGAGAAAGGAAAGCAAAAGCTATTGGGACATCAAACAAGTAGATCATTGACAATACCAGGGGTCCCACCACCGAATTCAAATAAGGACATAGAGATAGAAAGAAGAAGAAAAGAAGATGAGGACCTTGCAAGAGAATTAGAGAGCACTGAAATTGAAGCTTCCATTGTAGAAAAGAGAAGAAAGATCCAGTTCTTGAAGGCTTCATCAGCCAATGCTCTTGGTCCATTTGCTACTGAACTAGGTATGCCATCTATGACTATTGCTATTCCACTTAGTAATGCTACTAGTTCAATTCCTTCTTCATCTACTAGGATAGGTGCTAATCCTAGGCAGTAGTCAAATGCACAAGTAGATGGAAATGCAAATGCAAATGTTAATCCTAGGGTTAACACTAGTTCAAGTTTTCAAAGAAGACCTATGCAATTAGAAGGCTATAGGAAAATTAGTTTTGATGGAATTCCTGGTTACCCGAATGCTTTTCCAAATGATATAAGAGATAAGGTACCTAAGTTTGCTAGGTATAATGCTATTAGTTGTGAGGAGCATCTTAGGCTATTTTTTGATATGTTTAATGATTATGAGGTAGAGCGTGAGGATGTAGTCATGAAATTGTTTGTTCAATCTCTAATGGAGGATGCTAGAGATTGGTTTAAGAGACTTCTTGATAAATGTATTGATACTTGGGATTCCTTTGAGAGATTTTTAAAGAGCAGTATGGTGATAGGCCTAATGCTAGCTTCATGTTGAATGAATTCAATACCATAAGGAAAAATCAGAATGAGTCCGCAGCTAAATTCAACATGAGATTTCAGAAGGGTATGTATAAGTTGTTCCAAGTTATGCAGTTAGATAACAATGTTTGTCTGACCACATACTTCAATGCATTTGATGGAAAAATGGGATACTTGTTGAGGGACAAAGAACCAATAAATCTCAAAGATGCTTTTAGGATTGCTGTCAATATTGAGAATAATATGAAAATATCAAGAAATTTGGGTGGGAAGAGACATGACCCTAAGTTGTTTGGGGACAAGAAATACAAAAAAGAAAATAATAGGAGTGTTGGAACTAGGAGGCAAGAAGAAGATAAATTGGACAAGGTGCTCACTGCATTGAAGGATTTGGAGGCACCTGCAAATAGGAACATTAGTGCTCCTACCAGTGAAAGGCCTCAGTTCAACAACAATTTCAATAAGAAGAATAGATTGTAGAACTACCCCTACAACACCCAATGGAAGGATGGCAAGCCTATTGTCCCTGCTGTAAGAAATAACAATGACAGAAGTGTCCCTGACCCTCTACAAAAAGCTTCAATAAATGTCATGGGGGACATACCTTGGTGTGTTGCATGCCAATCCCCTCATTCTACACAACATTGTGTGGTTGCACATTCTATGGCTGCAAATGAAGATTGTGGCAGTGAGGAGATAGATCAAGAAGAAGATCAAGATGATGTTGGATGCAACATGGTTACTTCATATCTGGGATATGAGGATGATTCTAATTTTGATGAAGAAGCAAATGTAAATGTGAAGAGACACAATCAGGCCCTTTTTCATCAAGATGTTTTTTCTGATGGTGAAGACATTGATAAGAAGACGTGTAACATGAACTCTTCTTCTGAGCCAATAAATTTAAGAAGACCTTCTAGAGAAGAGATCGATAGGATTACTATAGAAATGATTGCTCAAGTGAAAACTAGAGGCATGGTGGCAAGGAATACAAATGAGAAAGCTGCAGGAATGTTTATAAAGAGTACCAACTCTGGAGAGCCTAATGAGAACAAATCAAAAGGTGATCACATGGTGAAACTCAAGAATGTAAAAGGTAAGAATTGTGAGCCTAAGGGAGTTGGAGTTGAAAGATTTTCTAATGAGATTGAGAAGCCAGTTAACACAATGGCTAAGATTGAAAAATGAGGGTGGCCAATACACCTAATATATGAAATAAACAAAAGGATGCTAAGGTAGTGTAGATTGAGATTCCTTCCTCTGCTCCTGTTGATATGTTGGCTGTATTGTCCCAAATTATAGTTAAGGTTCCACTGTTAGAATTTTTGAGGATCCCTGAAGACAAAGACAGAGCTATTGCATGGGTAGATAATGTTCATAATAATGATGTTTCATACAATGGATCTCAGGATAAAGCTTTGAAAAGTGTTGCTTCTTAGGGAATTGTATCTCAAATTCCTCCTATATATTTGGATAGTTCTATTAATGCTAGCCTTGAAAACATTGATCCATTCTTTTTAAGTGTTCTTGTGAATGGAATGAAACTAAGAAATTGTATGATTGATAGTGGTGCCTCTAATACTGTTATGCCTTTTAAAATCATGGAGAAGTTGGGTCTTAAAGTTGATACGGTTCAAGGCAGATGTTGTGCAAAGGATCAAAGGGAGGTACTAGTTATTGGGACTATCAATGCAATGCCATATAGGATGGCAACATATCTAGAGAAAGAGTTAACAATGAGTGTTTTGGTGGTGGACATCCCTCCTCATTATGGGATGTTACTATCTAGAAGGTGGAGTGCTGCCATGGGTAGAAGTTTACAGTGTGATCTGTCCTATGCCACTTTCAAGATTGATGATCAATTTGTCAAGATTGATCAAGAGCCAAGAGTATGCCACATGATTGAGAGAAATATTGACAATGAGACTACATGTTTTGTGGATACTGATATTAATGCTTTTAGGGTAGAGATCCCTGTATTTGAAAATGAACATATTTTGTCACCTATCTCTATTGAGGTAAGTGTTAATTCTATGAAGGGTGATTTGTGGGTAATGTACTTTGACGGTGCAAATTGCATAGATGGAGCAGGAGCAAGTATTTTACTTATTTCTCTTGATGGAAATACCTACAAATTTTCTTTCACATTGAATTTCTTTTGTACCAAAAATATAGTAGAATATGAGGCATTGTTGTTAGGACTAAGGTTGGCACAAAAGCATGGAATTAAATGTTTAAGTGTTGTTGGTGATTCTGAGTTGGTGGTGTCCCAAGTCAGGTCAGTATATGCTTCCAAGAACAAGAAGTTGAAACAATATAGGAATGCAGTTTGAGATTTGACTGAAAATTTTGATGCCTTCAATATTGAGTGGAAGGATAGGAGTAACAATAAGATGGCTGACTTGTTAGCCAATATTGCAATCAATCCCACTGATATTACTTTTTTTGGTATCTCTAAAGTTGAAATTTAGGCTAGGCCTAGTATACTAGACAATATTGAAAATTGGCAAGTTTTTGATGATGATAATGATATCTTGAATTTTATGAGTTGTGAAGATTAGTATCATGGTCAGGAATTTGATTGTTCAGCCTTGGTGGAGTCTATAGAAAGAAAAGAGGTTGTCTTTGGCAATGAGTTCATTCTGCTTAAAACTAACAAGGTGCCCAAGGGGCTTGTTGTTTTGGAGACTGTCTTTGATAACTAGGATAGAGTTCAAAAGAATATCAAAGTGGAAGATCATGCTGGTCTAGACGAGATAAATCTTGGAACACATGAGGCACCTAAGAAAGTATACATTGGTAGAGATATATCTCAAAAGGTAAAGAAATCTTTGATTGAACTGTTAAGAAAATTCAAGCACATTTTTTCATGGTCATATGATGACCTAAAGGTTTATAGAGAAGATTTGTTTCAGCATGTTATTCCATTGAAAGAAGATGCTAAACCTTTCTGGAAAAAAAAAGGCCTATTAATCCTACTTTGGCACCCAAGATGCAAGAATAGTTAATGAAGCTGAGAGATGATGGAATTAATAGGCCTATAAGGCATTCTTCTTGGGTGTAAAATCTTGTTCCTATGAGAAAGAAGAATGGTGACATCAGGCTTTGTGTGGACTTCAAGAATTTGAACATCAGCTCATTAAAGGATAACTATTGTCTGCCCAATATGGAAGCTATGTTGCAGAGAGTAACTGAATTAGAATTGATGTCTATGATGGATGGTTTCTCTGGTTACAATTAGGTCATTGTCAAAGAATTGGAGGAATTCAAGATAGCTTTTACAACACCGTGGGGGACATATGTTTATGTGAGAATGCCTTTTGGTCTCACAAATGCTGGTGCTACTTTTCAGAAGGCAATGGATGTTTCCTTTTTAGATTTTATCAATGATTTCCTTATTGTATATCAAGATGATTTAACTGCCTATTCCAACAAGGAAGAAGACCATTGTACTCATTTAGAGAAAATATTTATGAGGGCTTTGGAATTTGGTAGTTCATTAAATCCAAGGAAATGTGCTTTTGGTGTCATTGAAGGTAAGTTGCTTGGCCACTTGGTTGGAAAGCAAGGAGTGAGAATTGACCCTGAGAGGGTAGTAGCTATTGATAAAATTCAAAGACCAAAGAATGTTAAAGGGATTCAGTCCTTCTTTGGTCAGGTCAATTTCTTAAGAAGGTTTGTGACAAATTTTGCAGAGGTTACTAGACCTATTTCTAAGATGTTGAAGAAGGGATCTGCAATCAATTGGGAGGGTGAGCCTGATGAGGCTTTCAAAAATATCAAGCAGGCTATTAAAGATGCACCAATGCTTAAGGCACCTGATTATAATGTCCCAATGCATATCTTTTCCTTTGTATCTTTTCACACTATTGCTGCAGTTTTGTTACAAAAGAATAAGGATGGTTTTGAGTAGCCTATTGCATTTTTCAATAAATATTTACAAGTTGCTGAATTGAAGTATGACATCAATGAGAAACAAGCATATGCACTTGTGAAGGCAATCAAGGCTTTTAGATGTTACTTGATGGGGGCAGTTGTGATTGCTTTTGTGCCAAGTGCAGTTGTGAAGGATATTTTCTCACAGCAAGGGGTATCTAGAAGAAGATGCAGATGGATCAATAGGATTCAAGAATTCAATGTTGACATCAAAATTAGTAAATTGGTTAGAGGATAGGGATTGTAAAAACTAATGGCCCAATCCAATCTTGATGCTAATTAGGTAAATCATTCTAAAATTGATTATACATGTGATATGGATGATTGTATCTAGTATCAAGATATCATCTATTATCTAAGAAATATGAAATGTCTAGATAACATGAATGATAATCAGAAGTGGACATTGAAATTACAGGCCATCAAGTATGTAATTGTGAAATGTAAATTGTATAGAAAGAATTTAGATTGCATACTTATGAAATGTGTAGATGAAAATTAGGCTAGCAAGCTGTTAAAAGAAATGCATGAGGGAGTTTGTGGTGGGCATTATATGGGTAAAACAACTGCTCATAAAATCTTGGGAGTAGGATTTTGGTGGCCCACAATCTTCAAGGATGTAGAACAGTTGGTAAGGAGGTGTGATGCTTGTCAAAGGTTCTCTGGTAAGCTTAAATTTTTAGGTAACGTGCCATTAAAACCAGTAGAAGTATAGACTCCTTTCTAACAATGGGGAATTGATTTCATAGGGGAGATACCAAAAAAGTCAAGTGGAGGACACTCATGGATCTTAGTTGCCACTGATTACTTTACAAAGTGGGTAGAAGCTATACCTACAAGAAATGCAACTAGTAAGGTGGTAATTGATTTTCTATTGAATAATATTGTTACAAGGTTTGGTTGCCCTGAGAGAATAGTAAGTGATAATGCCATGTGCTTTAGGTCTATTGAATACAAGGAATTCTACAAAGGTTTAGGAATTCAAGTTTCTAATTCCTCACATTATCATCCACAAGGAAATGGTCAGACATAATCTACTGATAAGAGTTTGATTAAAATCCTAAAGAGGATTCTTGAAAAGAATAAAAAAGCATGGAATTCAAAGCTGCCATTAGCTCTATGGGTAGATAGGGTAATTGTGAAGAGGGCAATTGGTTGTGCACCATTTGACCTAGTATATGGAATACATGCAAGAATGCCTCAGAATAACTTATTGGAAATGTACAAATTTGTTCAATTATATGATGATGATATAGATGATGAGATGTAGTTGAGGATTGAGTACCTCATTAGATTGGATGAAACTAGAAGGGAATCAGTTGCAAGGAATGCCAAATTGGAGTTGCAGGCTAAGAATTTGTATGACAAGAAGACTTTTGACAAAAGGTTTGAGCCTGGTGATTTGGTATTAATTTGGAATGCCATATTGAAGGATAAGGGAAAACATGGTAAGTTTGATCCCATCTAGCTAGGGCCATATCTGATTCATGAGAAATGGGGCCAAGATTCATACATTGTGAAGGAATTAAATGGTGATATTTAGGAATTGCTAGTTCATGGACAATTCTTGAAGAAATACTTCAATTGAAGGTATTCTTTTTCCATGAATAGTAGTTAGGTCTATACAAATTGTAAATTCTATAAATAAGTTGCTTGCCTCTGCCTTGTGTTGCCCTAGTCTGTAGGGTTTTGGTCCTATTGCTCTCCATTGTCAGTATTTTCCAGTGGGATGGTCTACTTTAAACCAATGATTCTAGATCCTTGCTATGCCTACAGGAGGCATACATCCCTAGAAAGAGCCACTTTTAGCATGTGAAATTTTTTTTATGGCTTCATTGTCTTTCCCTTGGCCTCTATATCATTTTTCATGTCTCTGGTTAAAACCCTAAGGAAAATATTCAAAAACTAGCCGTTACCCTTTGTAAAACCTTGGCCCTATTCTAATTTGATATTAACTTTTCCAGGTCACTTAAAGGTCCTATAGTGCACATTCTTTTTATTTTTAATCAGCCCCTGCTTTAATTTTTCCTAAGTTTTTATACCCCAATGACCTTTTAATTTTCCGAAGTCCTCTGCACCTAAATTTTTCCTTATAAGCCTAAGTCTCAGCATTTAATTTTTCCTATGTTCTGGCTTAATATTTTCCTAGGCCCGGCTCTGACAACATCTACATCTGACGGTTGTCATTAAAGTGCAAGGGTTTTGTTAGAGGTATGCGAAGCTGCACCCACCATGGATTTTATTGTATAACATTGCCTTTCTCTGCAGATGGGTCCACTGCTAGGTAAGCACACATGGCATTTCCTAATTGGCCAAAGGAAATAGTGAAGTGGCAGGGTTGTTAGAATGAACAAAGAAATTTTATGTCTATCTGTCAGATTCAGTGATGTGGTGGTCTCTGATTCCTTGGAGTATCCTATACAACACAGTGGCGTCACACTCTGTGGTATTGGCTAAGATTCTAGATCGATGATTAGTGTGAATGGGCATAGAATCTTTTAAGACCTTCAGATCTTATGCCATTCATCTGATCCTCTAGGTGTTCATGTCAGAGATAAAGGTAGGTCCAAATTACACATAGGCATAGTTGGTAGTTTTTCACTAGTCCACAATTTATTGTCTTGGTGCTTGTAAGTGGGACCTAGTTTCTGGATGCATTAGAGGGCCCTAATGTTGTCAGTAAATCAATGGTTGGCATAAGTTCTTATGAGATGCGTTAGATTTTTAAGATCTTGAGCTGACTATTGATTTCATTTCCTATCAGAGGGTTGTCAGGGTAGGGAGGAGATTCTAGATCAATGATAGGCATATAGTCTGATGGGATCTTCTGACTAGATGAGATTTTAAGATGGCCGTTGATCTTCTAGGTGGGACTAGGTGAGTGTTTAGTGATTCTCACAAGGTTCTTAGCAGCTCAGACAAATTGCAAAGGTTTCACTCATTTGTGAAAAAGGATAACAGTGCTCTGATTTGACTGGTGATTCAGAAAACAAGCATTCACGTAATCGCTAACTAACTTGGCAGAGGTAAAAAGTGTTTCACAAACTAGCAAAAACCTTCTGTCACCAGTTCACTAGATGTGGGACCAAGGTTAAATGTTTTCTTTTAGTCATCAAGTCACAGAGTTAAAAATGGGTTAAGGTTTTCTTTCTACGAATAAGGAAATGCCTTGTCACGTGGTCACTAAAGGTAAACCCGAGGTGACTGGTTGAGTTAAAGCAATAAAAGACTACGAAAAGAAGAGATCTAATGACCATGACTTAAAGTTAACCTAATTTTAAATTTAGACCTCTGATTTGCTGTAAGCACCATAAAGTAGCTGTTCATTTTCAAATTTGAATTTCTGAGGGTTTCTCAGCGATAGAAAGGACCAAAATCAAATGTTTTCATGGCCACATTTGATTTGTTTGGTGGCATTTGCTATTGTAGTGTGGTCCAGGGTGTTCTTTAATCATCTGTAGGGGTTTGTACCATGTGGTTTTGTGCTTGAGACATGTTGCAGGTGGCCAAAAAGGGTTGACCAATTCAAATTTTCATGATTTGTAGTACTTTCCCATAGATCTATCATGAGTGCAAATCTTCCTCAGGCATGGCTGACTGGTTTTCTTCCCCTGCATTTATTTTGTGACCATTTTCAATGGGTTTAGTGGTTGAAACCCTAATTCTAGTCACCCGAAGCTTGATGCATCCTCTTTGAGGATTCCCAGGTGACTAGGAGGTATATAGTGTAGAATTTTTGACTTAGTGCGGGTTCCAAAACTTTACTTTTGGTCCCTAGTTGTTGATGGTTTTATATTGAAATAGGAGCTGGATTTTGTGCCTTTTCCCTATCTTTGTGTTGCTCTGATTGTATATTGATCCTGAATGTGTTAATGAAAATGCTATTGAGTTCCAATCTTGCATTTGTGTATGTCTTCTTGTTTCAGTTCTGAGCTCATATATGTTAGTGTCACAAAGTGTATTAGCATATGGTAAACAAAGAGTATTGTGAAGTCATCTCTGAGTTCCTAAAAAATTTAGGATTAAAGTCTTTTGGGTGAGTTCAGTGAGTTTACAACCAAGTAAGAATCGAATGTCCATGTGTTTGAGGGAGAGGTGTAATAGGCAAAGCACTTATCCTAAGCCCAAGAGTATTTGATTTAAGATCTTCAGTTGATGTATATAATTGGGTGACTCTTTGCCCTAGGTTAAGGCACTAGTCCATCCTCTGGAGGCATTTCATTGTTATCAACCACACACACACATTCAAATGATAAAATCTTGAATTAGTTAGTAAAGAGTATATTGGTATAACATTTTATGATTCCTTTGAAGAAGTGAATCCAGGGTACACCCGCCTGAGCATTAAGGCTCAAAGTGTAGGAGGATCTCTTTTGATCCTTGTTAATTGGCCCTCTTCCTTGTAGACTTTGGAGTGGTGATAGAGTCAAAGTTATATTAAAGTTATCCATCAAAGTATAAATCTACAAGTTGAAGATCAAAGGGAAATACCAACAGAAGCTTTAAACACCTGTTCACAAAAGTCAGCTAGGACAAGAATATTGTGGGAGTGAATTTTCACCCTACCACGAAGCATTAACACTTCCCCAGAATCCTTCCTAACATGAAGGATACCCAACCGAGCTAGAAGTAATCAAACAAAGTAAAACTAAGGACTAATGGAAAATGTGTTATTTGATACATCCATATTCATTTTCCAATATAACATGTCATCAACTTCTAAAAGCATACCTTGTAATCTTCTTCCATTTCATACATATAGAAAATATTGTGAAAATATTTTCATAATGCATAGTACATCATGTTTCATGGTGCATCCAACATACATATAGGAACATAACAAAATCCTTCTCCTAACACTGATATAATATAAAAAAAACATGTCAAGCTCTTACATTTCCGCCAATATCTCTTTTAGTTCAAATGATATTTATATATTGAATTCATCATAGTACATAGAGAAAAGCCAAAAATACACATAAAAATTTCATTTCATAACAAAACATAAATTATATCAATGATTTACAAGTACTTCGCAATAGGTCTAAAGAATTTACATGCCTAAGATTTCCCTTATCTATCTACTCATTAAGATTTGATTTTCACCTCTTATATTTTCTATAATGATGAAATAAGAAATAACAATAACTTAAATCATTCTCATCAAGACATGGATAAACCATAAGCATCATTCTGACATATTAAACTAGAAACATCAACTCTTTCTTGAGTAACATGTTGAGAATCTCTTTTATTATGTATCGAACCAATATAGAAGAACTTATACGTAGTTCCAATCTAAACTTAAGGCTAACAAACATTCCATCCCCACGATTCTCAATAGGCAATATAATTTCATAATAAATCTAAGGAATTCCAAGAACATATAGGCTTTTCTTTATAAGATCTTTTATTTCTTTTAGTACAAAGAAACACAAACAAACATTCTTGCATACATCAGCACATGCAAATACCCTTTACCTTATTATTTTATCTGGTATACAAATTAATCATAATCTCCAAAAGTATGCACTTTTTAATGTTTTAGATATGGCCTTACATTCATATAATCATTCAGTCATACATAATATTTATCTATGCATAAACACTCAATGTAAAGATAAAAAAAATAAGCTTACACATAGGCATGGTAAGCTATTCCTTAAAAAAAATCTAGGATCTTTGTTGTCGTTTTATTTTTGTTTACATAGAGAAAAAATTATAAATATATATACAAAGCTAAAAAAACTATTAAAGAGGATCTCAAGTAATGTCTTTAGGCCCACCGATTTATAATTCCACAAGGAATCAATAATGTTACAATGGTGATCAAAATCCAAAAGGCAATTTATTTTAAAGAAGATAAGTTGTTCTACTAAAGTGTACATTTCTTTGGCTACTACAAATCCATCTCTACTACTACTAGAAACATGATACTCACCAAACACAAATAACTATATGTGTTATCGAAAAGAAAACTAAGGAATGATGCCCAATCCAAAGATATAACAATACACATCTTCAGGAAAAATGATATTCCATCCTTAAATTTCTTCTTGTACCTTTTCTTATGGAATGCATAAGACTATTTATCCACTCACGTTGTTCCAACTATTTTAAAGATTTTCCTCTTTTCAAATTTGACTTCAAAACCACCACAAAACAAACTACCAAACATGAGGAACAAAGAACAATGATTTTTAAGCACAAGATCAATCTTTAAGGAGGAAAAGAATCACACTTAACACTTATGTCTACAACAAGATTAACGATTCAAGGTAGAAGATTCCAAAAATATTACCTTAGAGTACAAATTTCCCAATACTCAAAACAAACTCCTAACATTAATTTTAACCTTAAACATGTAGCGTTGAATATAAAAAAATAAAAATACAGAAAAACCTCAATGTTTTTCATGGCAGTCTATCCTCTAGATTCAGCTCTGAGTTTCATCTACATGAGAGATCCATCTTGTAATCTATCGATGCATTGCTGACATGGCTTATGATCATCTTTAGCTTGTTTCTGGTCTCAGAGGAAAAGTTGAGGGAGGGCTTGTTGAGGAGCATGAGAAGCTACAAAACAAGGGTTCCAAGAAGAAGAGAGACATCAAGAATCCAATTTTTTCTCTGTTTGAATGCTCTCCAGCAGTCAGCTCCCACAAATACAATTACAACTATACACCCAAAAGACAAGCCCACAAAGGCCATGAGAATGGCTAGATTATAGAAACCACCCATGAGGTTTCTATTGTCCTCATAGCCTAATAACTTAGACAATGCAGACACCTGCTCAGTCTCCTTGAAATCACCCATCTTCTACCTTCTATACTAACATGCTCCACTGATGCTTTCACTAGAGATGCTATAGCTCTAGCTGTTCTATAGTAATGGGGATCTGGATTATACCTTCTGTAGTCTATACAACTTCTTAACACACGCTCACCTTCTTCACTCACCTGCGCTTGCATGCTATGTGTAGTGGAGACATGGCAAGTCAATATCAAAATGAGCAAGATAACAAGGATGAGGGTGATCACCACTGACTTCCCCATTGCACACTTCTTTTGATACCCAAAGACCTAGCTTAGATCAGATATGCTATAGTAGATGAAGAAGAATATTAAGATGACCGCATAGAAGGGAAAGGTAGCTATATTTAGAGAGACAACATTTGAATACTTCAAATCGTAGTTATAATTTTGAGTGAGAGGCATTCAAACTCATAGTGTCTGTAAACGATTCAGCATATGATTATGATAGAAATGCTAAGTAGAATGGACTGTCCTCTCCCATGTCCACTATGTCCAAATAAAATGGAGAAATTTTCTCCATTACTTAAAATAAGGTGTAACTAAATCCTAAATTTAAGGAATTGACACGACAACAAAAAAAATTAAAAAATGGGTTGTGACATCCTTCCCCCCTTAAGAATGCATCATCTCGATGCATAATTCAAAATTTGCAATCATAATCAAAGAAAAATAAATAAATTTACAATAGACATAATTTATAATCTTTCATTATTTAAATGCATGTATACACTTTTATATTCTAGCATAAAATAAACAGAATTCAATTTTATTTATTTACTTAAAGTTAAATTTCCATTGGTTATACATTCTAGTAAGTACACACACCAAAAAAAGAAAAAAGCCAAACACATTTGGATAAAAAACAAACGCACTTGTATCAAAATTATTTCAAGAATATTTTCTATGTGAGTGGGTGAATTTTATTACTACCCTTCAGTTTTACAAGGTTAGAGTTACCTCTCTCCGACAATATTCCCCCTCAATAATAATAGTGTGTCGTTCCATCTGTGATACACATGAACAAAATCAAAGTATTAGTTCATGTCATTATCATAATTAAAATTAAAAATATAACATTCTCATAACTCAATGCTTTCAAAAATAACTTACATGATACTCTTAAGTAGAAACAAAGTACCTAAATTCCTATGCTTAGTACACCTTACCGTAGAATCACAATAATTGAGCACATTTTTGGTTGCTTTGGATCCACATTCTTGGCTTACTCTTATTTATATACTCACAATATTTTTAGTCCATTCATAATGTCAATACTTCAGAAAAGAAAAATTTCAATATACTATATTAATGAGAAAAGAGTCATTTGAAGATTGCAAAATTTCAATTAAAATATTCGTTAAATCAAAAATTGATCACAAGTAAGTAAATAATTCATACATACCATCTAACATGTGGTTCTTAATAGGTGAGAAAATCATTCATACATCCTCAATCTCCTGAAAAGATTAGTAGATCCATTTTCCCATTTATGTGACATAGGCCCTCATACCCATCTCGTCACAATAATATTTCAAAAGAAAATTTTAACTCATTTCATCATAGCATTCATATTTTATATCTAAAATAATATAAGTCCTACAAGTCTTGCATCTTAATACGAATAAGCATTCACATTTTCATCAATGTAATGCAAGTGTGCTTCATCTAAGCATAAGCATCCAAATAAATCATGATAATTCATCACCATATAAAATCAACACATCAATGTATGTTATACATCTAGGACAATGCATCCAAAAGCATAACCATTGAGAGCAATCCAAAAATAAGATACTTAAGTATAATATGACATATGTCCTTCCATAAATCCCTCTCACCTATGCTATTGGATAGTCAGTCATCCATCTGCTAATCTCGAGATGGGAGTGTGGCTCAGACACTTGTCTATTTTATCCACAAAGCTTTACACTTCCTTGGGATTCTACCCACTCGTAGAATTTCCAACACTACAATGTCCAAAAAATAAAAGGTAGGGGGTTATCTGTGAGGCCATCAAACTCTCTATTATTCATGGATGTAGTAGGGATATGGAACATGGGAAACATATTTAAGAAAACATATGTAAACAAGCTTTTGCCAAAGCATCTTTTTATCACCAGGAATGAAAACTGGCAGGTAGAGAAACATCCCTTTCTACCCTTCCCTATTTACTTCTTCCACATTAGCACCCTCACCAAAAGGTAAGCTTTATAATACACTTACATAGTATAAAAATGATACAAACACAAGTATATCATTTATTCCTTTCCATTTAATATTGTATTAACAAAAAGCATAACAATCACATAATAAATAAACTAGTCTAATGAATTATGTCTTTCATCATGGGCAATCATAATACATCATAAATAGTCATTTAAGAAGAAAGTATTGACCATTCTATCAAAAACAACAATAGTGCTTCATAACCAAATAATTCTATTCCATTTCTAGCAAACATGTCTACCTACTCATTGCTCATCAAATTCATCAACTAGTACCTCTCTTTCAATCACCTCATAATAATTTCTTTGAAGGTCTCAAATACAATCATCCAAGGGGTAGTAATATCTTATTAGAGTCAAAAAGATGTATTTTCCATGGATTCCATCATTTTGTGAATATCCATGTAATACTCCTCACAGCATAAAAAATTACATTAAAGAATATCAATCAATGTTAATTATTTCATAAAATGCATTTCTCATATACACAACCCTTTACATGTCAATCTAGTTTGACCATTTCATAATAGTTGAAACATATTTAAAGTAACATATGAATGCAGGATGAGGAATGGTATGTACTTCATAATATAATCCATTTAATAATCTATCAATGTTGCACGTTGAAGATGAAAGATGACATCATTTCACATCACATGACTTGCAACATAAAACACATATTCTAGTTACCACAAGATCATGAGAAATCACAATATTCAAAGTTACAAATTTCAATTTAAATTCTCAATGGTCATAAGAAAAATCAAAGAAGTGTGAACAAAATATCAGTTGATTGAAAAAACTCAAAATTGGTGGCTAGATGGTCACAAGAGGACTTAAAATTTCAAGCTAGTCCTTCACCACTTTCAAAGTTCATCAAAGTTCAAAATAAAACATCAATTGAAACCAAATCACATTTATAGAGTGACTAACACTAACCACAAGGAGGGATTAAAAGCTACATGTCACCTTGTGTCCAAGGTATGCTAAAGGACATGACCATACTTCTAGAACATAAATCTCAAAGATTACATCATCATGTAGTAACACATTTAATTGGTTAATACAACATATAATTGTTAATTGTTTCTTTAATTTTTGAAAAATCATGCCATGCAAGCTAAGACATATAAATATATTTTCATAATTTTTGTATGAATTTCTATTCCATATAAACATGTTGATTTTTTCTTTCCCAAGAATTTCACAAGGTTCTAGTATTAAAATCCTTTCATAATGCATGCCAAAAATACCTTACAATAATACACATTTTCATCTCTTGTCACAAACCAAGTCCTATGTTTTGGTAAGCCCTCATACCTTTATTACATAACCATCATTATTTACTACACAATATCTCATAAAATTTTGTCTTCTTTCTTTGCTATACTTTAATGTAGAAAAATAGGCATAATTTTTTTTAAAGTTTATCCCACACACATGTACCTTATAATTTTTTTTATTATTAATTTTTTTTACATATTCTAACATTTTACAATATGAAATAGGAAGAAATTACACCACTCAAAGGTAGACAGTTGTCAAACTCATAGAACTATTTCAAATTTTTATAGTTTCAAGAACAACCAGGAACATTCAAAAAATAAAAAACACAAAGTGTCGTTCCTCAAGTGTCTATTTCCCAATTTTATAACTCAAAACAAGGAACATCCTCTCCTTTCCTATCAAGATAAACTAAAATTGGAAGACACTCTAGTCAATATAGGGAATAACATTTACATTCTTAGACTAAGCATTCATCAACTCATAATTTCTATGACTAAGGGTCGCAACTAAGCATAGTGAACTCAAAGCCCTAGAATGGAACCTGTTAGCACCTAGAAAAATTTTCATGGCTCTAGCCATTTTCTCCTCATCCCTACAGTCATTTTTGTGTCCCTGGCATAAACCCTTAGTTTAAAATTTCAAAAACTAGCCGTCGCATCAAAAACCCTTTGTTAAGCCCTGGCCTCATTCTAATTTTGTGTTACTTTATTCAGGCCACTAAACTTCCAAATCTGCATGTGCTTATTAGAGACCACTTTACCATGTCATGTGGTTAGGTTTCATGTGTTGGTGGGTCCCCTTTAATATTTCCTAAGTCATCGAGTTTAATCTTTCCTAAGTTCCCAGCGTCCAGTGGTTTTAATTTTTCCTAAGTCTGACTGCTTAATATTTCCTATGTTTCGGCCTTCAATTTTCATGGGCCCAGGCTCTCTGACACCATCTCCATTTGAAGGTGGGTGTATCTTCTCATGAGATGTGTCAGAGGCTTGTGAACTTTAGACCACCATCAATTTCATTTATGACGTTGCCTTTCCTTTTATGCGGGTCCACTGCCATGTTGGCATAGTTGGCATTCTCTCATTGGTTAGTGTGTTGCTGAGAGGGATCCAAAATCTTGGGCCTACAATGAGGGATTTTCAATCTACGGTCGGTGCATGATCTTAAGGAATATTCTTCCCCTTTGAGATCATGCACCATCTGTTGATTTTGAATCTTACTTGGACATGTCAGTGGGACCTGATTTTTTGATGGGTCAGTGGGTCCTGATCCTATCAATGAATCGACGAATGACATATGACCTTATGGGTTTTGTTAGAGGCTTAAGATCTTGTGGTGGCTATTGATTTTGTTTCTTGTTAGTGGGTTGTCAGAGATGGGAGGAGATTCCTGATCGATGGTTGGTGTGTAAGTGCATAGAATCTTTTGAGCCTTTTAGATCTTGCACCGGCCATCCAATCTTCCTGACAGCTTAATGTTCTCAGTGGGGCCTTTTACCAGGGGGTGCTGAATTGTTTAATTTCTATTGGTCAATGTGGATGATGCGGTAGGGTGGGGTCATTGTCAGAGAGATCAATGATGAGGACATGATCTATGATCAGCGTAAGTTCTCATGAGTTTTGTTAGAGCTATGAGATCTTATGCCTGCCATCTGATTATAAGGCTTGCAGAAGGTGGGTCCTTTGTTAGTGTGACCGAGCATGAACCATGAATGAGGTAGCGACAAGTGGCATAAAGAGAGCCCAGGTGGGTCAAAAGGTTTAGCAGAGCAGATAAAGTTTTTAGCAGTGCTGATAAAGTTAGGGGGTTCACTAATTCGCATGATAAAATGGTGGTTCTCTAATCTGTCTGGTGATTCAGCCAAGGAAGGTCATGAGGTCACTAAATTATTTAGCCATGGGATGAAATATTCTGCAAATTGGTGAAAATGCCTTGTCACCAATTCGGTAAATATAGGACCGGGGTTAGTAAGTTTCCTTCATTCGCTTGTTCATGGGGTTAAACTTGGGTTAGTGTTTTCATTGTGTGAACATAAAATGCCTTTTCGCATGTTCGCTTGAAGTAAACCTGAGGTGTCTTGTTGAGTTAAGGTCATAGAGACCGCGAAAAGGGATGATCAAATGACCACGACTTAAAGTTAACTTGATTTTAAACTTTGACTACTGATTTGCTGTTGGTGCCATGAAGTGACCATTGAAATTCAAATTTGAGTTTTCTGAGACATTTCCAGCAATAGAAAGGATTGGTTTTAATTGTTTTAGTGGCTGGATTTGATTTGTTTGGTGGGGGCCAGTGGTTGCAGTGTGGTCCAGGCTGCCTTGATCGATTGCAAGGGGGTTTGTACCATGTGGGGATCGATATTTTTGGTGGCTCAGGTGCTTTGTAGGTCTGATCAGATTGGTTTATATGGTAAAATTTATTATTTTCTTGTACTTCTCAGAGATTTTTCTCATTCACGAAGATCATCCTTGGATTTGACAGACCTGTTCTCAATTTTTCCTCTGAGATTTTGATTTTTGATGTAATTAGGGTTGGTGTAGTTGTTGAAACCATAACCCTAGCTGCCCGAAGCTTTTTGCATCCTATCTTTGGGATTCCAAGGCAGCTAGTGGTATAAATGGTGAAATATTTTATTTTGTAAGGGTTCCTTCTTCTACAAATTTTTTGAGGAGAACTGGTTCCATGAAGGGTCCTTTTCCTATAGATTTTCTCTACTTCTCTGCATATAGGGTGTTCTTCCTTCCCTTGTTGGTTCAGGGAATATAATACATGCTGTAGTTGATTTGTCTTATGTATGAGGATTTAGTATATTCTTACTGTTACTAAGCTATCTCCATTTGAATTCTAAGTTCATTAATCATACATCAAGGGTGTTTGATTTTTCTGTTTGCATTGCCTATGTGTTTGCAAGTGGAGTTATCTTTGCAGAAATAACTAGTTTAGGATTAGTTTTCATGTATGTATGAGCTACGGTATCAAAGATATGTCATGCTTATCTTCCAATGGATTCTGGTTAATGTATTATCTATTTATAGGTCTCTTCTAAGGGGAGGGTTAAAATCTTTTGAATCGGTAATAACGTACATGGATATACAGGTGGGTTGTTAAAGTGAGGTTTGGTCATGGTGTGTGATTGATGTTAGGCATCAACACATTGAGTACATTGTCTTCTTGTTTCATAGCTGTCTATTGCAATAGGGTATTTGACTCTGTGGTCCATTGGACAAGGGACTGGTCTATCAGGGACTTAGGACATCTCAGGGGTCCTTTCAACCCATCTTTAAATCATTTACTTTCAGTTCCACCCTTTCCCTTTCATATTGTTAGTATATGTTTCTGGTCTTCAGACTCATTCTATGCAAGTAGGGCTATTGCATTAGATCTTGGTTTCATTGGGGTATAGGATACCTAAAGTGGTTTGGAGACTATTCCACAATAATCTATCTGCAGACCTACTATTTGTCATTAGGTGTCTTGAGTGTGCAGATAAGGCAATACCTGCCTAAGTGATGTGGAGCTCAAAGAAGGAGGATGTTCTTTATCCTGATCAATTGGACTATTTTCTTGTCAAACTTGAGTGCCTAACCTAAAATTCAAGCCCATCTTTTGGTTCAAGTATGGTCCTGCAAGGAAAAGCTCCAAAAAAATGGTGACTCTGCTGGGGAGGCCATTGAAAAGAGTCAGATAAACAAACAAAGCCTTTGCTAAAAACTTCTCACTAAGTGTTGAGTGGCGGCTCTAAAGTCTCTGTTTGATCAGTGCAGTTCCTCATTAACAGTATGGAAATCTTGGTGTAGTTTTGGTTGATTGGAAGAGGTACAAAGAAAAGTAAAAAATTTCCTCTTTAAGGAGGTGGTGACTCTACATTGCAAAAAATCTGATGGAGCTGCATGGTAACCTCTAGATCTACCCTGCCTTCCAGTCAACAAAGTCTTCTACTACAAAACTCTCAGGTATTTCACAAAGATCTGAAATGTCTCCTTATTAAGTGGTCAAGCACTAAGAAAAGGATAAGGTGTGAGTAGAGGTTTGCATACTCCAAGATTTCAGGTGCATCTCTGCAAAATTGTACGGAAGTATTGCATTAACTTTGATGGGTAAGCTTGATGAGGAGCTTGCATTCCTTGAGCAATGCATCCTTAGGGATTGCATGTCATTGATAAGATTGAAAGTAGGATGCAGAAAGGATCTATCCATATCTCTTTTCTATGATAGATTTTGGGATGTATATAATGAGCTTCCTGATAATGTTGAGTTTTCAAAGTCTGAGTTCATTGGTTTATTCTTGGATCTTTGTTTTCATGAGTCAACTAGTTGGTCAGATGCATTGTGGGAAGAGTATTATATATGTGTTAGAGATTGGATACTTAGTGATGATAGCCTTGGGCTTGAGGATCCAATTGGGGTTTTTTCTTTAAAGGCTATGAACTGGTAGTTATTGGGGGACATGAGGTTGAGGGCATTGGCTTCTCTTTATGTTGATCATGAGGAGGCTAGTGTTTCTGATGTTGATTCTCATTTTATAGAGGATATTGATTATGAAGCTAACATTGAGATCAATGCATATGAGAGTGCTAAAGATGGGTCTGAGAGTGATAATGTTTCTAGTTTGTCTACAGATTTTTCTTCTTTTCAATATCATAATTCTTGTTTCTTGTCCTAGTTTGATGATGTTTTGTGTGAAGGGCAGAGTATTGAGTATGATGCAGATGATGCTTTCTGTAGTTATTTTTCCACACAAGATGATCTAAGGCTAGATGTCTCTTTTCTTGTCTTGGACAAGAATGATGTTTGCAATACTAGGGGTGAAGCTGAGGAAGATGAAAGTATCGCCCAAAGTCCATTGAGTAGTGAAAGGATATCAACACTCTTGGTTAAAGAATTTCAAAGGTATGCCCCTATTATGGACCTTGATTTGTAGCTCCCCTATGATATATCCTTTGACATTGATAATGAGGCCAGTATACAATGTGATCAAGTTGACCCATGTACACAAGATGTCCCATCTTGTAGTGACTCTACAAAAGAAGAGGTTGAAGGACATGACAGTGTGTTCTCCTATCATAAGAATTCTATTGATGAACAAGTTTCTTGTTTAAACCTTTTTCCTTATTTTGCTAAATATGACAGTGATGGTGGCAGTGTTGAGGACTTTGTCTGCAATAATTGGAACAAAACTTTTTTAGAAGAAAATAATGATGCAGATTAGTTGTTCCCTTGTCACATAATTTTTAAAGGAGACCTTCATTTGGTTCATGATCCAATTCATGAAAATATCATGGATGAACCAAATTTCTTAGTGGCTGAAGCAATTCATAAAGGAAAATCAAAGGATCCAAATCCTTCTCAGCAAGGTATATTTTATGTAATGCATGATGCTCAATATTTTTTATTTTCTGATGCATTACTAGATGATGCTTTCTTTCCCAGTCATCAGGAGGAAGTAGATGATGTTCCTTACTTTTTGGAATATGAGTATGAATGTAATGATTATGACTGGAAGAGCATGGGTAGTGATAATTGAAGTTTTATTCTTCAGCACATGGTTGTTCATGTATGTTGGCCAGAAAGTGATCAGGATAATTTTAGGTGGTTGGTCACATATGTAGATGAAAATCAGATTTTTGATTCAGGAGGGTCACTGATTTTCTTTTGGAGGCCTGGGGCCACCAAGTAAAGTTGTAAGTTTTCTATAAATATTTTATAAATATTTTTCCCTTTCCTGTTGTGTGTTTCTTTCCCTGGTTCGGTTGCTAGTTTTTGAGGTCCCTATTTTTGTTTTGTGGGTGGTCTGCTCTCCAAGAGATCTAATTTCTTGCATGGACACAAGATGCCCATCATCCCCAACTAGAACCACTATTAGCACCTAGAAAAATTGTCATGGCTCTAGCCATTTTCTCCTCGTCCCTGCAGTCATTTTTGTGTCCTTGGCATAAACCCTTAGTTCAAAATTTCAAAAACTAGCCGTTGCATCAAAAACCCTTTGTTAAGCCCTGCCCTCATTCTAATTTCATGCTACTTTATTTAGGTCACTAAAGTTCCAAATCCACATGTGCTTATTAGAGACCACTTTACTATGTCATGCGGTTAGGTTATATGTGTTGGTGGGTCCCCTTTAATATTTCCTAAGTCATCGAGTTTAATCTTTCCTAAGTTCCCAGCACCCAATGGTTTTAATTTTTTCTAAGTCTGACTGCTTAATATTTCCTATGTTTTGGCCTTAAATTTTCATGGGCCCAGGCTCTCTGACACCATCTCCATCTGATGGTGGGTGTATCTTCTTATGAGATGTGTCAAAGGCTTGTGAACTTTAGATTGCCATCGATTTCATTTATGACGTTGCCTTTCCTTTTATGCCGGTCCACTACCATGTTGGCACAATTGGCATTCTCTCATTGGTCAATGTGTTGCTAAGAGGGATCCTAAATGTGGGGCCTCTAGTGAGGGCTTTTTAATCTATGGTTGGTGCATGATCTTAAGGAATATTCTTTCCCTTTGAGATCATGCACCATTCATTGATTTCGAATCTTACTTGGACATGTCAGTGGGACCTAATTTTTTGATGGGTCAGTGGGTCCTGATCCTATGAGTGAATCGACAAATGATGTATGACCTTATGGGTTTTGTTAGAGGCTTAAGATCTTGCAACGGTCATTGATTTTGTTTCTTGTCAGTGTGTCGTCAGAGATGGGAGGAGATTCCTGATCAATGGTTGGCGTGTAAGTGCATAGAATCTTTTGAGCCTTTTAGATCTTGCACCAGCCGTTTGATCTTCCTAGCGGCTTAATGTTCTTAGTGGGGCCTTTTTCTAGGTGGTGTTGAATTTTTTAATTTCTATTGGTCGATGTGGATGATGTGGCAGGGTGGGGTCATTGTCAAAGAGATCAGTGATGAGGACATGATCTACGGTCAGCGTAAGTTCTCATGAGTTTTGTCAGAGCTATGAGATATTAAACCTATCATCTGATTATAAGGCTTGCAAAAGGTGGGTCCTTTGTTAGTGTGACTGAGCATGAACCGCGAATGAGGTAGTGACAAGTGGCATAAAGAGGGCCTAGGTGGGGTCAAAAGGTTTAGCGGAGCAGATAAAGTTTTTAGCAGTGCTGATAAAGTCAGGCGGTTCGCTCATTCCCATGATAAAATGGTGGTTCTCTAATCTGTCTGGCGATTCAATGAAGGAAGGTCACGAGGTCGCTAAATTGTTTAGTGCTGGGATGAAATACTCTGCATATTGGCAAAAATGCCTTGTTGCCAATTCGCTAAATAAAGGACTGGGGTTAGTAAGTTTCCTTCCTTTGCTTGTTCCTGGGGTTAAACTTGGGTTAGTGTTTTCATTGCACGAATAGAAAATGCCTTGTTGCATGTTCGCTTGAAGTACACCTAAGGTGTCTTGTTGAGTTAAGGTCATAAAGACCGTGAAAAAGGGATGATCAAATGGCCATGACTTAAAGTTAACTTGATTTTAAATTTTGACTGCCGATTTGTTGCTGGTGCCATGAAGTGACCATTGAAATTCAAATTTGAATTTCCTAAGACATTTCTAGTGACAGAAATGACTAGTTTTAATTGTTTTAGAGGCTAGATATGATTTTTTTGGTGGCCCCAGTGGTTGTAGTGTGGTCCAGGCCGCCTTGATCGATTGTAGGGGGTTTGTACCATGCGGGGATGGATATTTTTGGTGGCTCAAGGTGCTTTGCAAGTCTGAGTAGCTTGGTTTATATGGTGAAATTTATGATTTTCCTATACTTCGCAGAGATTTTTCTCATTCACGGAGATCATCCTTGGATTTGACAAACTTGTTCTCAGTTTTTCCTCTGAGATTTTGATTTTTATTGTAATTAGGGTTGGTGTAGTTGTTGAAACCCTAACCCTAGCTGCTCGAAGCTTGTTGCATCCTATCTTTGGGATTCCAAGGTAGCTAGAGGTATAAATGGTGAAATGTTTTATTTTGTAAGGGTTCCTTCTTCTACAAATTTTTTGAGGAGAACTGGTTCCATGAAGGGTCCTTTTCCTGTAGATTTTCTCTACTTGTCTGCATATAGGGTGTTCTTCCTTCCCTTGTTGGTTCAGGGAATATAATACATGCTATAATTGATTTGTCTTATGTATGAGGATTCAGTATATTCTTACTGTTACTAAGCTATCTCCATTTGAATTCTAAATTCATTAATCATACATTAAGGGTGTTTGATTTTTCTATTTGCATTGCCTATGTGTTTGGAAGTGGAGTTGTCTTCACAGAGATAACTAGTTTAGGATTAGTTTTCATGTATGTATGAGTTGAGGTATCAAAGATATGTCATGCTTGCCTTCCAGTGGATGCTGGTTAATGTATTATCCATTTATAGGTCTCTTCTAAGGGGAGGGTTAAAATATTTTGAATGGGTAATAACGTACTTGGATACACAGGTGGGTTGTTAAAGTGAGGTTTGGTCATGGTGTGTGATTGATGTTAGGCATCAACACATTGAGTACATTATCTTCTTGTTTCATAACTGTCTATTGCAATAGGGTATTTGACTCTGTGGCTCATTGGACAAGGCATTGGTCTATCAGGGACTTAGGACATCTCAGGGGTCCTTTCAACCCATCTTTAAATCATTTACTTTCAGTTCCACCCTTTCCATTTCATGTTTTTAGTATAGGTTTTTGTTCTTTAGAATCATTCTATGCAAGTAGGGCTATTGCATGAGATCTTGGTTTCATTGGGGTACAAGATACCTAAAGGGGTTTGGAGACTATTCCACAATAATCTATTTATAGGCCTACTATTTGTCATGAGGTCTCTTGAGTGTGCAGATAAGGCAATACCTGTCTGAGTGATGTGGAGCTCAAAGAAGAAGGAGGATGTTCTTTATCCTCATCAATTGGATTGTTTTCTTGTCAAACTTGAGTGCCTAACCTGAAATTCAAGCCCATCTTTTGGTTAAAGTTTGGTCCTACAAGGAAAAGCTCCAACAAAATGGTGACTCTGCTGGGGAGGCCATTGAAAAGAGTCAAATAAAAAAACAAAGTGTTTGCTAAAAACTTCTCAATAAGTGTTGAGTGGCGGCTTTGAAGTCTCTATTTGATTAGTGTAGTTTCTGATTGATAGTATGCATATCCTGGTGTAGTTTTGGCTGATTAGAAGAGGTATAAAGAAAGGTAAAAAATTTCCTCTTTAAGGAGGTGGTGAATCTATATTACAAAAAATATGATGGAGCTGCATGGTAAGCTCTAGATCTACCCTGCCTTCCAGTCAACAAAGTCTTTTGCTGCAAAACTCTTAGGTATCTCTCAAAGATCTAAAATGTCTCCTTATTAAGTGGTCAAGCACTAAGAAAAGGATAAGGTGTGAGTAGAAGTTTTCATACTTCAAGTTTTCAGTTGCATCTCTACAAAATTGTATGGAAGTATTGCATTAACTTCGATGGGTAAGCTTGATGAGGAGCTTGCATTCCTTGAGAAAGGCATCCTTAGGGATTACATGTCATTGATGAGATTGAAAGTAGGATGTAGAAAGGATCTATCCATATATCTTTTCTATGATAGATTTTGGGATGTATGTAATGAGCTTCCTGATAATGTTGAGTTTTTAGAGTCTGAGTTCATTGGTTTATTCTTGGATCTTTGTTTTCATGAGTCAACCAGTTCGTCAGATGCATTGTGGGAAGAGTATTATATATGTGTCAAAGATTAGATACTTAGTGATGACAGCCTTGGGCTTGAGGATGCAGTTAGAGTTTTGTCCTTAAAGGCTGTAAACTGGTAGTTATTGGGGGATAGGAGATTGAGGGCATTGGCTTCTCTTTATGTTGATCACGAGGAGGCCAGTGTTTCTGATGTTGATTCTCATTTTGCAGAGGATATTGATTATGAAGTTAACATTGAGGTCAATGCATATGAAAGTACTAAAGATGGGTCTGAGAGTGATAATGTTTATAGTTTGTTTACAGATTTTTCTTCTTTTCAATATCATAATTCTTGTTTCTTGTTCCAGTTTGATGATGTTTTGTGTGAAGGGCAGACTATTGAGTATGATGCAGATGATGATTCCTGCAGTTATTTTTCCACACAAGATGATCTAAGGCCAGAGGTCTCTATTCTTATCTTAGACAAGAATGATGTTTACAATACTAGGGGTGAAGCTGAGGAAGATGAAAGTATCGCCCAAAGTCCGTTGAGTAGTGAAAGTATATCAACACTCTTGGCTAAAGAATTTCAAAGGTATGCCCTTGTTATGGACCTTGATTTGTAGCTCCCCTATGATATATCCTTTGACACTGATAATGAGGCCAGTATACAATGTGATCAAATTGACCCATGTACACAAGATTTTCCCTCTTGTAGTGACTACAAAAGAAGAGGTTGAAGGACATGACAGTGTGTTCTCTTGTCATAAGAATTCTATTGATGAACAAGTTTCTTGTTCAAACCTTTTTCCTTCATTTTCTAAATATGATAGTGATGGTGACAGTGTTGAGGACTTTGTCTTCAATAATTGGAACATAAATTCTTTAGAAAAAAATAATGATGTAGATTAGTTGTTCCCCTGTCACATAATTTTAAAAGGAGACCTTCATTTGGTTCATGATCCAATTCATGAAAATATCATGGATGAACCAAATTGCTTAGTGGCTGAAGCAATTCATAAAGGAAAAT
Source organism: Chamaecyparis obtusa (assembly GCA_027943335.1). Classification (NCBI taxonomy): domain Eukaryota; kingdom Viridiplantae; phylum Streptophyta; class Pinopsida; order Cupressales; family Cupressaceae; genus Chamaecyparis; species Chamaecyparis obtusa. Next base: position 79,803 of record BSBK01009131.1, read on the forward strand.
CAAAGGATCCAAATCCTTCTCAGCCAGGTATATTTTATGTAATGCATGATGCTTAGTATTTTTTATTTTTTGATGCAGTACTAGATGATGCTTTCTTTCCCAGTCATCAGGAGGAAGTAGGTGATGTTCCTTACTTTTTGGAATATGAGTGTGAATGTAATGATTATGACTGGAAGAACATGGGTAGTGATAATTACAATTTTATTCTTTAGCCCATGGTTGTTCATGTTTGTTGGCCACAAAGTGATGAGGATAATTTCAGATGGTTGGTCACATATGTAGATGAAAATTAGATTTTTGATTCAGGAAGGTCACTGATTTTATTTTGGTGGCCTGAGGCCACCAAGTAACGTTGTAAGTTTTCTATAAATATTTTGTAAATATTTTTCCCTTTCCTATTTTATGTTTCTTTCCCTAGTTTGGTTGCCAGTTTTTGAGGTCCCTATTTTTGTTTTGTGGGTGGTCTGCTCTCCCAGAGATTTGATTTCTGGCATGGACACAAGTTGCCCATCATCCCCAACTAGAGCCACTGTTAGTAGCTAGAAAAATTTTCATGGCTCTAGCCATTTTCTCCTCATCCCTGCAGTCATTTTTGTGTCCTTGGCATAAACCCTTAGTTCAAAATTTCAAAAACTAGCCATTGCATAAAAAACCCTTTGTTAAGCCCTGGCCTCATTCTAATTTTGTTTTACTTTATTCAGGCCAGTAAAGTTCCAAATCTACATGTGCTTATTAGAGACCACTTTACTGTGTCATGCGGTTAGGTTTCATGTGTTGGCGGGTCCCCTTTAATATTTCCTAAGTCATCGAGTTTAATCTTTCCTAAGTTCCCAGCGCCCAGTGGTTTTAATTTTTCCTAAGTCCAACTACTTAATATTTCCTATGTTTTGGCCTTAAATTTTCATGGGCCCAGGCTCTCTGACACCATCTCCATTCGACGGTGGGTGTATCTTCTCATGAGATGTGTCAGAGGCTTGCGAACTTCAGACCGCCATCAATTTCATTTATGATTTTGCCTTTCCTTTTATGCGGGTCCACTACCATGTTGGCACAGTTGGTGTTCTCTCATTGGTCAATGTGTTGCTAAGAGGGATCCTAAATGTGGGTCTTGCAGTGAGGGCTTTTCAATCTACGGTCGGTGCATGATCTTAAGGAATATTCTTCCCCTTTGAGATCATGCGCCATCTGTTGATTTTGAATCTTACTTGGACATGTCAGTGGGACCTAATTTTCTGATAGTTCAGTGGGTCCTGATCCTATCAGTGAATCGATGAACGACGTATAACCTTATGGGTTTTGTCAGAGGCTTAAGATCTTATGATGGCCATTGATTTTATTTCTTGTCAGTGGGTTGTCAGAGATGGGAGGAGATTCTTGATCAATGGTTGGCATGTAAGCCCATAGAATCCTTTGAGCCTTTCAGATCTTGCACCAGCCATCTGATCTTCCTGACAACTTAATTTTCTTAGTGGGGCCTTTTGTGAGGTGGTGCTAAATTGTTTAATTTCTATTGGTCAACATGGATGATGCGGTAGGGTGGGGTTGATGTCAGAGAGATCAGTGACGAGGACATGATCTACGGTCAGCGTAAGTTCTCATGAGTTTTGTCAGAGCTATGAGATTTCACGCCTGCCATTCAATTATATGGGTTGTAGAAGGTGGGTCCTTTGTTAGTGTGAGCAAGCATGAACCGTGAATGAGGTAGTGAAAAGTGGTATAAAGAAGGCCCAAGTGGGGTCAAAAGGTTTAGCGGAGCAGATAAAGTTTTTAGCAGTGCCGATAATGTCAGGGGGTTCACTCATTCACATGATAAAATGGTGGTTCTCTATTCTATGTAGTGATTCAATGAAGGAAGGTTGTGAGGTCACTAAATTGTTTAGCAGTGGGATGAAATACTCTGCGAATTGGCAAAAATGTCTTGTCACCAATTTTCTAAATAAAGGACCGGGGTTAGTAAGTTTCCTTCATTCAATTTTTTGCGGGGTTAAACTTGGGTTAGTGTTTTCATTGCATGAATAGAAAATGCATGGTCGCATGTTCGCTTGAAGTAAACCTGAGGTGTCTTGTTGAGTTAAGGTCATAAAGACTACGAAAAGGGATGATCGAATGACCATGACTTAAAGTTAACTTGATTTTAAATTTTGACAACCGATTTGCTATTGGTGCCATGAAGTGACCATTGAAATTCAAATTTGAATTTCCTGAGACATTTCCAGTGATAGAAAGGACTGGTTTTAATTGTTTTAGAGGTCGGATTTGATTTGTTTGGTGGTGCCAATGGTTGCAGTGTGGTCCAGGCTGCCTTGATCAATTGCAGGGGTTTTGTACCATGTGGGGATGGATATTTTTGGTGGCTCAGGGTGCTTTGAAGGTCTGATTAGATTGGTTTATATGGTGAAATTTATGATTTTCCTGTACTTCTCAGAGATTTTTCTCATTCACAAAGATCATCCTTGGATTTGACAGAACTGTTCTTAGTTTTTCCTCTGAGATTTTGATTTTTTTTGTAATTAGGGTTGGTGTAGTTGTTGAAACCATAACCCTAGTTGCCCAAAGCTTGTTGCATCCTATCTTTGGGATTCCAAGGAAACTAGTGGTATAAATGGTGAAATGTTTTATTTTGTAAGGGTTCCTACTTCTGCAAATTTTTTGAGGAGAATTGGTTCCATGAAGGGTCCTTTTCCTGTAGATTTTCTCTACTTCTCTCCATATAGGGTGTTCTTCCTTCCCTTGTTGGTTCAGGGATTATAATCATGTTGTAATTGATTTGTCTTATGTATGAGGATTCAGTATATTCTTATTGTTACTAAGCTATCTCGATTTGAATTCTAAATTCATTAATCATACATCAAGGGTGTTTGATTTTTCTATTTGCATTGCCTATGTGTTTGGAAGTGGAGTTGTCTTCACAGAGATAACTAGTTTAGGATTAGTTTTCATGTATGTATCGGTTGAGGTATCAAAGATATGTCATGCTTGTCTTCCAGTGGATGCTGGTTAATGTATTATCTATTTATAGGTCTTTTCTAAGGGGAGGGTTAAAATCCTTTGAATGGGTAGTAACGTACTTGGATACATAGGTGGGTTGTTAAAGTGAGGTTTGGTCATGGTGTGTGATTGATGTTAGGCATCAACACATTGAGTAAATTGTCTTCTTGTTTCATAGCTATCTATTGCAATAGGGTATTTGACTCTGTGGCCCATTAGACAAGGCACTGGTCTATTAGGGACTTAGGACATCTCAGGGGTCCTTTCAACCCATCTTTAAATCATTTACTTTTAGTTCCACCCTTTCCCTTTCATGTTGTTAGTATAGGTTTATGGTCTTCAGACTCATTCTATGCAAGTAGGGCTATTGCATGAGATCTTGGTTTCATTGGGGTATAAAATGCCGAAATGGGTTTGGAGACTATTCCACAATAATCTATCTATAGGCCTACTATTTGTCATGAGGTGTCTTGAGTGTGCAGATAAGGCAATAACCACATGAGTGATGTGGAGCTCAAAGAAGAAGGAGGATGTTCTTTATCCTCATCAATTGGACTATTTTCTTGTCAAACTTGAGTGCCTAACCTGAAATTCAAGCCCATCTTTTGGTTCAAGTTTGGTCCTGCAAGGAAAAGCTCCAACAGGACCCATAGCTCTAATACCATATGTAAGGTCTATGAATTTGACACAAAACACACATTAGAAATTTTTCATAAGAGACAATGGAGTCAGTCAACAAGTCAAAGGTCAAATGTACAAGCTGGCTAGATACAAAGGGATTCCTGATAATATAGGCATAAAATTACTATTACAGCCTGCAAATGTTAAAAAGAGAAAGAATAACTCAGTGTCCAAGAAAATTAGAAGGTCAACCATCTATTGTATGTCCTAAATTAATCACAATAAGATATATCACATCAAATTCAAGAAAGTAAAAACTATCAAGTCAGAATAAAAACCCAAGAGATTTTTGACTAACCATCGAATCACATCAGTAAAAGATTAAGATTAGTTCAATTATGAAATTCCATTTATAATAATATAGGTAAACATCAAATTTGATAAATACCCCCATGTCGAATACATAGAAGTGTATCTGTAAGAGGAAGTCCTTCCTAAAAGAATCTTTAAACACCTTTTCACAAAAGTTAGCTAGGGCAAGAACATTGTGGGAGTGCATTTCCACTCTACCAAAAAGTATTAACACTCCCTTGAATCATTCCTAACATGAAGGATACCCAAACCAGCTAGAAGTAATCTAACAAAGTAAAACTAAGGAGTAATGGAAAATGTGCTACTTGATACATCTATATTCAATTTGTAGTATAACATTTCATGGACTTCCAAAAGCATACCTTCTAATCTGCTTTCATTTCATACATATAGAAACTATTGTGCAAAGATTTTCATAATGCATAGCACATCATGTTTCATGGTCCATTCAACATACATATAGGAACATAAGAAAATCCTTCTCCTAACAATCATACAATATAAAAAAAACATGTCAAGCTCTTACATTTTCACCAATATCTCTTTTAGTTCAAATGATATTTATATCTTGAATTCATCATAGTACATAGAGAAAATGTAAAAATTCACATAACAATTTCATTTCATAACGAAGCATAAATTATATGAATGATTTACAGGTACTTCATAATAGGTCTAAAGAATTTACATGCCTAAGCTTTCCTTCATCTATCTACTCATTAAGATTTGATTTTTACCTCTTTTATTTTTTGTAGTAATGAAATAAGAAATAAAATTATCCTAAATTATTGTCATCAAGACATGGATAAACCATATGCATTATTCTGACATATTAAACTAGAAACATCAATTCTTTCTTGAGAAACAAGTTGAGAAGCTCTTTTATTTTGTATCTATCCAATATAGAAGAACATATACTTCCAATTTAAACAAAAGGCTAATGAACATTCCATTCCTGTGGTTCTCAATAGGTAATATAATTGCATAATGAATCTAAGGAAATCTAGGCACATATAGGCTTTTATTTATAGGATCTTTTATTTCTTTAAGCACTGAGAAACACAAACAAACATTCTTGCATACATTAGCACATGAAAATACCTTTTACAAATGAATAAAAAAACATAATCATTTCAAATCCACCGTAAGAGAGAAACACGTGGACCAAAAGAAACCAAGTGTCAATAACCCGAAGTCAATAAAAGTAATGATAACTAACCATGGTAAGTCATTCACAATCACGTGATGGCAGTCAGTAAATGAATTCACAACATTCCTTTGCATTAAGGACAAAAACAAAGACTAACAAACTCCACCATTTGGCCTTGATGCAAAATCACTTGTGTTGTGACAAACATCAAGATGTCTATAAGGCATGATAAAACTAGCAAAGAACATCAAGAAAATATCTTGGAATGCCTGAAAGAACTGTCATCATGTGTTCTTGGAAAGAACTAGAAAGAACCATATATCACCACTATCATAAATAGCAAAGAGCAAAAGATCATAGTAGTCAAAGAACCATAGTAGCCAAGATCAATATCTGTCATCATAATATACTGGTGGAACTGTCACTATCAAAATATCACATAGAACTGTCAAAATATCAAAATATCCTAGTAGCAAAGATCAATATTTGTTTGTCATCATAATATAATTCTCCCCCAATTTTCATCAAGGGAAAATGAAACAATGCTAACAAAGACCAAAAATGACTATGAAGAGGAAGCAGTCACCTCTCACAAAAGGTGGTCTATAGCAACAGGGATCTAGATTATGAGTTTTATAGTCACTACAACATCTTAACACACACCCACCTTCTTCACTCACCTGCACGTGCATGCTATGCATAGCGGAGACATGGAAAGTCAATATCAAAATGAGCGAGATAACACGTATGAGTGTGATCACCAATGACTTCCCCATTACACACTTCTTTCGATACCCAAAGATCTAGCATAGATCAAATATGTTGTAGTAGAAGAAGAAGAATATTAAGATGCCCACGTAGAAGTGAAAGGTAGCTATATTTAGAGAGACAATATTTGATTACTTCAAATTGTAGTTATAATTTAGAGTGAGAGGCATTCAAACTCATAGTGTGTGTAAATGATTCCGCATATGACTGTGTGTTAGAAATGTTGAGTAGAGTAGATTGTCCTCTCCCACTTCCACTATGTCCAAAGAAAATGGAGAAATTTTCTCCATCACTAAAAATAAGGTGTAACTAAATCCTAAATTTAAAGAATTGACTCGACAACAACAAAAAAAAGGGTTGTGACAATCTCTCATTAAAGTATTTAATCTTGGTATACATGATATCATGATAATAATATCCTAAGTGAAGATCAACCAAGGCCCTCATATAATCAAAACACTCAAATAAATTCCATAAGCTATGAAATGGATAAGGAAAAAAATAACACTTGTTTGACATGGAAAAAAGATGGGAAAGTGTAGTGAGTAACTTAACTAGATCCAAAAATATCTTCCATAAAATACTAGGATACGAGTAAGACCAAAAGTGTTATGCTTGACTAATTCTACCTAAAGAGAGTGAAGAAACATGGGTTTTATCCCTCTGTTGGATAGAAGATGGATTGATTGACTTAAATGTGAGCTAATTAAGTTATAAATAAAACATAGTCTAAAACTATTGGCCAATTGGCCAACATGAATCCAACAACCAAACTATTTCTATATTGGGCTATGAATCCTCCAAACTACTATTTATCCAAATTTTAGTCCAAACTATTAGGACCATGACACTAGGTGCCCTAGACTAACTCATTTCTCTTGAATTTTCTTTAGTAACCTCTCTCTCAACTACATTAGTTCTCTTCGACAAACAACTTGGGATATATTTTTCTGTCTACACCTACACAAGCACAAAAATAAGAGAAAAATTATTATGGCTATATGGACACTTTCTTTAGTCAAACTTCATTTTGGTGTTTCCATCTCTATGGATATGACTTCATCGAGCGCAGAGAGTACTTTGAGTGCCATTTCTAGTCACTCTGAATTTTCCTAAATTTGAAAAGGGGAAATGCCTTGCATTAATATTATGAGTGAAACGCTTCAATTTTTGTCTCTCTTTCATGTCCAGGTTCCCTTCCAGTAGGGATAGCATATTCTTGAATATACCGCATCTGATACTATTCTCACTATTCTATCTAATTAGGCCAATTCCTTTGACATTCATATTATACTTATTCTTGTTGGAAGTGGTGACAGTTCTTAGAGGGGGGGGGGGGGGGGTGAGTCAGAACATAACAATTTTACCAAGATTTTTGCAAGAGCTAAATTCAATCTTCTAAAAAAAATAAATTGATAAGCTATAGAAGATAAAAAAATATAGAAATTAATTCACTCACAGAGACAAGACAAGATTTTTTCCAAGTGGGAAACCCTCAAAACCTTACAGTTTTATCACAGGGAGGAAAAACCACTCCTATCTAACCTATAATTTTATTGAGCAATAACCCTCTTCATACAATAGCAGCTACAACTGCCTTCCGAGGCTACAACCCTTTCACTTATTTCATCAAAATGTATCATAGTCAATACAATTTATACATATAACTGTATGTTCTTCACAAGCATACACCTTATATGTATAAATTTTAAGATAGTTGTTTCAATGTTTGTATATCAGAGCACTATCTCTCTTAATTTTTTACACACTTTACATTTTTATCTTCCTGTTTTAAATAGGAAGTATATAAAAGCTTTTTCAAAGAATTTTTCAAGAACTATTACATCAAAAGTTGTAACTGATAGCAATATCAGTTCAACCAAATAACTAATTTCCAAAATCGTATACAAAAACTATTTTGTACTTTCTTTCAAAAAAACCTTTCACCAAAATTCCTTGGTAAAAACATTTTCCAAAACACAAACCTCAACTAAATCAGTCATAACAGATTTGTTACACAAGGAAACCATGTAACTACCCACTGACTATAACTTCTTTTCAATATAAAAATACTGCAATGAATACTAAAATTCACATCTTAATGTTGTCGTGAATGCTCAACTTTCATAAACTTCAAATAGAAAGCAAGTACTACAGAGAAATTCTCAAGTGTAAAAAATGACACACATTCCTTTCAAAAATATCAGACCAATATTATGTTGGAAACTACAATGGAAACAATTTTTGTATTGTCATTGATGTCAAATCTTAATTGGTAAGACTGTTGCTACTTAGGCAAGTACGTACTATTTCTATTTGACTATTGCTAAGGGGATAGGAAAAGGTGGTAATAATAGAACCTAAGGAAAGGTTGAGTTATCTTGATACTACAAAGTGTACTTGACTATGCTGCACAATGATGAGCCAATGTATTATTTATCTTAGTAAGACTGAATACTAAATTGGTAAGGTTGACCGAGCAAAAATGAAGAAATCATGTTTAAGCTGAGTAATGTTAGTGTCGACCGAGTCAATGTATACTGAGAAAAATTCTAGTATCGACCGAGCATCAGTTAATTGCCGAGGAAGATAGTGTAAGCCAAGGAAACCGTTTTAGTAATGAATGAGCTTTCTACATGAAGACCGAGTAGATGATCACTATATTGACCAAGCATCAACAATTTTATGTTTGAAGAGAATTTAGTTTTAGAGCCGACATTGTTGAATTCTTGGATTATGTAAAATGTGTTGACTTTATTTATTGATTGTCTGAAAGCATTAAATGCATTGTAAAACATTTTATTGTAAATCTTTAAGAGATTTGAGATGATTCTAGAAAAGAAGCTGAAGAACATGAAGCAGGTAGATTCAATGAATCTGACCTAACCCTAAGATCTATGAATGAGATTGACTGGCAAAAGATGAGTTAACCTAATTAAGAAAAGAATAAAAAAGATCATAGTGCTGGATATGATAGTACATGGGTGAACAGAGAATGATGGAAGATCAGTAAAGTTTTATTGACTGAATAAGCAGAAAAGTCTGAAGGAGAATTGTGGTGGTTGCTTGAAGAATAGTTTTGAGAAGATCAAAGATGGAGATGGAAAATTTTTAAAGTCAGTAAACCAACATTAGTGTACAAAATCCGATCTGTTATTTGCAAAGTGAATTGTATATTTTTTAGATAAATATTGCTGCTAATTTCTAACCATTGTAACAATCAAAATCCTTTTAATAGAGGTTGACCTAACAGTCATATGTTAAATCCTTTGAACAAGGTTGCATTCTAACGAAGTGTATGTAAGTCCTATGACAAGGCTCACTTTTAACAGGGTGATTGAAATCCTTTAACCGGGTCAAACTTAACAGTGTTTATTGTAACCTTTGACGGGGTTGGCTTTTTACCAAGCTCACTTCAGAAGAGTGAAAATAATAGTAGCATGTTACAAAGTGGTTTTTTCCCAAATTGGGTTTCCAATATAAATCTTGGTGTTAATACTTGTGTGAATGTTTTAGTTTGAACATTTTTGTGTTTTAAAAGTTAAGTTACTGCTAGGTAGTGGACTGGATTGTTATATGTTTATGTTATTGAATCAGTGATGATCAAGTTTGTTTTGGTTGGTGGATCTGATTTAAAAAAAAAAATTTGAGTGTTTTATACATCAGGACCTTGTTGGAGCTTTTCCTTGTAGGACCAAACTTAAATCAATAGATGGGCTTAATTCTTAGGGTAGGCACCCAAGTTTGACAAGAAAATAGTCCAATTGATGAGGATAAAGAAAATCCTCCCTCTTCTTTGAGATCCACATCACTCAGGTGGGTATTGCCTTATCTGTACACTCAAGACACCTCAAGATAAACAATAGGCCTACAGATAGATTATTATGGAGTAATCTTCAAACCCCTTTAGGTAAATTATACCCTAATGAAGCCAATTGACATGCAATAGCCCTACTTGCATAGAATAAGTTTGAAGACTAGAAAGGACCTCCTATTACTACTACCAACATGAAAGGAAAAGGTATTTGATTTGATTGATTTATGTTGGGTTGAAAGGACCCCTGAGATACACTAAATCTCTGATAGACTAGTGCCTTATCCAATGGGCCACAGAGTTAAATACCCTATATGCAATACACAAATATGAAATAAGAAGACAATGTAATCAATGTGTTGATGCCTAAAATCAATCACACACCATGATCAAACCTCACTTTAACAACCCACCTATGTATTCAAGTATGTTATTACCCATCCAAAGGATTTTAACCCTCCCCTTAGAAGAGACCTATAAATAGATAATACATTAACCAGCATCCACTGGAAGACAAGCATGACATATCTTTGACACCTCAGCTCATACATACATGAAAACTAATCCTAAACTAGTTATCTCTGTGAAGACAACTCCACTTGCAAACACATAGGCAATGCAAATAGAAAAATCAAACACCCTTTATGTATGATTAATGAATTCATAATTCAAATGGAGATAGGTTGATAACAATAAGAGTATACCAAATCCTCATACATAAGAAAAATCAATTACAATACATATCATATTCTCTAAGCCAACAAAGAAAAAAAAGAGGACCCTATATGCAGAGAAGTAGAGAAAATCTACAGGAAAATGACCCTTCATGGAACCAGTTCTCCTCAAAAATTTGCAGAAGAAGGAACCCTTACAAAATAAAATATTTGACCATTTATACCACTAGCTACCTTGGAATCCTAAATAGGCTAGGATGCAACAAACTTTGGATAGCTAGGGTTAGGGTTTCAACAACTACACCAAACCTAATTACAACAAAAATCAAAATTTTTAGAGGAAAAACTAAGTACAGGTTTGTCAAATCCAAGGATGATCTTCATGAATGAGAAAAATCTTTGAGAAGTATAGGAAAATCATAAATTCACCATATAAACCAATCTAATCAGACCTACAAAGCACCTTGAGCCACCAAAAATATCCATCCCCACATGGTACAAACCCCCTGCAATCGATCAAGGCATCCTAGACCACCCTGCAACCACTGGCGCCACCAAACAAATCAAATCCAGCCTCTAAAACAATTAAAACCAGTCCTTTCTATCACTGGAAATGTCTCAGGAAATTCAAATTTCAATTTCAATGGTCACTTCATGGCACCTGCAGCAAATCGGTGGTCAAAATTTAAACCTCGATCAACTTTAAGTCATGGCTGTTAGATCTTCATGTTTCTCAGGCCTTATGACCTTAACTCATCAGATAGCCCAGAGTTAACTCAAGTGAACATGCAGCAAGCTATTTCCTATTCATGAGATAAAAACACTAACCCAAGCTCAACTCAGTGATCTGGCAAACAAAGGAAAGCAAACCTATCCCGGTTACATTTGGTGAACTGGTGACAAAAGGGTTTCGCTAGTTTGCAGAACACTTTTTACCTCTACCAAGATAGTTAGTGATTACACGAATGCTTTTCCTGAGCAAATCAGAGCACCGCTATCCTTTTCTAGGAATGAGAAAAACCCATTAGATATTTGTCGAGCCACTAAACCATTTTGTCAGAATCGTGAAGTCCCCACCTTGGCCCACCTAGAAGATCGATGGCCATCTTAAAATCTCATGCAGTTAGAAGATCCCATCAGATTATACACCTGCCATTGATCTAGAATCTCCTCCCTACCTTGACAACCCTCTGACACTGAAAAAAATTAGCGGCTATCGCATGATCTCAATCCTCTAAAAAATTTGATGAGATTTTACGTCATTCATCGATTGACTGACAATGTCAAGACCCTCTGACACATCCAAAAACTAGTTCCCACTGACAAGCATTGAGTCATTACCTCATGGACCAATAAGAGACCGCCAACTATGAACATGTGTCATCGGACCCACCTATTTGAGAAGCTCTATCATAAAGGAGAATCAATGATTGGCGTAAGATCTCAAGCTCCTGATAAAGTCAACAAGAACTTACGCCAACCATCAGATTGAGATGTTGTCAGAAGACCCGACCCAGGAAAATATTAAGCTGAGGACTTTAGGAAATATTAAAATGCTGGACCTAGGCCGACATCCAACCTTAGTCACATGATCGTAAAGCATGAAAAAGGTTCACACGATCATGCAACTAAGAGGTTAACAATTTAGCACATGCGCTATAGGACCTTTAAGTGACTTGAATAAAGTAACATGAAATTAGAAGAAGGCGAGGGCAAAACAAAGGGTTTTAAATGTAATGGCTAGATTTTTGAATATTCTGCTAAGGGTTTATGCCAAAGACCTAAAAACAACTGCAGAGACTAGGGGAAAAGACCAGGAGCCATGAAATTTTTTTAGGGTACTAACAGTGGCTCTGTCTGGGGATGTGTGCCTCTTGCAGGCACAAAAAGGATCTAGAATCACTAGTTAAAGTAGACCATCCCACTAGAAAAGGGCATCGAGACCTCAAAAACTAGCAGCCAAACTAGGGAGACAGGAAGGGAAACACACAACTAGAAGGGAAAAACTATATAGAGTGTACATTTTTACAAAAAACCTACAGCATCCAACCTGAGTTAGTCTTTGCCTCTGTCAAAAATTTGGTTTTATTCTCTTCCTTCAAGAGGCACACTAGATACTTTATTTTTAGTTATTTCACCAGGCGTGTCAACATTTCCAACTAGCCTATTAGGCAAAACAAAGTAACTATCTTCATACTGCATGTAAATTTTTTTGGCACTCCCTTCATTTTACTCACTATGAAGAAAAGACTCATCATACCTATGAACAGTACCATCAAATAAAAACCTATTCTTTTCTATTGATTCATGTATGCTATCAATTGGAAATACAAAAAACTCATACTCTGCCTGCTGAAAGGCTTCATTCATACCCTGACCTTGCATTTCCATGGGTGCAACTAGCTGGAACTCAGATGTATAGTCAAAGTCATGTTCACAAACATGATTATTACCAAATTCTGCAACTATTCCACAACCTTCTGATGAATAGGGTGCAACATCATCACTTAAAACTTTATCACAGATGGAAAAAGAAAAACATCCTGATTCAAATGAATCTGAAATCTCCACATGTCCCTCAAACAAAGGATTGAAAACTTCATGCAATACACCTTGTTGAATATCATGACAAAAAATGGGCTGATAATCATCAAACTCTTCATTATATAAAGCATTGGGGAACACTTTAAGTTCACTACCCATTTCAACCTCATGGAGACTTACAAAATATGAAGAAAAGTTAGAACAACATGAAGATTCATAGTCAATATCACCAACCAAGCATATAGTGTCCATGATTATGCCCTTGTTATCCAAAAGAGACCCATCAGATAACACTTTGTTCAAATCTTCATGTTCTACCTCACTGATATCATATTGGATTATTGTTTCTTTGTCTTCATACCTTGAGGATGAATCACCCTCAACATCTTCACTATCCAAAGAATGTTCACTTCCATCATTACTTTCTTCTTCCCATGTTGCATCTGACTCATATGAAGACACCACAACCTCACTATCTTCATCACCCCAATTATCAGCACTTAAGGAAATAACTCCAAGTGCATCATCAAGCCCAAGGCTGTCATAACTAAGTATCCAATCTATGATACATATATAATACTCTTCCCACAATGCATCTAACCAACTGGTTGACTCATGAAAACAATGATCCAAGAATAAACCAATGAACTCAGATTCAAAAAAATCAACATCATCAGGAAGCTCATTATATACATCCCAAAATCTATCATAGAAAAGAGATATGGATAGATCCTTTCTGCATCCTACCTTCAATCTAATCAATGACATGCAATCCCTAAGGATGCCTTGCTCAATGAAATTAAGCTCCTCATCAAGCTTACCCATCAAACTTAATGCAATACTTCCATACAATTTTGCAAAGATGAAACTAAAAGCTTAAAGTATGCAAACCTCTACTCACACCTTATCCTTTTCTTAGTTCTTGATCACTTAATAAGGAAATATCTAGACCTTGAAAAGTACCTGAGAGTTTTGTAGCAGAAGACTTTGTTGACTGCAAGGTAGGGTAGATCTAAAGCTCACCTTGAAGCTCCATCAGATTCTTTATTGTGTAGAGTCGCCACCTCCTTGAAGAGGAAAATTTTGTTTTTCTTTGTACCTCTTCCAATCAACCAAAACTACACCAGGATATCACACTGTCTATCAAGAACTGCACTGATCAAATAGAGAAATCAGAGCCGCCACTCAACACGTAGTGAGAAGATATTACAAATGTATTTTTTCCATTTGACTCTTTGATCTTTTAACCAGACTCTAGGAAGAATCAGCCAAGCAAGGAAAGCTTGCTATCATTTATCATTTCCCCAGTAGAGTTGCCAATTTGTTGGAGCTTTTCCTTGTAGGACCAAATTTGAATCAATAGATGGGCTTAATTCTCAGGGTAAGCACTCAAGTTTGAAAAGAAAATAGTCCAATTGATGAGGATAAAGAAAATCTTCCCTCTTCTTTGAGCTCCACATCACTCAGGTAGATATTGCGTTATCTACACACTCAAGACACCTCAAGATAAACAATAGGCCTGCAGATAGATTATTGTTGAATAATCTTCAAACCCCTTCAGGTAACTTATACCCCAATGAAGCCAATTGACATGCAATAGCCCTACTTGCATAGGATGAGTCTGAAGACTAGAAAGGACCTCCTACTGCTACTACCAACATGAAAGGGAAAGGTATTTGATTTGATTGATTTATGTTCTATTGAAAGGACCCTTGAGATACACCAAATCTCTGATAGACCAGTGCCTTGTCCAATGGGCCATAGAGTTAAATACCCTATATGCAACAGACAACTATGAAACAAGAAGATAGTGTACTCAATGTGTTGATTCCTAACATCAATCACACACCATGACCAAACCTCACTTTAACAACCCACCTGTGTATTCAAGTATGTTATTACCCATCCAAAGGATTTTAACCCTCCCCTTAGAAGAGACCTATAAATAGACAATACATTAACCAGCATCCACTGGAAGACAAGCATGACATATCTTTGACACCTCAGCTCATACATACGTGAAAACTAATCCTAAACTAGTTATCTCTATGAAGACAACTCCACTTGCAAACACATAGGCAATGCAAACAGAAAAATCAAACACCCTTGATGTATGATTAATGAATTCAAAATTCAAATAGAGATAGTTTGATAATAGTAAGAGTATAACGAATCCTCATACATAAGACAAATCAATTACAATACATATCATATTCTCTGAGCCAACAAAGAAAAAAAAGAGCACCCTATATGCAGAGAAGTAGAGAAAATCTACAGGAAAAGGACCTTTCATGGAACTAGTTCTCAAAAAATTATAGAAGAAGGAACCCTTACAAAATAAAATATTTCACCATTTATACCACTAGCTACCTTGGAATCCTAAACAGGCTAGGATGCAACAAGCTTCAGACAGCTAGGGTTAGGGTTTTAACAACTACACCAACCCTAATTACAACAAAAATCAAAATTCTCAGAGGAAAAATTGAGTACAGGTCTATCGAATCCAAGGATGATCTTCATGAATGAGAAAAATCTCTGAGAAGTACAGGAAAATCATAAATTCACCATATAAACCAATCTAATCAGACCTACAAAGCACCTTGAGCCACCAAAAATATCCATCCCCACATGGTACAAACCCCCCCTGCAATCGATCAAGGTAGCCTAGACCACACTGCAACCACTGGTGCCACCAAACAAATCAAATCTAGCCTCTAAAATAATTAAAACCAGTCCTTTCTATCACTAGAAATGTCTTAGGAAATTCAAATTTGAATTTTAACAGTCACTTCATGGCACCTATAGCAAATCGATGGTCAAAATTTAAAGCTCGATCAACTTTAAGTTGTGGCCATTAGATCTTCATGTTTCTCAGGCCTTATGACCTTAACTCATCGGATAGCCCAGAGTTAACTCAAGCAAACATGCAACAAGGTATTTCCTATTCGTGAGATAAAAATACTAACCGAAGCTTAACTCAACAATCTGGAAAACAAAGGAAAGCAAACCTATCCTGGTTACATTTGGCGAACTGGCGAGAAAAGGGTTTTGCTAGTTCGCAGAACACTTTTTACCTCTGCCAAGTTAGTTAGTGATTACATGAATGCTTGTTCACTAAATCAACAAGCAAATCAGAGCACCGCTATCCTTTTCTATTAATGAGTGAAACCCATTAGATATTTG
The DNA here is from genome assembly GCA_027943335.1 of Chamaecyparis obtusa. Lineage (NCBI taxonomy): Eukaryota > Viridiplantae > Streptophyta > Pinopsida > Cupressales > Cupressaceae > Chamaecyparis > Chamaecyparis obtusa. The sequence goes on from BSBK01009131.1 coordinate 95,917, forward strand.
TCAGGCTGCTAAACCATTTTGTCAGAATCGCCAAGTCCCCACCTTGGCCCACCTAGAAGATCGATGGCCATCTTAAAATCTCATGTAGTCAGAAGATCCCATCAGATTATAGACCTATCATTGATCTAGAATCTCCTCCCTACCCTGACAACCCTCTGACATGAAAATAAATCAGCGGCTGTTGCGTGATCTCAAGCTTCTGACAAATTTGATAAGATTTTACGCCATTCGTCGATTGACTGATAGTGTTAGGACCATCTGACACATCTGAAAACCAAGTCCCACTGACAAGCATTGATTCATTACCTCATGGACCAATAAGAGATTGCTAACTATGAACACATGTCATCAGACCCACCTGTTTGAGAAGCTCTGTCATAAAGGAGAATCAATGACTGGCGTAAGATCTCAAGCTCCTAATAAAGTCAACAAGAACTTACGCCAACTGTCAGATTGAGATGTTGTCGGAAGACCAAGCTCAGGAAAATATTAAGCTAAGGACTTTAGGAAATATTAAAACACTGGACCTAGGGAAAATATTAAATCAAAAGGGGCCGACATCAAACCTTAGTCGCATGATCATAAAGCATGAAAAAGTTTCATGCGATCATGCGACTAAGAGGTTAACAATTCAGCACATGTGCTATAGGACCTTTAAGTGACCTGAATAAAGTAACATGAAATTAGAGTAAGGCCAAGGCACAACAAAGGGTTTTAAATGTAACGGCTAGATTTTTGAATATTCTGCTAAGGGTTTATGCCAGAGACCTAAAAACAATTGCAAAGACAAGGGGAAAAGACCAAGAGCCATGAAATTTTTTTAGGGTGCTAATAGACCTGAGAACAACTGATTCACACCCTCTCTCTATTGTTCTAAATCATATTAACAATTGGTATTAGAGCTAAGTTTCTTATTATTAGTGTTGACATAAATCAAGTTTAAAGGGGCTTGAAGCAAATGATCAGGATGTATAAGGAGGTACTGAAGCTGAACAAGGAAAACTTCCCTACATGGAAAAGCTTGATGAAGCTACATCTAGCCAGTATTGGTGACTCTGCAAAGTACCACATTAAAAATAGCTATGTCTCACCTGTCACACCCTTGACTGTCGAGGAAATGAGAGCTAAGAAAGAACATTACCAAGCAATGCTGGAAATTGCATCGTCCCTAAGCTATCCAAAATTTGAGGATATTAAGGACTGGACAACTACAAAGGATATGTGGGACACACTTGCAAGGATCTATGGTGGTGACCTAAATGTGCTGAAAGCAAAGGCCGAGAGTCTTAGAGGTAAGTTTGATGAAATGAGAATGCAAGAAGGTGAAAACATTGCACAATATTGTGGTAGAATAAAAGAAGTTGTGAATGCTATTAGAGGAGCAAATGGGGCTATTGATGATGAAACTATAATTGGAAAATTTCTAAGAACCCAATTTCCAATATATGCTATTAAGATCTCAGCTATTCAGGAATCTAGATGTAACTCTGCAAATGTGCTTACTTTGGAAAGTTTGGTTGGTAAGCTGACTATTTTTGAACTCTCTAACTATGATAATTCACTGTTGGAAGCATTGGAAATGTTGAATCTTATTTCAAGCCACAGCTAGTTCTGAACAAGCCAAAAAAAGAAAAAGAAAGATGCATCAGTGAAAGTGATAGTGAAATTGAAGGTGATAGTGACACCTCTGATGAAGATCTAGAAGATTTAGAAGCTCTTATGGCTAGAAGACTGAGAAGGGGAAAAGAAAAATATAAAGGTAAACTCCCTATTATATGTTTTGCATGTAATAAAGTTGGTCATATAGCTACTAGATGTCTTGATAGGAAGGATAAAGATGATGAAAGAAAAAGAAAACACAAAGACATAAGAGATGATAGAAGCTACCGATAGAACAAAGACTATAAAGGAAAAGGTAAGAAATCTTGTTACATTGCTGAAAAAGAAACTGACACTGATAGTGATGATTTTGAAATTGAGGTAGTCTATGCGGCAATGAAAGATGAATCTGATGAGGATGAGAAAATTGCATTGATATCCTATGTGAACAAGAATGATAAATGGATTATTGACAATGGTTGTTGACATCACATGACTGGTGACAAAAATAAGTTTGAGACCTTACATCATTACAGAGGTAAAAGTGTAAAATTTGGTAATGATGCACCATGTCCTGTTAGAGGAAAGGGTTTGATTAAACTGACTGATAAGATATCTTGTGAAAATGCATATTGGGTTGAAGGTCTTAATTATAATTTGTTAAGTGTTGCCCAACTTAACAAAAGTGGTTACCAGGTGAAATTTCATCACAATCAAGCTAAAATATTTGATGCTACTAGAGAACTGATTGGAAGTGGTGACCAGACTAGAGGCAATTTGTTCTATCTTGACCTATCTGAACAAACATGTTTAATTGCACAACTTGATGATATTTGGTTATGGCACAAAAGGTTGTGTCATGTTAACTTTGACAATCTGGTAGAGATAAGTAAGAAGAAAAAAGTAAGAGGTCTACCTAGATTGAAGAAACTAGAGAATGTGATGTGCAAGGAATGCCAGTTAGGAAAAATGTCAAAGTCAAGTTTTAAGAGAAAATCCTTTACTTCTAAAAACATTTTAGATTTGGCTCTGTAGACACCGAAAAATCCTTCAGAAAATAAATTATTTTTGTTTTCTGAAAATCCTTGATGACATCATCATTTATTAATTAATTATTTATTTAATTAATTAATTTATTTTTATGGCATTAAATCCCTCTCTCTTAATTAAAAATCTTTAATTAAGGAATCTAGCCTAAAAATGTCATTTGGACATTATCCCTAATTTATTAATTATTTAATTAATAAATTGACCAAAAAACCTCAAAAATAAATTAATTTATTTTTAATTTATTTTTTATCCCAAACTTGGCCAATTTCCTTAAGACCACTAACCTCTTCCAAAATCTTCTAATCCCTTCTTAATTTCGATTAAAAGGCTAATCCCATCTTTTCTAACCCTAATCCCAAGGTTAAATATTTAATTAAGGTTAAATATTTAATTTCCATATTTATTGAAAATATTTTAATAAATATTCCTAGAACTTAAGCTTTTGGAATAAATAACCTTTTATTCCATAAAACCTAAGGAGAAATCTAGACTCTTCTAGAATCTTCTCAAATCCACCCTCTTCACCCATCCTAATCCTTTCTTTGTCCTAATCTAATCCTAATCCTACCCTTAAACCTTTGTGCAATCCTAACCAAGCTTAAGACTTTCCTAAACCAAAGCAAAGTCTTTCCTTCCAAATATCTCAACCACAAAGCATTTATTGCTTCCCTAAAGTCTTCAAAGCCTCTTAAAGCCCATTCATTGCTCTTACAAGCATTTATTTGGAGAGTTATGAGCTTGGAGCCCCCTTTGTTGACTCCTTTTTTCCCTTCCCTTCATCCACTCACCTTGTGACATGTGTCATCTCCTGATTGGCTGAGAACTAGCACAATCCATGTGCTTCCCTTTGAGTGAATCTTGGCCTCTCTTAAGGATTTCAATCCTGGCCATTCATTCCTCCTACCCCAAGCCTTAGAAATCCTATAAATACCCTCACTTCCTAAGGCAAATCATCCTTCAACTCTCAAACTCAATAGCAAAGTTATAATGCCATTTTCATTTTAGCATAAGCATAAACTCATTATTTTAGATCATTTTCAAGCTTAAATCACATCTAAATTAGCTTAAATGGATTAACATAGATTCATTTCTTGTTTTAATCTTAGTTCTTTCATTTAGCTTTGCATATTTGTGTGATCTTGAGGCCTTTGAGGCAAAATAGGTTCCTCATACCTATTTTGTGTCATTTTGGGTCTTCTTGATCCTCAAATCATCCATCTTGCATGCTCCAAGTGCTTGAGTTTGCACACCCACATCCTTCTATATCTAAGCATATCAAACGGTGCATGGGCGCATCCGTTTTAAGCTTAAACTGAGGTGGCTTTGATTTTAGTTTGTTTACCTTTACATTTGATTTGATAATATGCTATGACGTTTGTTTGTCTTTGGCCTTCAAAACAGGTTTAGGTGCACTCTCAAATCTTAGTCTACATTCTGGCACGCCCGGTGGGACTCAAACCATAATCATTTTGATAAAATTATGCTTTATATGCTTGTATTTTGCAGGAAATAAAGAAATGTCGCCTTCATGAAAAGAAATGACGCCTACAATTAAATGTCGCCTTCAAACAAAGAAATGTCGCCTTCAACAAAAGAAATGTCGCCTACAAACAATTCAGTCACGCCTTCATGAAATTAAATCACGCCTTTGAGGAAAGAAATGACGCCTGTGAACTCTGTTTTCACGCCTGCATAACTGAAAATTTCCTGTTGTCGGCAACTTTTGTTACGTTCCAGAATTCTCTTCTGTCGCCTTCTTGTAATTAAATAACGCCTGTAACAAAAGAAATCACGCCTTTGGTTGTTTTATCTGTCACCTTTTGAGGTACAGAATGTCACCTGTAGGAATTAAATGTCACCTCTGCACTTTCCAACGTCGCCTATAAGCTGGACAGTGTCGCTTTTGGTTTTTGTCTTGAAGTTGCTTAAGACTGGTTTTTTTTTCATTTCTTTTATTACAGCAAAGGTCAAACTCAATCTTGAATGAAACTTAAGGAAATGAACTTAGGTCCTAGAGTGTCATTGTCAATTTGAAAAGCAAACCAAATTTCGAATGCACTAAAGGAACAAACAACTCTATTCCCTCATCTGTTTCAGTTTCCAAAGCAAGCAAACAAATTCAATCTTGAGTGATCTAAGGGACAAAACAAAACTTTTTCAAAGTTCTTAAAACAACTCGCTAATCAAATCTTGAATGCACAAAAAGAAAGAACTTGCAAACATTCGAAGCATTTGCATTTTTGAGGAAAAGAACAAATTAAAATCTAATCACGAGTGTCTTCATTTCAAGGTTCAAACACACTTAATCAAATTTGGAAAAATGAACAAAGTCTGCTTGATGTGCATGTAGGAGTTTTCCAATTCTTGCATAATCCTTGTTAGAGTAAGCAACGTGAAACATTTGAACTTGGACAAGTTCACTTGTTCTACTTTTAGCGAGGCCTGTCCAAGGAGAAGTGCTTCCTCCTCGGAGAACGACCTCAAACCGGTATCCCCCCCGGCCGGTATACAAATAAGTGAATACCAAAAGAATCACTTACATCTCCTAATCGCCGGGCGTTCGTGCCAAACACGTGTCTGGGGATGGTAAACATTCCTCTCCCCCAGCATAATTGGCAAGGCTCTTAAGTGAGTCATGGATGATCAGCATAACCGGGTATGGAGACACCACGGAATCATTAGCAACCTGATAAACTAGAAACTACCCTATCTACATCCAAAAGTATCAAAATCCTTGTGCAAGGACCGATTCCAAGGGGTTTACCGGGTCGCCTCAAGATTACTCACCATTTGTATTCCCTTCTGGGGGATACCAAGCTGTGGGCAAGCGATTTTGATACTCACCTTCCTTAGGTAGATCTGTTTGAAGTGCTTGACAGTCAAAGACTCCGTGAAAACACTTGTTGAAACATACACTTTCAAAGCTTTGTCAGAGTCAGTCATCCTGTTTGTATCCCGCAGGGTTGCTTTGTCCCTTGCGGAGATTGCTTTGACTTTAACTTTTGCCATTAGAAACCTTTGCCTCAAAATCAGAAGTTTCTTTTTCAAGTGATGCCCAGCAAGAACAGACATCCTAAAGCAAAGTTGCCCAAATCCCAAGCCTATCAAGAGCAAAAACTTATCAAGAAGAACACCAAGAGCTATCAAGCCATTATCCAAGCAACCCAAGCAGAAGAGAAGTCCCAAACCAGACTTGAGAACATTGCCCATAACGCCCGCATCAAACAGTTCACCTTCCATTTCTGAGTTAACCATCACTTTGTTAACCTTGAGCCAGAAGATTAGCCAATTCCTTATTCATGTCTTGTTCCATCTTCAGATCTTGAAATCTTGTCTCAAACAGCCTTGCATCTTAGTTTCATCCTAGTTTCACCCTTTGCATCAGCATCAAAACCTTAGTTGCATTTCAAGAACATCATAAAGTTGCATTTGCATTCATCTTCCTACCAGCATTTTAGAATCAGTCCTTGTCATTTGCACTTGCATCATCCTTCTAGAGCATTATCCCTTTACCCCTCAATACCTTTTTCACCAGCATCCCCCCATCAGCTTTCCATATCTTTCCAGTAGATCCATCATCTTTTGTTCCAAATCCAGAGTTCCACCAACACTTAGTGTTCTACCTTTTGAGTTGTTCCTATCCCTTATCCAAGATCAGAGACCATCATCCTCTTTTTTGGCACAATGTGTTGTCATAAAGAAATCAAACCTTGTCCTTACATAGCCATCATCTCGAGCAAGAGATTGGAGTGTATTGATAAGAAACTTGTTGATCGAAGATCATCAGTCTATCTTAGGTTGACCCCATCATATCTCTGATCCTCCATTTGGGAAAAACAGCAGCTCATTTGTTGACCACTCAGTAATCTTTCACCAGCTTTCCACCAGCAACCTATCTTTCCTCCACCATCTTGATCCATAGCCATTCCATCCAGCTTCCATCATCGCCATCTTGATCTCCATCCTTGCATTTGCATCTTAGAAGTCATCATCTTTAGAAGTTCATCAACTTTGCATCCATCAACATCTTTTAGCCAAACATCTTGCATCCATTTAGCACTTGCATCTCCATGCCTGTTGAGACCAGATCTCAGAAAAGAAGAAGCATGAATCCTTATCCACCAACAACCTCATCCGATCCCAACCTTTTCACCAATGCCATGATGACCTACAATCCCCAGATTCAAGCCAGTAACCCATGTGAAGATCCAAACATCCCTTCATCCCCCTTGGTAAACCAAGCATTTGCGAATCCTCCAGAAAGCCCACCAACAACCAATGCCCTTGTAGCACAACATCAGCAAAGCACGTTTGTTCACTACCTGCCAGAAAGTACCTCCATCCCACCATCTCTCTATCCACGCATTCCCATCAAAACAATCCAAGTTCCAGCACAAGCATATTCTCCGTTTGTCCAATCATTTCCCGACCCTATCATGCAAACACCCCAAGAGCTTTCCACCATTCCCCTTTTCTTGCAAGGAAGCCTCACCAGTCCCGCAACACAAGCTCCAGCACCATCCGCTCCATCTCATACCCCTTTTGCTTCATCATCTGCTATGGCTGCCCAAGCCCAAATCCAACACTTAACCCAAAGTCAGCTTCCACCTCTCACGCAAGCTTTTTCACCATCCGCAAGTCAAGCAATGCCTTTCACCATCAAAGGAGCACCGTCACCCTTCACCCCCCAAGCACCTGTACCTTCTTCTTTGGGGTTAGCACAATCGCTCCCCATTCCAACCTCATCTTTCTCTTGGGTGTTTCCTTCATTTTCCTCCTCACAAGCATCCGCTCAACCACAACCTCAACAAGCTCCTTTCTCTCAACCATCATTCGTGTCCCAAGCTCCCGTTGCTCCTACCATTCCATCATCCACTACAGTCCACCCTAACATAAGCTCTCAATGGGGCCTTACGCAAGAAGAAATGAAGGCATGGGGGATCCCATCTCAATCCCCTACATCTATGGTTGCAAGTCAACAAACTGCCTTCGTCCAAGCAGCACAGCAGCAACTACCCCAAACACCGCCGGCTTCAAGCTATTCGTCCCAAATCCCAAATACCTTCCAGCAAGTTCCACCACCTCAACAGTCAACTTTCCCCAACTATCTTACCCCATCACCCTTTGCTTCTAGCTTTCCCGCATCTGTTCCACCTCTAAGCAACGCAGGCATGCACCCAGCTTATATTAGCCAAAACCAAAGCCAACCTCAACAACTACCACCATCATACCCACAAGCAGCATCATTCCAACAGCCTCCCCCACAGCAACCACATGTCCCCTTTCAGCAAACACCTATCATTCCTCAACAATAGCAAGTCCCTTGCTATCAGCCTCAGCAACAAATCCCTATCATCCCCTAGCAACAACAAGTTCCCACCCATCAGTTACAACAACAAGTTCCAAATGTCCAGTATCAGCAAGCAGTCCCACAACAACCGCCAGTTCAACAATAGCAAGTAGTCCAACAACATCAAGCGGTCCCATATCAATATCCCCCTATGCCACACCAGCAATATCCCCAGCAACCATTGCCCCAAAATCAGTTCCAACCCATTTATCCACAGCAAGCGCCATATCCAGTTCCACAGCTTCCATCACAAGCAGAAGTCCCAGTTCCCTCGCCACTCAATGCTGAGTGGGAAGTAATGAAAAATGCTCTAAAAGAGCTACAAAGTGGAACAGAGAATAAAACCTACAAGTTCGAAGAGGTGTGCTCATATCCTTTCGATCGGTCCATAGCAACTATCCCTTTCTCCAAGCATTTTGAGATGCCCAAGTTCGACAAGTATCGAGGGAAAGGAGATCCAGTAAACCATATCAAAGAGTTCTACATGGCGTGCCAAGAAGTGGCTTACAGTGATAACTATCTCCTGCGCCTGTTTCCCAAAAGCTTGGGAGGAACTGCTGTTGAGTGGTTTTATAAAATACCACATGGAACAATAAAAACCTTTGCTGAACTCTCTGAGAAGTTCATCACACACTATGCCCATAATGTGGAGAATAAGTTGTCCTTGCTAGACCTATGCAACTCAAAACAGAAAGATGGAGAAAGCCTTGCAGAATACTTGCAAAGATGGCAGAATCTTACAACTAGGTTATCATATCAGCCGCTAGAGAAGCATCTAACAAAGATCTTCATTGATAACCTACATCCAAAGCTATCCCATCACATGCGAATGAACTGTCTCTAGACATACCAAGACATCAAGAGCAAAGGCATAGGCATCGAGAAAGCTCTCCTAGATGAAGGCACTATTCGTCACTTCAAGGATGATTCCAAGAACAAACTCAACAATGATAAATCTCGTTACTGGAATCGTAACAAGAATGTTGTTACAGATGGAGCCACTGACACTAAGAATGTACAATTCATTGTGGCTAGTCCTACACCAGCTCAAACATACCAACCGCCACAAGCGCCCATCTATCAGCAACCACCAGCTCCCGCATATCAAGCACCTATTTATCAGCAGCCTCCTCAAGCTCATCAGCCACCTGTGCAACAGTATCAGCAGCAATACCAACAGCAGCAGCCAGCACATCAAGGCAATCCTGTTAACACAGTTAACGTTGCCCCAAGGCAGAATAGACCCAACAATCAGAACAATCTAAAGAGGACTTTCACACCTTTGGGTGAGCCTCTGGATCAGATCTTTTATCGGCTAGCCAAAGCAAATATGATCACATATCCGCCCATCCCATAGAAGGACGACAACGCACCAAAGTCTGATTGGTATAAAGAACATGAATACTGTGATTACCATCGTGTGAAGGGGCACAAAACATTGAAGTGCATGCGGCTTAAGCACTACATCCAGGATCTCATCGATCGCAAGGAAATCCAGGTCGATGCACCAACTCAAGCTTCACCCAACACCGGTTTGCAAATATATCAAAATGTGTTCCCTCAACACGATACCGGGAAGAATCAAGCCAACGCCAATCAGCCCCAAAATCGTGGCAAAGGCAAGCAAGAAGATCACACAGCGGCCTACATCAACTATGACAAGTATGTCGGATGCATAACTCAAGTTGAGCCCATCCAAGATGAGCCCACCATCAATACCATCCACGTCAGAGGGCCGGATCAACAATGTGCTGCAACTACCCGCAGTGGTAGGATAACTGTTGCCGGTGCTCCTCCGAGATCAGCTGCTCCTCCAAGGCCAACATCTACTACATCCATAGCACAGTCTAACACCAGGCCAGCATCAAATGCACATGCAGCATAGCATAATGCACCAAGAGCACAATACAATATCATAGAGCATCTTGGGAACATGCCAGCCCAAATATCTATCTTGAATTTGCTCCCCACATCACCCATCCATCAGGAGATCCTGGACAAAGCTCTAACAGAAGGTCATGTCCCCACGGACATTAACACAACTCAGTTTGAAACTCTTGTGGGACACCTATTAGCAGCATGTGCTTTATCCTTCAAAGAATCTGATATACCAGATGTTGCTCCTGACCATATTCTTCCTCTCCGCATTGCCGTCATGGTCAGAGATTTTGCCATCAAACGAGTTCTAGTGGATAATGGCTCAGCCCTCAACTTGTGCACATTAAAATTCATCAAGAAGATCGGGTTCACAGAGGCCGACATACAACATGAACAAATCACTATCAAAGCATATGATAACTTGGAGCGTACCTCTGAAGGTACTATGACTTTGCCTATCCAGCTAGGCCCAGCAACGCAAGATACTCTCTGCCACGTTGTTGATCTTGACCTACCGTTCAATATCCTCCTCGGTCGTCCATGGATCCACTCCATTAAGGCCGTACCATCTACTTACCATCAGTGCATCAAGTTTCCACATCAAGGCACTGAGGTTACCATCCACGCTGACCCTAACCCCTTCGCATACTGCCTTGCGATGGAAGCATCTTTCCCTCATTCTACTCATTGTCCTAGAACTGATATTGGTACTTCTATTGCTAGCTCATCCCGATCCCATCGCGATCCAGAGACCATCCTTTCTTCCACCTTATCATCCATCAAGATCAACAACCAGGGTTGTGGCGAATATAGCCTCAGTGATGCATTTGCTATAGGAGCTCTTCCACGTGATCCACATACTCAAGGGCGCCCAAGTTGTCAAAACAAGCCTGTTGAAGAACATTATAAGCTCAGGCAAATCGGAAACATGACTTTTGAGTCTCATGGCAACATCAATAGCAAAGAAATGGATCCAGATATTAACAAATGGTTATACAAAGATCCCCCATCACGTGACACACAACTTCTTGAGTACTTCAAAGAGAAATATCCAATTCCCTACAAAAATGTCACAGAACACTATAACTATCAAGGTGGTGGTCTAGGACCACAAGAGGATGGAAATTTGTTTCCTATCATACCATCCCAAAATCTAGAACAGCAAGGACTTGGCTTTAATACCCCTCGCCTGCTTGAACAAGAGCCCAATACCATAACTGCGAACACTAACATGACCAATGTGAACTTTTCGAATAGCCAGGATGACCTTGTGGAAATCGAAGACATCCCCGAAGAGAAAGACATCCGATCCTACGATGATATCTTTGCCGACGACACCCTCCTGGGGACTTCTGTCCTCCAACAACTCTCCATTAACCTCATAGATCTTCCCCTCACAAACCCCGACCTCGTAGATTGGGACCAACCAAGCATCGCACACATCGATGAGTTCCAAAGCGCACAAGCACTCCTAGAATTCATGGGGGCATCAGATCCAGCAAGCAATCAGGATCCAACATCAACCTCTGTCTATCAGCTTCACCCAGAAGGATATTTTGGGGAAGAGGCAAGCTTTAGTCGCAAAAATGAAATAGCAAAAGAACATCATGAGTCTTTATGTGAAAACCCCCTTGGGGCACATTCTAATTCCAAAATAGTAAAAATAAAGGGCGTATCTTCTAGTGAAAACCTGGCAATTCAGGCGCTAGAAGATGAAGCCTTGCCTCTTCCCCCTATCCAAGATTATAGACCAGAGCAGTCGCCGATCATCATAGAGGAAACCAAGCCAATCAACTTGGGAAAAGAAGAATGTCCAAGGATCACCTACATTGCAGTCAACCTAACAGAAGGAGAAGAAATCGCTCTCAGTACCTTGCTCAAGGAATCCATTATCAACTTTGCATGGTCATACACCCATATGCCTGGGCTTGATCCAAACCTTGTTGTTCATCATCTATCAGTAGATCCAAACATCAAGCCAGTGAAGCAGAAGCTAAGGAAAATGCATCCAAAGGTAGCATTGCTCGTCAAAGCAGAGCTTGAGAAGCTCCTCCAAGCTAAGATCATCAGAGCAATAGATTATTCAGAGTGGATCTCTAACATGGTGCTAGTCACAAAGCCTTCTGGCGACATCAGAATCTATACTAATTTCAGGGACTTGAACAAGGCATGCCCTAAGGATGACTTCCCATTGCCAAACATAGACATGCTTGTAGACCTCACAGCGGGTCACGAAATGCTATCACTCATGGATGGATTTTCAGGCTACAATCAGATTCATATAGCAGAAGCAGATCAACATAAAACAGCATTCACAACCCCATGGGGTACCTTCTGCTACAACATGATGCCATTTGGGCTAAAGAATGCAGGAGCAACATATCAACAAGCAATGACAGCGATCTTCCATGACATGATCCACAAGATCCTTGAAGACTATGTGGATGATATCCTTGCAAAATCCAAAACAAGGGATGAACACCTCAACATCCTAGAACGTGTGTTTGATCGTCTGAATCATTATGGCTTAAAGCTTAATCCTAAGAAATGTGTCTTTGGCGTAACATCTGGCAAGCTTCTAGGCTTCATCGTCTCTAGACGAGGCATAGAGATCGATCCTAAAAAGGTAAAAGCAATAACAGAGATGCCTCCACCAAGAAATCTCAAATAGCTCAGAAGCCTACAGGGCAAGCTTCAATCAGTTTGGCGGTTCATCTCGCAGCTAGCAGATAAGTGTCAACCCTTCTCACATCTCTTATGCAAAGACACCAACTTCAAGTGGGATCCCATATGTCAAAGAAGCTTTGATAAGCTCAAGGAGTATCTAGCTAATGCTCCAATCCTAGTACCACCAGTTCCAGGATGCCCACTCATCTTTTACATCTCAACAACAGCTACAGCACTAGGGGCCCTCCTAGCACAGCATGATGATGAAAATAGAGAACGAGCTATCTACTACATCAGTCGCACTCTTGTGGGCTATGAGCTTAACTATTCACCCATGGAGAAAGCATGCCTAGCAGTGGTCTTTGCCACTCAAAAACTTAGACATTACATGCTTAGCCACACAATCAAGCTCATATCAAAGGTGGACCCTCTTAAGTATCTGTTATCAAGGACAACCCTCACAGGCCGTATGGAAAAATGGGTCATGTTAGTCAGCGAATTTGACATTCAGTATGTAGATCGCAAAGCAATCAAAGGGCAAGTCATTGCCGATCAACTAGCAGAAGAACCACTAGTGGATGCCTATCCACTAATCATGGAATTCCCCGATGAACATCTGTGCATGATTGAAGAGCAGCCCATGTGGAAACTATACTTTGATGGTTCCAACACATCCCATAGCTCTGGGGCAGGAATCCTATTCGTCACACCTCAAGGTGACTATATTCCAAAATCATTCAAGTTGGGATTCCCCTGTACCAACAACATTGCAGAATATGAGGCACTCATCTTAGGTCTCAGAACAGCTATCCAATGGAATATCACAGAACTACAAGTCTTTGGAGATTCACAGCTCATTATCAAACAAGTCCTAGATGAATATCAGACAAAGGATGACAAATTGCTACCCTACAAGAAACTGGTGGATAAACTGAAAGAGCATTTCCTACATCTACAATTCAATCAGATCCCAAGGCTTCAGAACAAAGCAGCAGATGTAATGGCAACCATCGGATCCTTATTGGAAATACCACGAGACGCATCACAGTATGAGTTTCTAGTCGAGCAGCTACATTCACCAGCTTATGAGAATGCCGATGCAGACATGGTGTGTGTCTTGGTTGGTCCCCAATCCCCATGGTACCACGAAATTCATGCATATCTAAAAAATGGTATCATATCTCCCCATCTCACCAATAACCAACGCCAAAACCTTATTCACAGAGCTTCCCGCTACACTCTTGTAGCCAACACCCTATATCATCGCGGGTATCATAATGTCCTATCTAGATGTTTAGACTCAAACGAGGCCGTCCTGGCTTTACAAGAAGTTCACGCTGGAATTTGCGGTGCCCACACGAGTGGCATGGTTTTAGCAAAGCAGCTGCTTAGAGTTGGATATTATTGGCCAACAATGGAACATGATGCATGTGAATTTGTCAAGAAATGTCTCCCATGTCAACAGCATGCCAATTTGATACATGCACCAGCACAGGATTTACAGCCTATTGCACCACCGTGGCCTTTTTCATGTTGGGGCCTCGACCTCGTTGGCTTGATCACCCCCCTCTCTTCGGATGGACACAAGTATATCATAACAGCCACAGAGTACTTTACCAAATGGGTTGAAGCGATTCCGCTCACCCTTACTACTGGCATCCAAATATCCAAGTTCATCCTCTACCATATCATTTGCCGCTTCGGCATACCATCTACCATTTTCACAGACCATGGCACACCTTTTGAAAACTAGCATGTGGATGATCTATGTGCCAGACTCCACATCCATCACCGTTTCTCCAGTCCATATTTCCCTCAAGGAAATGGCCAAGCTGAGGCAACCAACAAAACTATCTTGAAAATCCTCAAGAAGGTTGTCAATGATTCTGGTCGTGACTGGCACCTCCAAATTAATCCTGCCCTTTGGGCCTACCGTACTTCTTATCACACTCCCACAGGCACCACCCCATACTCCCTTGTATATGGTGCTGAAGCCGTTCTACCGATCGAGGTCGAGCTTCCATCCTTGCGCGTCTCCATGAAGAACTATACAACTGATGAAGACTATCGTGTGGCCCGGCTCACACAGCTAGATCTGCTAGATGAAAAGAGACAACAAGCCTATGATCACCTGGTTGCATACCAGAATCGACTCAAAAGGAGTTATAACAAAAAGGTCCATCCTAGACAATTCCAGGTCGGTGACATGGTCCTTAAAGAAAATCAGAAGATCCTAGCGAATAGAGAAAAGAAAGGCAAGTTTGAGCCTACTTGGTTGGGCCCCTATGTTGTCACCGCATCCTTCGGCTCGGGAGCCTATCAGCTATCAACACCAGAAGGTGAGCCCTTGAATGATCCTATCAACATCATCCATCTGAAGAGGTTCTATGCCTGAACCTGATCCTGCATATCTCAGAAAATCCAAAAACATTCAAAAAAGCAAAAAAAGCAAAAAAGCAAAAAAACAAAAAAAGAAAAGAGAAAGAGAAAATAATCGTCCAACGGTGAAAACTTGGCAATTCAAGCGCCTTGGACAAGTATGTTGGTGAAAACCTGGTAAACAGGCACCAACATAGTAAACTGAGCTATTTATCTATTCAGTTGTCCTTTCAGCTACCGTCCTCATCCTTCATTCCATAACAGATCTCCCAGCAGTTCCATCTCCCCTATCCTCTAAGCATTCAGCTTCCATCTTCCTCCAACCCATCTGCAATCCATATCCTATTCCAAAGCTTTGTACCATATCTTGTACCATATCCCTTTCCCTTTCCTGTACAGCGCATTCCTCCCTATATTTATCCTTCTTGTCTCCGTCTTAGCGAGAGTCCTGCTGAGTGTGATCTTGCTATCCCCAATCCTGAGCTTCTGTACATATCCCTTGTGCATATCGTTCCTCCTTGTTGTACATAACCTTTGTCCATCCTGCAGCAACATTTGATCAAATATCTTGTCCCATCCCCAGCCTCAAAAAATTTGTAGCCCCACTCGGGCCTTGTGCTTCAGCAACATCAATTGTCGACTTATCCTTACTCATCCTGATTATTCCTTAAACTTCAACTTTTGCCAGCGAACAACTACACTTATTCTCTCACCAACCTATGGGTCCTTGAGGATATATCGTTCCTCCTGTCTGACCTAATCTTCCATCCTGGTCCTTGAGGATATATCGTTCCTCCTGTCCGACCAATCTTCCCACCATCAATCAAACCTAATCTCTCTCCTTGGCAAAGGATGTCTTTTTGGAGTTATCATTTTGATCTTGGGTTTTGTCCTTTTGATCTTGTTAATCTTTTTGGCTTCTCTTTATCCCACCAGGGTCACCATGATTCTTTATATCACGGTGTGCTGCGTGTGCGGATAATCTGGGGCAAGGTCTTTTGATCTTTCGCTTCTGCCTGTGAGTCAGTTGTGTGTTTGTGGTTCCTTCAGCATCGGTCCCGCCATGTCGCCTCTGCGCTTCATGTGTGATGTTGGAGCAACCCTGTGTGTTTGTTCAGTGTCAGTCCTCGTCAGTCCTATGCAACACTGGTGACAAGGCCTCGTGATCCCAGTATCCTTGGCAGGTCTCTAGCATTGCTATATTAAATCTAGGTTGTGCACTCCCGTTTGCACTTGGAGCTATCTGGTCCCTTGCATTTATCATATAGATTAATCTTACATCTTTGCATATAGCTGCATCTTGCATCTTGCATTTCCATCTCATCTTGCATATCATCCATATTTGTTCTTAGAAGTGAGGTTATTTATCTCCCCTTTCTTCCTAGGCCCTTCCTTCCTCGTCCCGCCGGGCACACTCTATCCCGGAGCATATCCCTCTTTCTCCTTGTCCCACTGGGTGCATCTTCCATGATTTTGTCTCACCGGGGCATGTATCCTCTTTCTTCTAGTCCACCCGGGCGTCATACCCTCTTCTTCTGATTCTAGCCTCGGCATCTTGTTTTCTTGTCTTTGACGCCATGCCACTTGCGGCATCGCATCAAAGAGGGGCAAAATGTAGACACCGAAAAATCCTTCAGAAAATAAATTATTTTTGTTTTCTGAAAATCTTTGATGACATCATCATTTATTAATTAATTATTTATTTAATTAATTAATTTATTTTTATGGCATTAAATCCCTCTCTCTTAATTAAAAATCTTTAATTAAGGAATCTAGCCTAAAAATGTCATTTGGACATTATCCCTAATTTATTAATTATTTAATTAATAAATTGACCAAAAAATCTCAAAAATAAATTAATTTATTTTTAATTTATTTTTTATCCCAAACTTGGCCAATTTCCTTAAGACCACTAACCTCTTCCAAAATCTTCTAATCCCTTCTTAATTTCGATTAAAAGGCTAATCCCATCTTTTCTAACCCTAATCCCAAGGTTAAATATTTAATTAAGGTTAAATATTTAATTTCCATATTTATTGAAAATATTTTAATAAATATTCCTAGAACTTAAGCTTTTGGAATAAATAACCTTTTATTCCATAAAACCTAAGGAGAAATCTAGACTCTTCTAGAATCTTCTCAAATCCACCCTCTTCACCCATCCTAATCCTTTCTTTGTCCTAATCTAATCCTAATCCTACCCTTAAACCTTTGTGCAATCCTAACCAAGCTTAAGACTTTCCTAAACCAAAGCAAAGTCTTTCCTTCCAAATATCTCAACCACAAAGTATTTATTGCTTCCCCAAAGTCTTCAAAGCCTCTTAAAGCCCATTCATTGCTCTTACAAGCATTTATTTGGAGAGTTATGAGCTTGGAGCCCCCTTTGTTGACTCCTTTTTTCCCTTCCCTTCATCCACTCACCTTGTGACATGTGTCATCTCCTGATTGGCTGAGAACTAGCACAATCCATGTGCTTCCCTTTGAGTGAATCTTGGCCTCTCTTAAGGATTTCAATCCTGGCCATTCATTCCTCCTACCCCAAGCCTTAGAAATCCTATAAATACCCTCACTTCCTAAGGCAAATCATCCTTCAACTCTCAAACTCAATAGCAAAGTTATAATGCCATTTTCATTTTAGCATAAGCATAAACTCATTATTTTAGATCATTTTCAAGCTTAAATCACATCTAAATTAGCTTAAATGGATTAACATAGATTCATTTCTTGTTTTAATCTTAGTTCTTTCATTTAGCTTTGCATATTTGTGTGATCTTGAGGCCTTTGAGGAAAAATAGGTTCCTCATACCTATTTTGTGTCATTTTGGGTCTTCTTGATCCTCAAATCATCCATCTTGCATGCTCCAAGTGCTTGAGTTTGCACACCCACATCCCTCTATATCTAAGCATATCAAACGGTGCATGGGCGCATCCGTTTTAAGCTTAAACTGAGGTGGCTTTGATTTTAGTTTGTTTACCTTTACATTTGATTTGATAATATGCTATGACGTTTGTTTATCTTTGACCTTCAAAACAGGTTTAGGTGCACTCTCAAATCCTAGTCTACAGGCTCATATTGACCTTTGTGGACCTATGGCTATACAAAGTTACTGTGGTGCTAGATACTTTATCTTATTTGTTGATGATCATACTAGGATGATGCATGTGATGTTTCTAAAAGAAAAATCTGAAGCTTTTCAATTCTTTAAGTGGTATTTGCCTAAGGTTGAGAAGGAGATAGGTAGGAACTTGAAATGTCTTAGATCTAACCAAGGTGGACAATTTACATCAAATGAATTTAATCTATTTTGCAATGATAGAGGAATTAAAAGATAGATGTCTGCACCTAGAACACCTCCACAGAATGGTATAGTAGAAAGGAGAAATAGATCTTTCTTGGATTGTGAAAGGACATTATTGATTGAAAAGAATGTGGCACATAAATACTGGAAAGAAGCTATAAGCACCACTATCTACACTCTTAACTGGGTACAGATCAAGAAAGGTACAAATCTGACACCTTATGAATTATGGCATGGGCGTGCACAGAGTGTTAAATACTTTAGAATCTTTGGAAGTAAGTGCTATATATTAAAAGACACTAGGAATGGAAAGTTTGATGCTAAGAGTGATGAAGGAATTTTCCTAGGATACTCCACAAAAAGTAAAGCTTACAAGTGTTTGAATTCTAACACTAACAAAATTGTGGAAAGTGTGAATGCCAAAATTGATGAGTATGCAGAAAGAAATGAAGCTGACAGTAAAAGAGAACCAGAAGATTATAGATCTTTTGTGTACATTAAGGAAGAAGAAGAGGAAAGTAATAGACTTTCACTTGATGCTGAGTCTCAGGTAAGAAATGCCAAGCGATAGACAAATGTTGTCGAGTATCAGGAAAATAGTGCCGAGAGAGAACAAGAACATGCCAAGCTACAAGATAATGCTACTGAATATCAGGAAGAAGTTGCCGAGCATTCTGAAGTTGAATCTAACAATATTGTTGAGGAACATGATGAAATAGAGGAGAGAGGACCTGAACCTATTTTGGCAAAATATGTAAGAAGACATCACAAAGCTTAATAGATAATTGGAGACAAGGATACTAGAATTCAGACTAGAAGTAAGACTAAAGATCTAACATGCCTACTATGTGAATTTGAACCTAAGTCAACTAGAGAGGCATTGGAGAATGAAGATTGGATACAAGCAATGAATGAAGAGATTGACCAGATTGATAAGAATGATATTGGACTCTGGTGCTGAGACCTGAAAACAAAAATGTTATAAGAATAAAGTGGGTGTTTTGAAATAAGATGAATGAAAATGGTGAAATCACTAGGAACAAAGCTAGGTTGGTATGCAAAGGTTATGCACAAGAAGAAGGAATAGATTATGGGGAGACATTTTCCCCTGTAGCTAGATTGGAAGGAGTAAGAACTCTGCTTGCACATGCTGCTTATAAAAATTTCAAGGTATATCAAATGGATGTCAAGTCTACATTTTTGAATGGTATACTAGAAATTTTTTTTTACATAGAACAACCAGAAGGTTTTATTGATCCAAACAAAAGACACATGGTGTGCAAACTAAACAAAGCATTATATGGATTGAAGTAAGCTCCCAAAGCATGGTATGAGAGGTTGCACAACTACCTGATATAGATTGGATTTTCAAGAACAAATGACACAAGCAATCTGTACATGAAGGATGAAGAAGGTAAAGGTATCTTGTTGGAAAATTTTTTTGTGGATGACATTATTTTTGGTGGACAAGATGCATTGTGTAAAAGATTTTCAAATGAAATGCAAACTGAATTTGAAATGAGTATGTTTGGTGAGATCAAATTCTTTGTTTTTACAAGTATATCAGAAGAAGAATGGAATTTTCATTACATAGTCTAAGTATGTGAATGAAATACTAATTTTTTTTGGGATGGAAGATGCTAAACTAGTGGGAATTCCTATGGTTACTGGACAAAAGTTATCTAAGAATGATGATGCTGCAGAAGTGAATCAAACTCTATATAGATCCATGATTGGAAAGTTGTAGTATGTTGTACATAGTAGACCAGATATTGCATTAGCTATTGGGATTGTGGCAAGATTCTCTACCAATCCTAAGGAAACACACATGATGGCCATGAAAAGAATTATGAGATACTTGAAAGGAACTACTGACTATGGTCTATATTATAAGAAGGATGAAAAATTTGAACTCAGAGTTTATACAGATGTTGATTGGGTAGGAAATGTAGATGACAGAAAGAGTAATAGTGGTGGAACTTTCTTTCTTTGACAGAGATTAGTCTCCTGGACAAGCAAGAAAAAAAATTTCATTTCCTAATCTACTACCGAGGTCGAGTATGTTGCTGCTGTAGTAAACTATTCAAACTTGGTATGGATAAAACAATTGTTGATAGGCATGAAAGAAGAAATCACTAAACCTGTTGTTATTTTCTTTGACAACACAAGTGCTTTCAATATTTATAAGAATCTAGTGATGCACACTAAGACCAAATACATTGCAATCAAGTATCACTACTTGAGAGAATTAGTTCAAGATAAAGAAGTCCGAATGGAATATGTGAATAAAAAAGAACAACTAGTAGACATATTTACTAAAGCTTTACCCAGAGAAGCTCATGAGTATTTGAGAAGTTAATTAGGGATCCGTCCCCTAACTGAGGCTGCCTAGACAAGCTAGGAGCACTGTATCAAATGTGCTACAATAGAATATTTGACAAATTGATGCAAAAGATTGTCACACTTTATGGCTAGCCTAGAGTTGTGAAAAGAAGCAAAGACAAGGAATCAGTCATGAGCAAGATGATAAAGGGAGAAACTTTGAGCTACAAAGATATTATCTACATCTGATGGATGTATGTCTACATCTGATGGATGTATGTTTTAGTTTCTACTTTCTCATTTTTGTCAAAGAGGGAGATGAATTGATATGATAACACATGAAACTAAAGGGAAAGAGGGAGATGAACTGATGAAACTAAAGGATGATGAACTAAAATGAATGTTTAGGATAGAGGGAGATCTGAATACTTCTGATGGTCAAAGAAGTGAGTGAGGCTTATAGGATTCTGAATCAGAATGAAGCTAAGGATATTAAAAATAATTCTCTGATGGATAGATAAGTTTTTGGATTGGTTGGTAATCCACGTGTTATTCAGGTGATATCATATGGTGTTGCCATCAATGCCAAAGAGGGAGATTATTGGAAATTGTAATTGAAACAATTGTTGTATTGTCATTGATGTCAAACCTTAATTGGTAAGACTGTTGCTACTTAGGAAAGTACTACATCTATTTGATTGTTGCTAAGGGGATAGGCAAGGGTGGTAACAATAGCACCTAAGGAAAGGTTGAGTTATCTTGATACTACAAAGTGTACTTGACTATGTTGCACAATGATGAGCCAATGTATTGTTTATCTTAGTAAGATTGAAGACTAAACTAGTAGGCTTGATCAAGAACAAATGAAGAAATCATGTTTAAGCTGAGTAATGTTAGTGTCGACCGAGTCAATGTATGTTGAGCAAAATTCTAGTGTCGACCAGGCATTAGTTAATTGCCGAGGAAGATAGTGTAAGTCGAGGAAACAGTTTTAGTAATGACTGAGCTTTTTACATGAAGACCAAGTGGATGATCATAGTATTGACCGAGCATCAACAATTTTATATTTGAAGAGAATTCAGTTTTGGAGGTGACATTGTTGAATTCTTAGATTATATAAAATGTGTTGACTTTATTTATTGATTGTCTGAAAGCATTAAATGCATTGTAAAATGTTTTATTGTAAATCTTTAAGAGATTTGAGATGATTCTAGAAAAGGATCCGAAGAACATGAAGCAGGTAGATTCAATGAATCTGAACTAACCCTAAGATTTATGAATGATATTGAGTGGAAAAAGATGACTTAGCCTAATTGAGAAAAGAATAAAAAGGATCATAGTGCTGGATATGATAGTACATGGGTGAACAGAGAATGCTGGAAGATCAGTAAAGTTTTATTGATTGAATAAGCAGAAAAGGCTGAAGGAGAATTGTGGTGGTTGCTTGAAGAATAGTTCTGAGTAGATCTGAGATGGAGATGGAAAAGTTTCAAAGTCAGTAAACTAGCTATTGGAGCTTTTTCTTGTAGCACCAAACTTGAATCAATAGATGGGCTTAGATCTCAGGTCAGGTACTCAAGCTTGACAAAAAAATAGTCCAATTGATGAGGATTGAAAGGAATCCTCCTTCTTCTTTGAGCTCCACATCACTCAAGCAGGTATTGCCTTATTTGAACACTCAAGACACCTTAAGATAAATAGTAGGCCTATAGATAGATTATTGTGGAATAGTCTTTAAACCCATGTAGGTATCATGTACCCTAATGAAGAAAATTCTTAATGCAATAGCCCTACTTGCATAGAATGGGTATGAAAACTAGAGACCTATCCTAACAACATAAAAGGGAAAGGGTGGAACTAAATGTAAATTATTTAAAGATGGGTTGAAAGGACCCCTGAGATGTCCTAAGTCCCTCATAGACCAGTGCCTTGTCCAATGGGCCATAGAGTCAAATACCCTATTGCAATAGACAACTATGAAATAAGAAGACAAAATACTCAATGTGTTGATGCCTAACATCAATCACACACCATAACCAAACCTCACTTCAACAACCCACCTATGCATTAAAGTATGTTATTACCCATCCAAATGATTTTAACCCTTCCCTTAGAAGAGACCTATAAATAGATAATACATTAACCAGCATCCACGGGAAGACAAGCATGACATATGTTTGACACCTCAACTCATACATACATGAAAACTAATCCTAAAATAGTTATCTCTGTGAAGACAACTCCACTTGCAAACACATGGGAAATGCAAATAGAAAAATTAGACACCCTTGATGTATGATTAATGAAATCAAAATTCAAATTGAGATAGTTTGGTAACAATAAGAATACACTGAATCTTCATACATAAGACAAATCAATTACAACATGTATCATATTCCCTAAACCAACAAAGGAAGAAAGAACACTCTATATGCAGAGAATTAGAGAAAATCTATAGGAAAAGGACCCTTCATGGAACCGAAAAGGAACCCTTAGGAACTAGGATTTCATAACCCTTACAAAGTTAAAATTGCAACCATATATACCCCTAGTTATCTTGGAATCCTACACAAGTTAGGATGCAACAAGCTATGGATAACCATGGTAAGGGTTAGGGTTTCCACCCACCAAAACAATTCAAAAGATCAAAAATTACTGCACTTTGGGGAAAACCATGCAACCTGGTGAAGAATAGATCAAAAATTGATCTCCAATTATGATAATTCTTAGAATAGTGTATAGAAGATCATAAATCCACCATGAAAACCAGTCTATTCAACCACTTGCCACACACGTCGAGCCATTCATCTCATTCCTTACATGGTATAGATCTTTGCAATCAATCATCACACCTTGGACCACACTGCAACGGAAAACAAATCATCTCTTACCAGCTCCAGTCACTTTTGCATTGAATTCTGGTCCTTTCTATCACTGAGAGACCCTCAAAAAATTTGAATTTGAATTTCAATGGTCACTTTCAAGTGCCAGCAGAGAATCAACTGTCATAATTTAAATCTGGGCCAAATTTAAGTCCCGACTGTTAGATCTCTCTATTTTGCGGTCTTTATGTTCTTAACTCAATTGTGACCCTCGGGTTAACTCCAAACAAACATGAGACAAGGCATTTCCTATTCATGCAATGAAAAACTTAACCCACCTTTAACTCCACAACTTAGCAAACAAAGGAAACCTAACTCATCTCAGCCACATCAGGTGAACTGGTGACCGAAGGCTTTCGTTAGTTCACGAAGAACTTTATCTATCCACCAAATATTTTAGTGACTATGCGAGTACACTCTCGCTAAATCGCTAGCCTTTTTAGAATACCGCCATCTCATTTTGTGAATGAGCGAAAAGCACTGAAAAATTATTAGAACCGCCAAACATTCTATTAGGACCACCAAAAGATTGAGGAAATTAACTGGGCCCATACAAGAAGATCGACGATTGTCTCATCTTTGCAAAGCCCTCCAAGATTCCATTAGATCATGAGACAACCATCAGATGTAGAATCTTTCCCTGCCCTAATAACCCTCTAACATAGAAAGAGATCAATGGCTAACTTAAGTTCACATGTGTCAGAGAAAACTCATCAGATTACACGCCAACCATCGATGCTCTGTCATTGTTAAAACCCACTGTTCCTTGAAAAATCTGGCCCCACTGACAACACACCTAGTCATTCACCCGTGGACCAATCAAATACTACCAAATCAGCACACTTGGGATGTGGAGCTGCCACACTTTATCCCCTCTAAAAAAGGTAGAATCGACGGTCAGCGCGTGATCTTAAGCCTCTGATAGATCCCATAAGATCATGCGCTTAACGTTGATTTATTGACAATGTCAGGACCCTCTGACGCATCCAAAAACTAGGTCCCATTGACAACTACCAACGTGTTGATACATGGACCAATAAGATGCCTCCATTTGTGCATACCTATCATTAGACCCACCTGTAAAGAAAGGCTACGTCATACATTAAAATCAACAGCCGTCGCAAAAGCGCAAGCCTGTGACAAAACCCTTGCGCTTTCATGACAACTGTTGGATCAAGATGGTGTCAGAAGGCTGGGCCTAGGAAATATTTAAGCTGAAACATTAGAAAGAATTAAAATATAGGACTTAGGCTTTTAAGGAAAATTTTAGGCGCAGAGGACTTAGGAAAATTAAAGGCCGCTGGGGGTATAAAACCTTTAGTCGCAAGATCGTGTAAGATGAAAAAAGTTCACGTGATCATGCAAAAATGGGGGCAACAATTAAGCACATGTGAATTAGGACCTTTAAGTGACCCAAAAAGTTAACTTGAAATTAGAACAAGGCCTGGGTAAAACAAAGGGTTTTCATACCAACAGCTAGTTTTTCAAATTTTTTGCAAGGGTTTCAAGCCAGAGGCACAAAAATAATTGTAGGGACCAAAAGAAAAATGCCAGAGACATGAAATTTTTTTCTCATGCTAAGAGTCACTATGTCTAGGGATGTATGCCTCCTGTGGGTATAGCAAGGACTTAGAATCACTGGTTATAGAAAACCACCCCACTAAACAAAAATAGGGACCTTCACAAAAATTGACAACCGAACAGGAAAGAAAGAAACAGGAAAGGGAAAGACAACAGTACAAGGATTTATAATTTTTTACAAAAATTCTACAATTTTATTCAGTGGCCCCAGGCCACCAAAAGAAAATCAATGCCCCTCCTGAATCAAAAATCTAATTCTCATCCACATATGTAACCAGACACCTGAAACTGTCATGACTGCCTTGCTGCCAACATATGTGATAATTCATGGGCTGAAGAACAAAATTGCACTGATCACTACTCATGTATTTCCATTCATGACTATCATACTCATATTCATATTCGAAGAAGTAAGGAACATCACTCACTTCTTCTTGATGACTGGAAACAAAAAAATGATCGAGTAATGCATCAGAGAATAAAATATGTTGAACATCATGCATTATAACATAATTACCTTGCTGAAAAGGACATAAGTCCTTTAATTTGTCTTCATGAATTTTTTCAGCCACTAAGCAACTTGGTTCCTCCCTGTTGTCATCATGAGCTGGATTATGAACCAAGTGAAGGTCAATTTCATAAATTTTGACAGTAGGACATCTGATCTGCATCATTATTTTTATCAAAAGAATTTCTATCCCAATCATTTAAGACAAAGTCCTCAAAACTGTCACCATCATTATCATATTTGGAAAAATAAGGAAAGGTACTTGAACAAGAAACTTGTTCATCACTACAACCTCTATGGTAGGGAAACACACTGTCATAGTCTTTAACCTCTTCTTCTGCAGAGTCACCACATGAGGGGAACTATAATATACATGGGTCCTCAGGGTCACTTTTAACATTGGCCTCATTATCAGTGTCAAAGGATAAATAATAGGGAGCTGCAAATCAAAATCCAAAATAGGGGCATACCTCTGAAATTCTTCAGCGAAGAGTGTTGAAATCTCTTCACTGCTTAATGGAATTTGGGCCATACTTTCATCTTCCTTAGCTTCACCCTTAATGCTGCAAATATCATCCTTGTCAGGAACAAGGATACACATCTCTGGCCTTAGATCATCTTGTGTGAAATAATAACTATAGGAATCATCATCTTCCTCATACTCAATACTCTACCCTTCACACAAAACATCATCATACCGGGACAAGAAAACTGCCTTCTAATATTGAAAAGAAGAAAAATCTGTAGACAAATTAGAAACATTATCACTCTCAGATCCATCTTCAGCACTCTCATATGCACTGACCTCAAAATCAGCCTCATAGTCAACACTTTTTGCATAATGAGAAGAAACATTAGAACTACTGGCTTCCTCATGATCAACATAAAGAGAAGCCAGTGCCCTCAACCTCCTATCCCCCATTAACTGCCAGTTCTGAGCTTTTAAGGACATAACCCCAAGTGCATCATCAAGCCCAAGGCTATCATCACTAAGTATCCAATCTGTGACACATACATAATGCTCTTCCCACAATGCATCTGACCAACTAGTTGAATCATGAAAACAAAGATCCAAGAATAAACCAATGAACTCAGGTTCAGAAAATTCAACATCATCAGGAAGCTCATTATATACATCCCAAAATCTATTATAGAAAAGAGATATGGATAGATCCCTTTTGCATTATACTTTCAATCTCATCAATGACATGCAATCCCTAAGGATGCCTTGCTCAAGGAAAGCAAGCTCCTCATCAAGCTTACCCATCAGATTTAATGCACTACTTCCATAAAATTTTGCAAAGATGCAACTGAAAACTTGAAGTATGCAAACTTCTACTCACACCTTATCCTTTTCTTAGTGCTTGATCACTTAATAAGGAAACATGTAGACCTTGAAAAGTACCTGAGAGTTTTGTAGCACAATACTTTGTTGACTAGAAGGCAGGGAAGATCTAGAGCTTAGCTTGCTACTCCATCATATTCTTTGTTGTGTAGAGTCACCACCTCCTTGAAGAGGAAAATATTGTTTTTATTTGTACCTCTTCCACTCAACCAAAACTACACCAGGATTTGCATACTATTTATCAGGAACTGCACTGATCAAACAGAGAAATCAGAGCCGCCACTCAACACTTAGTGAGAAAATCTTACAAATGTGTTTTTTATATCTAACTCTGTGATCATTTAACTAGACTCTGGGATGATCCAGCCAAGCAAGGAAAGCTTGTTGTCTTTTACTTCTTCCCCAGTAGAGTCACCAATTTGTTGGAGCTTTTTCTTGTAGGGCCAAACTTGAATCAATAGATGGGCTTGGATCTCAAGTCAGGCACTCAAGCTTGACAAGAAAATAGTCCAATTAATGAGGATTGAAAGGAATCCTCCTTCTTCTTTGAGCTCCACATCACTCAGGTGGGTATTGCCTTATCTGAACACTCAAGACACCTTAAGATAAACAATAGGCCTACATATAGATTATTGTGGAATAGTCTTCAAACCCCTGTAGGTATCATGTAGCCTAATGAAGCAAATTCTTAATGCAATAGCCCTACTTGCATAGAATGGGTATGAAAACTAGAGACCTATCCTAATAACATAAAAGGGAAAGGGTGGAACTAAATGTAAATGATTTATAGATGGGTTGAAAGGACCCCTAAGATGTCCTAAGTCCCTCATAGACCAGTGCCTTGTCCAATGGGCCGTAGAGTCAAATACCCTATTGCAATAGATAGCTATGAAACAAGAAGACAAAATACTCAATG
Organism: Chamaecyparis obtusa; assembly: GCA_027943335.1. Lineage (NCBI taxonomy): Eukaryota > Viridiplantae > Streptophyta > Pinopsida > Cupressales > Cupressaceae > Chamaecyparis > Chamaecyparis obtusa. The sequence goes on from BSBK01009131.1 coordinate 123,693, forward strand.
TGTTGATGCATAATATCAATCACACACCATAACCAAACCTCACTTCAACAACCCACCTGTGCTTTCAAGTATGTTATTACCCATCCAAAGGATTTTAACCCTTCCCTTAGAAGAGACCTATAAATAGGTAATACATTAACCAGCATCCATTGGAAGACAAGCATGACATATCTTTGACACCTTAGCTCATACATACATGAAAACTAATCCTAAACCAGTTATCTCTATGAAGACAACTCCACTTGCAAACACAAGGGAAATGCAAAGAGAAAAATTAGACACCCTTGATGTATGATTATTGAATTCATAATTCAAATGGAGATAGTTTGGTAACAGTAAGAATATATTGAATCCTCATACATAAGAAAAATCAATTACAGCATGTATCATATTCCTTGAACCAAGAAAGGAAGAAAGAACACCCTATATGCAGAGAAGTAGAGAAAATCTATAGGAAAAGGACCCTTCATGAAATGGAAAAGGAACCCTCAAGAACTAGGATTTCAGAACCCTTACAAAGTCAAAATTGCAACCATATATACCCTTGGTTATCTTGGAATCCTACACAAGTTAGGATGCAACAAGCTATGGATAACCATGGTAAGGGTTAGGGTTTCCACCCACCAAAACAATTCAAAAGATTAGAAATTACTGCACGTTGGGGAAAACCAAGCAACCTGGTGAAGAACAGATCAAAAATTGATCTCCAATTATGATAATTCTCAGAACAGTGTACAGAAGATTATAAATCCACCATAAAAACTAGTCTATTCAACCACCTGTGACACACCTTGAGCCATTCATCTCATTCCTTGCATGGTATAGATCTTTGCAATTGATCATCACACCCTAGACCACACTGCAATAGCAAACAAATCATCTCTTACCAGCTCTAGTCGATTTTGGATTGAATTTTGGTCCTTTCTATCACTGAGAGACCCTCAAAAAATTTGAATTTGAATTTCAACAGTCACTTTCAAGCACCAGCAGTGAATCGGTGATCATAATTTAAATCTGGGCCAACTTTAAGTCCTGACCGTTAGATCTCTCTATTTCACGATCTTTAATTTATGTTCTTAACTCAACTGCGACCCTTGGGTTAACTCCAAACAAACATGCAACAAGGCATTTCCTATTCATGCAATTAAAAACTTAACCCGCCTTTATCTTCGTGACTTAGTGAAAAAAGGGAACCTAACTCATCTTAGCCACATCTGGCGAACTGGCAACCAAAGGCTTTCGTCAGTTCATGAAAAACTTTATCTATGCGCCAAATATTTTAGTGACTGCGCGAATACACACTCGCTAAATCGCCAGCCTTTTTAGAATACTGCCATCTCATTTCACAAATGAGTGAAAAGCACTAAAAATTGTCAAAACCACCAAACATTCTATCAGGACCGCCAAAAGATTGAGGAAATTAACTGGGCCCACACAAGAAGATCAATGATTTTCTCATCTTTGCAAAGCCCTCCAAGATTCCATTAGATCATGAGACAACCGTCGGATGCAGAATCTTTCCCTACCTTGACAACCTTTTGACATAGAAAGAGATCAACGGTTGACTGAGGTTCGCATGTGTCAGAGAAAACCCATCAGATTACACGCTGACCATTGATGCTCTGTCATTGTCAGAACCCACTGAGCGTCAAAAAATATAGCCCCACTAACAACACCCCTAGTCATTCACCCATGGACCAATCAAATACCACTAAATCAACACACCTGGCATGTGGACCCACCACACTTTATCCCCTCTGAAAAAGGTAGAATCGACGGTCGGCGCATGATCTTAAGCCTCTGACAGATCCCATAAGATCATGCGCCTGATGTTGATTTACTAACAATGTCAGGAACCTCTGACACATTCAAAAACTAGGTCCCACTAACAACTGCCAATGTGTTGATACATGGACCAATAAGATGCTGCCATTTTTGCATATGTGTCATCGGCCCCACCTATAAAGAAAGGCTACGTCATACAATAAAATCAATGGTCATCGCAAAAGTGCAAGCCTCTAACAAAACCCTTGCGCTTTCGCGACAACCATTGGATGAAGATGGTGTCAGAAGGCTGGGCCCAGGAAAGATTTATGTGAAACATTAGAAAGAATTAAAACATAGGACTTAGGCTTTTAAGGAAAACTTTAGGCGCAGAGGACTTAGGAAAATTAAAGGCCACCAGGGGTATAAAACCTTTAGTCGCAAGATCCTGTAACATGAAAAAAGTTCACGCGATCATGTGATAAAGGGGACAAAAATTAAGCACATGTGAATTAGGACCTTTAAGTGACCCAAAAAGTTAACTTGAAATTAGAACAGGGCCTGGGCAAAACAAAGGGTTTTCATACCAACAACTAGTTTTTCAAATTTTTTGCAAGGGTTTCAAGCCAAAGGCACAAAAATAATTGCAGGGACCAGATGAAAAATGCCAGAGCCATGAAATTTTTTGCTCGTGCTAACACCAGCATTAGTGTACGAAATCGGATCTGATATTTGCAAAGTGAGTTGTATATTTTTCAGATAAATATTGCTGCTAGTTTCTAACCATTGTAACAGTCAAAATCCTTTTAATAGAGGTTGACCTAACAATCATATGTTAAATCCTTTGAACAAGGTTGCATTCTAATGGAGTGTATGTAAGTCCTATGAAGGCTCACTTGTAACAGGGTGATTGAAATCCTTTAACCGGGTCACACTTGACAGTGTGTATTTTAACCTTTGACAGGGTTGGCTTTTTACCGAGCTCACTTCATAAGAGTAAAAATAATAGTAGCATGTTACAAAGTGGTTTTTTTCCCAAATTGGGTTTCCACTATAAATCCTGGTGTTAATATTTGTGTGAATGTTTTGGTTTGAACATTTCTGTGTTTTACAAGTTAAGTTACTGCTGTGTAGTGGACTGCATTGTTATATGTTTATGTTATTGAATCAGTGATGACTGAGTTTGTTTTGGATGGTGGATCTGATTTAAAGAAAAGTTTTTGAGATTGTTTTATACATCAGGACCTGAGAACAACTGATTCACCCCCCCCCCTCTATTTTTTTAAATCATATTAACATATTAACGCTGAATTAAATGAAGATTTTCCTTTGTAGAACCCTTTTTAGAGGCATTTGAAGAACAACATATTCACATAAAAATGCCTCAGATAAGAGCATATAAAAAACCTTGTCTTATTGACATAAAAAAATTCTTTCATTTTGCCAATACCGACTGTTCTGTAATAGAGAAGAACTCGCTAAAAGAGGCATACCTGTTGATAGTAAAATATACTCACACTGAACCATGTGAAGTCAACAGTTGTATTTGATATCTAGTTGAAACATTGAAGACCAAACAACTTAGAGAAATGTTCAGCACATCAAAAACACAATATATTAGCCATTGGTTTAGAACAAAAAGAACCACATAAATAAAACCTTCTGTAATCATTCAGCTCTAATACCTTCAACAATGATGCACATATATCATTAAAAATTATGTCAAACTGATCCTTGTATGAAAATAATGATCATACTAAAAACCCAGAACTTCAAAATCAAGAACAGTGCTATAAAGTGAACTAGAATACTATCCATGGAGGCACCTTCATTAGGGTTTGATAAAAATCTAATGAATCATGAATACCGTTCGAGAGAAAATGACTTTTACAAATGAATAAAAAAACATAATCATTTCAAATCCACCATAAGAGAGAAACACGTGGAGCAAAAGAAACCAAGTGTCAATAACCTAGAGTCAATGAAAGTAATGATAACTAACCATGATAAGTCATTCACAATCATGTGATGGTAGTCATTAAATGAATTCACAGAAATCCTTTGCATTAAGGACAAAAAAAAGGACCAACAAACTCCCCCATTTGGCCTTGATGCAAAATCACTTGTGTTGTGACAAACATCAAGATGTCTATAAGGCATGATAAAACTAGAAAAGAACATCAAGAAAATATCCTGAAATGCTTGAAAGAACTGTCATCATGTGTTCTTGGAAAGAACTACAAAGAACTATATATCACCACTGTCATAAATATCAGAGAGAAAAAGATCATAGTAGTCAAAGAACCGTAGTAGCCAAGATCAATATCTATCATCATAATATACTGGTGGAATTGTCACTGTCAAAATATCACATAGAACTATCAAAATATCAAAATATCTTGGTAGCCAAGATCAATATTTGTCTATCATCATAATATAATTCTCCCCCAATTTTCATCGGGGAAAATGAAACATTGCTAACAAAGACCAAAAATGACTGTGAAGAGGAAGCAGTCACCTCTCACAGACTCCCCCACAAGGAAAAACCTAGTGCTGCAGAGAAAGAGAAACAACACCCAACTGAGTGCGAAGTTGTTCAAAAGAAGCTCGAGGAAGAGCTTTAGTAAAAATATTTGCCACTTGTGCCTGAGTAGGAACATAAATAAAATTGAACTCATTTTCAAGTACATGATCATGCAAAAAATGAATTTTGATGGCCACATGTTTGGTGCATGAGTACATAACAAGATTTTTACTTAACTGAATAGCACTCATATTATCACACATGATAGAAATAGGTTTAGGAATTTGAATACGAAGATCAGATAACTAATATGTCATCCAAATCAACTGAGTGCAGCAAGTAGTAGCAGCAACATACTCAGACTCACAAGTAGATAAAGTGACACAGTCCTATTTCTTACTATGCTAGGAAACCAAATGATTACCTAAGAAAAATGCAGCACCATTGGTGCTCTTTTTGTCATCCGAGCCACCCCAATCTGAATTAGTATAACCAAGTAAAGTTAAATCATCAGAATGTGGATACCATAAACCAAAATCAAGAGTACCTTGAATGTACTTAAAAATCCATGTACTAGCATTAAGATGGGATTGTTTTGGAGCAAACTAAAATCGGGACACAAGACAAATAGCTTCAATCAGATCTGGTCTAGATGCAGTTAGATATAATAAATTACCAATCATAGATCTGTAATAAGTTTGATCCACTGGAGGTGAATCATCATCTTTAACGAGTTTGCACCTTATTTCCATAGGTGTTCTAACAAGTCTACAATATGTCATATTAAATTTCTTTAACATTTCTTTGGCATATTTTGATTGAGACAAGAATAAACCATGCTCAAGCTATGTTACTTGTAGACCAAGGAAAAATGTCAGTTCACCCAAAAGTGACATCTGAAATTCAGATTCCATGATATCAGAGAAATGCTTTGACAATGCATCATTAGTTGACCCAAAAATAATATCATCTACATAGACTTCCACAGTTAAGATATCTCCATTAACATTTTTAATATATAAAGTGTTGTCTGCACTTCCTTGTGTAAAACCATTTGCTGTAAGATGCTTATCAAGTCTAGAATACCAAGCTTGAGGAGCTTGTTTTAAGCCATATAATGCCTTTTTAAGACGATATACATAATCATGTTTATCAGATGACTCAAACCCTTCTGGCTGTTCCATATAGACTTCTTCATCAAGAAAACCATTTAAAAAGTAGTTTTAACATCCATTTGATAAATAGTGAATTTTTAGAAACTAGCATATGCAAGAAAGATTCTAATGGATTCTAACCTTGCAACCGGTGCAAATGTCTCACCAAAAGAAATACCTTCATGTTGAGCATAACCTTTACACACAAATCTAGCTTTATTCCTTACTACTTTTCCATCTTCATTTAGTTTATTTCTAAAAATCCATTTCCCACCTATAAGATTCTTGTTATCAGGTTTAGGAACAAGTTCCCATGTCTGATTTTCCTCAATCTGATTTATTTCATATTTGATAGCATTCATCCAGCAAGGTTCATCAAGGCTTCAGTCATAGTTTTTGGTTCAAAGTCCGATAAGAGACAAAAATGTTCTGCAATATGAGCATGTTCATCAAGTTTGGCTTTTCTTCTAGTTAGAATTCCTCCCTCTACAGACCCAATGACTTGAGATTCAGGATGTCTTTTTGCTATGATTCGAGAAGGAGTCTTGAAAGGAATTTTTGATTCTTGAGAATATGAACAATGTTCTTGATCAATATGATCAAAATGTTCTTGATTATCAATATAGGTCTTATGATGTTCACAAGACACATGTTCTCTTCTTTGCAAAGACTCCTCTTCAACACAACTTTCATTGTTATTGTATAACAAGGAGCTTTCATCAAAAATCACATTAACTGCTTCAATGACTTTATTCAACCTTATATTATAAAATTTAAAATCTTTACTTTGCATAGAATACCCTAGAGAAATACCTTCATCAGACCTATAATTAAAACTGTCTAACAAGTCATTGTCCTTCTTAATAAAACACTTGCATCCAAAAATTTTAAAATTCTTAACATTAGTTGTTTTTCCATGCCAAAGTTCATAAGGAGTATATGTTGTTCTTACTCTGATTTGAGCCCTGTTAAGAATATATACAGCTGTATGAACAACTTCTTTCCATAATTTATTAGGTAATTTTTCTTCATTCAACATAGTTCTAGCCATTTCCTTAACTTTCCTATTTTTTCTTTCTGCAACACCATTTTGCTGTGGTGTACGAGCAATTGAAAACTACCTCTTAATACCATGTTTTTCACAACACTCTATGAATTCTTGAGAGGTGAATTCTCCACCTCTGTTAGATAGTAAACACTTCAACTTTAGATCAGTTTCTCTTTCAAATATTTTCCTGAATATTTTGAGGCGTGAAAAAGCTTCAGATTTATGTTTCAAGAAGGTTACCTAGACCATCCTTGAATAATCATCTACAACTAACATGAAATATCTTTCACCATTTAGGGATGGAGTTTTAGTTGGACCGCAAAGATTAGTATGAACAATTTCTAGAGGCCTATTAGACAAGTACTCCTTAGTTTTGAAAGACATTTTGGTTTTCTTACCTTTAACACATTCTTCACAAATTTTATCTGGTTTTCTAATTAGAGGTAAACCTCTAACCTTTTTTGTTCTTACTGATTCTAGCAAGATAATCAAAATTTAGGTGACCTAGTCGCTTATGCCATAACCAATTTTATTCTACTTGGCTTACAAGACAAGTATTAATCAGTGAAGATTCCTTAATAGTAGAATCAATTAGGTTATACATATTTCCTCTTGTTCTTAGTCCATTAGCAACAACTTTGTTCTTAATTTTGATAGTACATCCTTTAGCATTAAAATAAATTGAATAGCCACTGTCACAAATTTGACTGACACTTAGAAGATTGTGTTTTAATCCTTCTACATAATAAACATCATGAATAGGTGTATCTATATTAAGAACTATTGAACCATGACCAGTGATATAAGCACCTTAGTTATCTCCAAACCGAACAAAACCACCATCAAAATCTTCTAGAACCTTAAACTTGCTTTTGTAGCCCATCATATGGTGAGAGCAGCCGCTGTCCAAAACCCAAGTAATTGGTTTATGGGCAAACAAAGCTATTTCAATAATTAGGGACTTTTCAATGGGTTTCCATACTTGTTTAGATTTTAAATGAAGCTTACACTGATCAACAAAGTGTCCATAATGAAAACATTTAAAACATTTGATTAGGTTCTTGAAACCATACTTTTGTCTGTTCATCTTACAGTTGAATGCTTTATGACCAAAAATATTGTAGTTGAAACAATAACCTTTGAAATAAATCAAACTTTGATTCGAAGTTTTTCTTTTGTCATTTAATTCAGCTTGTTTAATCTAATTTGTAACAAAACAAGTTTCTTGTCCTTTTCGACAAGAGATTGTTTTTTATTTTCAATAAGCTGATTTACTGTTTCTAAACCAATTTTTAGTATGCTATTCTCTTTTTCAAAATCTAATATCAATTTCTTTTGCTTCTTAAGTTCTTGCAAAGAACAAAGAAGTTCTTTTTCAAGATCAATATCTTCATCTGAATCAGATGAAGATTCTGATTTTCTAGTTTCAAAATTAGGAACATTGATAATTTCAGCCATGAATGATACTTCTCCTTCTTCTTTAGAATTATTTGATTCTTCAGTAGAGTCCTCTTTTGACAACAGACTTTTCTTTTTGAAGCTCTTAAACCTTTGATTCTGATTCCAAGGTTTCCTTCTAGAAATTTTTTAGTTTTCTCATTATTTTTATCTTGATCAGTATAAGGACATGTTGTAGCAAAATGTCCTAGTCGACCACAACTAAAATACTTAGGTTTTCCTTGATATTTCTTTCTCATTTTCTTGACTAATAATGCTTCTAGGGTGCTAGTTAAATCAGTATCACTTTCATCTATTTTCTCAACCTTAAAGGCTGTTTCTTTTGATGTAGAAGAAGCTTGATTGCTGATTCTTATTTCATACGTAGTCAAAGTTCCTTGCAGATGATGTAAGGTCATTTTAGAAAAAAAATTCTTTTCTTCTAAGGTAGAGATCTTAGTTTCAAATTTAGGTAGAACTATTCTAACTACCTTTGAAATGATATCATGTTCTTCAATAGTCTCTCCTAAGCCTTTTCTCACATTTACTACTTCATCAACACGTAAAAAATAAGCATCTATACTTTCATCCTCATTCATCTTCAAATTATCAAACTGAGTTTTTAACGTTATCAATTTTGATTTATTTACTTTCTCATCTCCTTGATAAATGGTTTTTACCTTATCCTAGATATCATTTGTAGATTTACAGTACATAACTTTAACAAACACATCTTTAGTAAGACCACAAAGAATAGAAAATTTTGCTCTTTTGTCAAGTTCATATTTGGTTTTTTCATCAGATCTATAGGAACAGCATTAGGAATAGTATATTTTTTTGCAACTACTTCCCACATATTAATGTCTAAAGAATTAATGAAGGCTTCCATTCTCACTCTCCAAAAAAGATAATCACTTCCATTAAAAAATGGAGTTCTGCTCAGAGAAGCACCCTCTGCTTGAGCCATTTACTTCCAAATAATCCCTAGATAATCCCTATAAGGAAACCTAGAAAGGGACCCTAGCTTTGATACCACTTGTTGGAAGTGGTGACAGTTCTAAGAGGTGGGGGGGGGGGGGGGGTTGAATCAAAACATAACAATTTTACCAAGATTTCTGCAAGAGCTAAATTCAACCTTCTAAAAAAAATTAAATTGATAAGCTATAGAAGATAAAGAGTATAGAAATTAATTCACTCACAGAGACAAGACAAGATTTTTGCCGAGTGGGAAACCCTCAAAACCTTATAGTTTTGTCATAGGGAGAAAAACCACTCCTATCTGACCTATAATTTTATTGAGCAATAACCCTCTTCATACAATAGTAGCTACAACTGCCTTTCGGGGCTACAACCCTTTCACTTCTTTCATCAAAATGTATCGCAGTTAATACAATTTATACATATAACTATATGTTCTTTACAAGCATACACCCTATATGTATAAATTTTAAGATATTTCTTTCAATGTCTGTATATCAGAGCATTGTCTCTCTTAATTTTTTACACACTTTACATTCGTATCTTCCTTTTTTAAATAGGAAGTATATAAAAGCTTTTTCAAAGAATTTTTCAAGAACTGTTACATCACAAGTTGTAACTGATATCAATATCAGTTCAACCAAAAAACTAATACCCAAAACCATATACAAAAACTATTTTGTACTTTCTTTCAAAAAAACCTTTCACCGAAATTCCTTGGTAAAAACATTTTCCAAAAAACAAAGCTCAACTGAATCAGTCATAACAGATTCATTACATAAGGAAACCATGTAACTACCCACTAACTATAACTTCTTTTCAATATAAAAATACTGCAGTGAATACTAAAATTCACATCTTGATGCTGCCGTGAATGCTCAACTTTCACAAACCTCAAATAGAAAGAAAGTACTGCTGAGAAACTCTCAAGTGTAAAAAATGACACACATTCCTTTCACAAATATTAGACCGATATTAACACTGAAGTAAATGAAGATTTTCCTTTGTAGAACCATTTTTAGAGGCATATTCACATAAAAATGCCTCAGATAAGAGCATATAAAAAACCTTGTCTTATTGACATAAAAAAATTCTTTCATTTTGCCAATACCAACTGTTCTGTAATAGATAAGAACTCATTGAAAGAGGCATACTTGTTGACAGAAAAATATACTCACACTGAACCATGTGAAGTCGACAGTTGTATTTGATATCCAGTTGAAACATTAAAGACCAAACAACTCAGAGAAATGTTCAGCACATCAAAAACACAATGTATTAGCCATTGGTTTAGAACAAAAAGAATCACATAAATAAAACCTTTTGTAATCATTCATCTCTAATACCTTCAACAATGATGCACATATATCATTAAAAATGATGTCAAACTGATCCTTGTATGTAAATAATGATCATACTAAAAACCCAGAACTTCAAAATCAAGAACAGTGCTGCAAAGTGAACCAGAATACTATCCATGGTGGTGCCCTTTATTAGGGTTTGATAAAAATCAAATGAATCATGAATACCGTTCGAGAGAAAATGACTTTTACAAATGATTATAAAAACATGATCATGTTTCAAATCCACCGTAAGAGAGAAACACGTGGAGCAAAAGAAACCAAGTGTCAATAACTTGGAGTCAATGAAAGTAATGATAACTAACCACGGTAAGTCATTCACAATCATGTGACAGAAGTCAATAAATGAATTCACAGTAGTCCTTTGCATTAAGGACAAAAACAAAGACCAACAATTCTAACGTTTAAAGAAAGAACTATGACTTCATGATGAAATTTCTAGGAAGAGCCCAAACGTGATGAACTTATGTCATTTTATGGTTGGAAATATAGGTAGGGAAGTGCAATGAAAGTACAAGGCTCCGCGTGTGGCATGGAGATCACGAAAGATGATCAAAAACTTCTCTGTCTTATGAAATCAATTGGTCTTAAAAAGTAAATACTTTATTTTACTCGACTAACTAACATTCATAATATAATTTTGAAGTATGTTCGAATCTTCTAAACTATTCAAAGTTAAAAATATGTAACATTCATATATTGAAATAAATTAGCATATTTACTTTGTTTTGATTGTTAAGTGGTGGTGGCGGTGTCCTCCGAATTAAAAAGAATTTCACATAAGATCAAGGGTGTATTGTGCCAATGTCACTAGTTAGACAGTTTATAACACCTATTTAAGAACAAGAAAAACTCACTAGGTTTCCTATTAAAATAATTAACAAAATGTAAACAAAAAAGTAAGATGACTTAAATTATCCCATTCTAAAACCTAATTTAGTAAATTATATTATTATTGTATCAACATCATATTATTATTATTATTATTATTATTATTATTATTATTATTATTATTATTATTATTATTATTATTATTATTATTATTGTTGTTATTGTTATTATTGTTATTATTATTGTTATTGTTATTATTATTATTATTATTATTATTATTATTATTATTATTATTATTATTATTATTATTATTATTATTACTATTATTATTATTACTACTATTATTATTATCATCATCATCATCATCATCATTATTATTATCATCATCATTATTATTATTATTATGATTATTATTATTATTATTATTATTATTATTATTATTATTATTATTATTATTATTATTATTATTATTATTATTATTATTATTATTATTATTATTATTATTATTATTATTACTATTATTATTATTATTATTATTATTATTCATCATCGATGATGATAGTAAGGAAACTTTGTCTATTACTGGTAAGGAGTCGGAAGCAAAGGGTGATAAAAATATTAAGACCACTATGGAAATGGAAGAGGAAAATGAATCTGGTGGTGAGAAAGTTCCTATCATGGTCGATTATGACATTTTTGTGGACCATGATGTTCCTCTCTCCCTGTACAAGGAAGCCGCCATGGATGTGATGTTGGACAAAAAGGGAAAAGTGGTAAGACTTGAAGAGACTATTCTTGAAAAGGAGATTCCCTTGTCTTCTAGAAATATTCCTTTCTTGAAAGTTGTTGACAATATTTTGGATTAAATAAATATTATCTCTAGAGAGATAAAATTGAAATTATCTCTAAATTTTTAAGAGAATAATTTAAGATACTCATTGAAAGACAATATTAAAGACAATACGTAACCTTTTTTTGGTCTCAAATTAGGACAACTTACTAGAAAATTATCTTTAACCCTACCCCCACCCCCTATGTAATAGTGTGCATGAATAACCACAACCAACTATGTTTAATGGAATGAAATAATATAGCCAAAATTTATCACCCTAACCATAAAATTTTAAGCAATAAAATCAATAAAAGTCGATGGAGGAATCATTGCCAATGGGTATCTACCATATAGAAATTCTACAGATCACTACAAATTACAATTTTCCTTAGGAAAATTTTAATCCAAGAATGACCTCGCAATATACAATGTAATCATTTTTTTAAAAAATGACCTTGCAAAGTATGGTAGTGTCAAGAAAATATGAAAATGCAAGCTCTAAGGACTAAATTTCAATCAAATAATTTAAATTTCCATGTGTGAATGAGGAATTGTGACAACATTTGACCTCCCATTTGTATAATTTATAGTGAACAAGCTTGTTTGGGAACAAAGCCTTCCAAATAGAACAATAATTTTAGTGTCTTACCAAAAACTACTAGCCTAAGGCGATACAAGGATTGATCATCAAAAAAAGGGCTAATATATTTTCCTTTCCAATGAGGATATACAACCATCCTTGTGTGATATGATTTCCAAAAGTCAATAAATGACTAATCCAAGTAATTACAATATGATCCAATAAAATTGATCAACTTGTGAGAATTGAATCAGACCTATGGATTAAAACTCTAATTATATGGAATGCATCGATCTTTGGGAGAAGATATATAATAGATTCAATAAAAATGCATAGATCAACCTACTTTCACAACACCCAAAAATTGGTAAATCATACTACATCAAAGTTCAATCAATTGATACAATTCTCCCATTTCTATTTAAACATGTAAAAAATATTATCAAGTTTTGTGATGTATTTAAGAAAATAAAACTTCCTCGTCTTTCCAAATGATGTCACAGAAAATATTATTGAAGTTGGTGATGTATCACAATAAATAAAACTTATTTTGAACTTTGTAGCTAATCTCTAAGGTGAATATTTGATTTGAAAAAAATTAAAAATCCCAAAATAAATGATATTGCACGAGTTTGAATATAACATAATTGATGTTCTACAAATATATAGAAATAAGGCTTAGATAGAGCTAAAACAATTTCATGGCTACTATAGATGGGATTTCAATGGCTATTAAATATCTCTGATTGAAAGAAGAGCCTACATGATATAATACAATGTTAGGGTTTGCAACCTCCTAAGCCAGAATAATAACCATCATAGTAAATAGGGAGAAATGATAGAGATCAATAGGAAATAATAGATCAGAAGGAATAACAGAGATCAATAAAAAATGATATTGACATTGAGATGAAAAATGATGTATACAAATTTTCTTATAAAGAAAAATGTGAGAATGTGAGCACTAATGAAGTGTGACATTAGGCATCATAATTATATAGCTACCCGACATCTAATATACACAAATATCATGCAGGTAAATAATAAAATATAATCAATTTAACCTTCTACCAAGGAAAATACTAAACCTCAGTAAGCATAAGTTTGTGAGTAAATATAATTATAATCCAACAAGTATCAAGAAACAAGTATATGTCCCACCTTTATCCTCTCACATTTGAAAGGATGCAAAATTCAAACCTAACTTTTATACCTTTATTTGTCTTGTGACACTTCTCAAATTATTACATTATTGATCCAAATCATAATCTTCAATCAATACTAGCCATTTGTAACCCATGCATAGTTTCCCTTGAATTTAACCTTATAATGTTTATAAATTATATGTATATCATCTTGTTTGAGAATCTACTTCTATCATATTACTTATGCTATTGAATTTATTACTAAATCCACCATTATCATTAGCTTGTGCTACTATATTTTGTATCTAATAAATCTTTATCATATTCATATGTTATTCATCTAATCTCTCTACATCTTAATCTAATCATTATGGTGTTCTAGTCTCATAGGTCCCCGAACAACATTCTATATATTGAACAATAAAATATAGAGGGTATTGAGTACAAATAAAATTGAACTCTAATTGAGGAGAAAGGGGTGGATAGAGTAAAAGGGTCTATATTTATTTGAATCTCTGTTATATTACCCTTATTTTAGTTTCTTTTCTATAATGTTTATTCATCTTTTTTATGGACCATAATATATTGACATTTATTGTTTCGCTTCTTTACCACCCTCTTGGTCTCATTGCCTCAACTAAAGTCTTCAAGAGTTGTCTATGGCTCCAAGATGTTAAACATATCCATCTCACTTTAAGATAACCATCTCCTATTAGTTAAAATAAAAATGTCAAATAACCATCACAAAAAATGTGATATAGGCAAAGAGTCCATCCATGCAACTGGAAAAACTACAAAATATCAATGCACATCCAAATGATGAATCAAATATTACTACCAAAAGTTTATATTTTTCCATGATATCAAGTTCTCCATAGTATCATGAAAATCCCAATCTAACTAAGTATCATCCATAGTTCCCATGTGAAGAAGAAGTTAGACTAAGAGATTCTATATGGAAGAGTTAAAATAGGACATCCAAAAAGAATAACATAAAGCACTCCTAAACATCATTGTCATAATCTCGCGTTAAAGTACGTAGTCAAGGTGTGCATGACATCATGATAAAAATATCCCATGTGAAGATCAACCAAGGCCCTGATATAATCAAAACACTCAAATAAAGGCCATAAGCTATGAAATGGATAAGAAAAACAATAACACTTGTTTGACATGGAAAAATGATGGGAAAATCTAGTGAGTAACTTAACTAGATCCAAACTCTCTTCCATAAAATATTAGGATATGAGTAAGACCAAAAGTGTTATGCTTGACTAACTCTACCTAAAGAGAGTGAAGAAACATGGGTTTTATCCCACTGTTCGATAGAAGATGGATTGATTGACTTAAATGTGAGCTAATTAAGTTCTAGTAGTCTAAAAATATTGGCCAATTGGCCAACATGAATCCAACAACCAATTTTTTTTCTATATTGGGCATTAGAAGCCTCCAAACTACTATTCATCCAAACTTTAGTCCAAACTATTAGGACTATGACACTAGGTGTATGACACTAGGTGCCCTAGACTAAATCATTTCTCTTAAATTTTCTCTAGTAGCCTCTATCTCAAATTGATTAGTTCTCTTCTACTTACAACTTGGGATATATTCGTATGTCTACACCTACACAAGCTCAAAAATAAGAGAGAAAATCTTGTGACTATATGAATACATTCCTTAGTCAAACTTCATTTTAGTGTTTCCATCTCTATGAAATCAAGTTAGTTGGAAAAAAAAGATGGGTGTTTTGAGGAGTATGGATTTTTATGCTTACAAGAATTTATTTCAAGATGATTACACAATAAAAATATATTGTAACACATTAGTGAGAAAAATCATCTCAAAAAAAAAACTCACAGTTTAATACATAAATGAATCATAATATTAATTGAAGGCAAATGAATCAAGAAATAGTGATCTGCTAATCACAAAACAAGCATATAGACTGTTAGCACCTATAAATTTTGCATGGCTCTAGCTTTTTTTTGCCCGTCTCTGTAGTTATTTTTAGGTCTCTGGCTCAAACCCTAGGTGAAATTTTTGAAAAACTAGCCATTGTAGTGAACAAGCCCTAAGTGTGACTGAAATTTTCCTAAACACATGTGCTTAATTGTTTTATTTCCTTGTGATGGGTTCAGTTTTAATTTTTCCTAAGTTTTCATGCACCTAGAGAAATATTTCCCTAAGTCGGTCGACTTTATTTTTCCCTAAGTCTAGCTTTAATTCTTTATAATGTTCCGGCTTAGTCTTTCCTGGGCCCGTCTCTTTGACACCATCTCAATCTGACAGTGGTCGTTAAAGTGAAAAGGATGTGTTAGAGCTATGCGCTTTCGTGATGACTATTGATTCTCTTTTATCGCATAGCCTTTCTTTGTAGGTGGGTCTATTGACACATAGGTACAAATGGTAGTTCCTTATTGGCTGAGAGAAATGATGATATGGCAGGGTGGGGTCAAGTTGTCAGTCACTTGAAGATCTTGTGGTTGTCACATGATCACAAGGACTATTCTTCCCCTTCACAATCATGCGACAACCATCAATTCAGAATCTAGTGTAAAGGCTGTCAGTGGGTCCATTGCCAAGTCAACACAGTTGGTGGTCTCTTATTGGTTGGCATATCTTATGACTGGATATGCTATCAGTGGGACCTGATTTTTTGGGACTCAGAGGGTTCTGACATCCGTAGTTGATCAATGATTGGCATAAGTTCTCATGAGATGTGTCAGAGCTTTGAGATATTACGCTAGTCATCGATGTAACTTTATTCTCAGGCGACAGTATAAAGGTGGGTCCGATTGCTAGAGGGTTTTTATGTGCCATAGTGTGCTTAGTTGTCTATTTTTCATTCATCCATGTGGTGATGATTTGGATTATGTTAGTGGGGCCAAGTTTTTCAAGGTCTAGTGGGTTCTGACACTTGCAAAGCATCAACGGTTGGCGTGTAATCTGATGGGTTTTTTTTGACACATGCGAACTTAAGACAGCCATTGATCTCTTTTGGTGTCAGACGGTTATCAGAGTAGGGAAAGATTCTTCATCCAATGGTTGTCTTATGATATGGAGGAATCTTGGAGGTCTATGCACTTTTGAGACAACCGTTGATTTTCTTTGTTCACTGGTTCATGTGATGTTTTGGATAAGGGTCTAAAGACTTAGTGATTTGGTGAATAGTGTTCACGTAATAGCCAAATGATTTAGCGATGCTCTCAAAGTTCTTGCAAATGGGCGAGGGTGTTTCAGTCGCATATTCGCCAAATTATTATATAGTAAAGAACATAACCCGACAAAAGGAAGAGCATCTAATGGTCACGATATAAACCAAGATCAGATTTGAATATGGGCCATTGATACGTCGATAAGCACCATAAAGTAGCCATTCTCTACAGATTTGAAAATTTAAATGTTTTCCAGCGATAGAAAGGACAAAAATTGAATGTTTCGATGGCCGAACTTAATAGAAATGATTTGCAGTTGTTGTGGTGTGGTCTAGTGAGTCTGATGATTATTTGCAAAGAGTTTTGTACCATGGGGGATGAGTTTACTTGCTCGAAGCATGTTGCAGGGGTCAAATTAGATGAATTTGCAAGAATTTCATGATCTTCAGTACATTTCCAGAAGATTTACCATAAGTGAAGATTGAATTTTTGGATCTGATTACTCAGGATTGCATGGTTTTCCATCCAATGTTTTAATTGCTAATTTGTTTGAATTGTTTTGGCGGGTGGAAACCTTAACCCTTACCTTGGTTATCCGTAGCTTGTTGCATCCTAACCTATTAGGGATTCCAAGATAACCAGTGGCATTTAGTATTAAATTTTTTATTTTGTAGGGGTTCCAATTTTGAAGTTCAAAATTAGTCCCTAGTTTCTGGTCCCAAGGTTTTGTAATAGTTTTTTGACTCAGTGTTTGTCAATGAAAGAAGAAAGTTGCAAGTCTAAGTTGTAATTTGCAAGTAGGGTGTCTTGTGTTTCATTGTGTACACAGAAGGAATTCATCATACTTAATACAAATATTTGACTGTTATCTCTCCTTTGTGTCAAGTCAAGTAGGCTTTGAGTTTTCTAGCTCATTACATAGTGTTTTTTATGTACATATCTTCATGGGTGAACCCACAATAGTGGGTTACACTTTTTTGCCTGAATGGACACTATACTCAAAATTTTGAATAAAAATTTTAGATTCGAATGCATATTGTCATTAAATTGTTAAGAATCAGAAGATGAAGTAATTTAGAGTCTTTTAGGATTTTCTATCTAGATTCTAAATATATTTTTTATTTTTATTTTTCAATTGATTTGATTGGTCTTTTCTTTCTCCCACAAAAATTGGTATGTTGTTAAAAACGTCATTTTCAAAGAGTTGCATTGTTTTCGTAGAGCATAACTTTTTTTCTAAATTAGATATCAATGTGATTCTTTCAAATTTAGTTTTTTAACGTCCATATGGAGGGAATGCAATTGGTTTTATGACATTATCATGATTATTTCTTATTTTATTAACGTTTGAAGTTGACTAAGCCGTAATTTTGACATACCTTGACTACATAGCTTATAAATTTTTGTGTATTTGTCCAATTTTTTTTTTTTTTTTTTTGATAGAAAGATAACTTCAATACCTAGGGCATAGATATTTTTTAGAATTTTTTTTCTCTCATTTACTATTTTTCCATAAGCATCAAACATAGAGGTGGAGATACGGTGAAATATCTATGTTTAGTAAAACTAAAAATACAAAGTCATAATAAACTTAATATATATTAACATTATAATAATTGGAAAGAGTATTGTCAGTAGTACCTTACTACATAGATAGGTTTTTCAAATGGATTCATTTGATATGCCAAAAGATAAAGTCGAAGTGATTTTTTATCAGCATTTTAATAGGTGCGAAGGAGACTCCATTGTAGGTATGAATGAGGAGTATATATGTTATATCAATGATTTTTTTATCTAAGAGGCTTGGAGCTAACAATTTCTAATTAATTCCTTCAAATTGAACCTCTCAAGGCTTAAATAATCATATTTTATTAAAAATGTGTCATTTCAGCAAAAATCAGCATGTCTAAAAAAGTGTAACCCACTATTGTGGGGTCACCCTCATTCTTGAGTTCTGATCTAGGATTGGATTAAACAATGCTCTAAATGAGATATAAGTTTTCCCTTGTCTATGTGTTGGAGCTTTTCCTTGCAGGACCAAACTTGAATCAATAGATGGGCTTGATTCTTAGGGTAGGCATTCAAGCTTGACAAGAAAATAGTCCAATTGATGAGGATAGAGAACATCCTCCTTCTTCTTTGAGCTCCACATCACTCGGGTGGGTATTTCCTTATCTGCACACTCAAGACACCTTATGATAAACAATAGGCCTCTAGATAGATTATTGTAGAATAGTCTTCAAACCCATTTTGAGTATACTATACCCCAGTGAAAAAAATTCTCATGCAATAGCCCTATTTGCATAGAATGAATCTGAAGACTAGAATGCACCTCCTACTACTACTACCAACATGAAAGGGAAACGTATTTGATTTGAATGATTTTAATGTTGGGTTGAAGGGACCCTTGAGATACCCTAAGTCTCTCATAGACCAGTGCCTTATCCAATGTGTAGCAGAGTCAAATACATCACTGCAACAAAGAGCTATGAGACAAGAAAACAATACATTTTAATATGTTGATGCCTTACACCAAACATACACCATCAACCAGATCATACTTTAACAATCCACTTATGTAACCAAATGTGTTATCACCCATTCAAAGGATTTTAACCCTCCCCTTAGAAGAGACCTATAAAAAAGCAATACATTGACCAGCATCCACTGGAAGACAAACATGAGATACCCTTGATACTCCAGTTCATACACACCTGAAAACCAGTCCTAGACCTAGTTGTTTCTGTGAAAACAACTCTATTATAAACACATAGGAAATGCATATAGAAAGATCACAACACCCTTGATGCCATAATCAATAAATCTAAAACCCAAGATGGAGACAATCTGATAACAATAGAAACATATTAAATCTCATACATAAGACAAATCAACCACAATATGTATTATATTCTCTAAACCAAAAAAAGGAAGAAAGAACACTCTATAGGAAGAGAAGTAGAGAAAATGTACAAGAAAAGGACCCTTCATGGAACCAAAAGGAAACCCTTAGGAACTAGGATTTCAGAACCCTTACAAAGTCAAAACTTCAACCAATTATATAACTAGCTGCCTTAGAATCCAAAAAGAATTTAGGATGCAACAAGCTTCAGACAGCTAGGGTTAGGGTTTCACCCACCAGATCAACTCGAAACAATAAAATTTTTATTACAAGGGATGAAAACTAGTCGGGCAAGCCTGAGAAAGATTTTCACTTATGATAGATCTCTAGGAAAGTACTACAAATCATGGAATTCTAAAATTTTCAACCCTTTTGGCCACCTGAAACACACCTCTAGCACAAAAAACATAGTACAGACCCCTACAAACAATCATGGGACACCATGGAACACACTCCAATGGAAAACAAATCATCTCTTACCAGCTCCAATCACATCTGCATTGAATTTTAGTCCTTCTGATCGCAGGAAACCCTCAAAAAATTTGAATTTAAAAAGAAAGGGTCACATTCATGGTGCCTGCAACATATCAGCGGTCAAAATTTGAATCTGAGCCAACTTTAAGTCCTGACCATTCGATCTCTCCTTTTTCATGGGCTTTATGATTTTAACTCAACTACCACCCTCGGGTTTACTCCTAGTGACTATGTGACAATGGTTTTCTTATTCACAGAATGAAAACCTTAACCCATCCTTAACTCTGTGACTTGGCGACCAAAGGAAAACAAACTTACCCCGGTTACATTTGGTGAACTAGTGACAAAAGGTTTTCACCAGTTTGTAGAACATTTTAAGTCACCGCTAAAATACTTAGCGATCACATGACCTTCCTTCATTGAATCGTGAGACCTTTTAGAACACTTCCAAATCTCCTTGTGAATGAGAAAACTACTTTGAACTTTTGTCAGGCCGCTAAACACCTTATCATAACCGCTAAGACCTTAGACCAAAACTTGGGCCCACCTTTAATGAAATCAATGGCAGTCTTAAGTTCACATGGGACATAAAGATTCTATCAGAACTTAAGACAACTATTAGATCAACCTTTTTACCTCCGCTCTACAGATCCTCTGATAGGAAATGAAATCAATGGTTGGCACAAGATCTTAAGTGTTTGACACATCTCATAAGAACTTACACCCGCCACTAATTTACTGACAATGTCAGGACTCTCTGACACATCTAGAAACTAGGTCCCACTAACAATTGCCAGCGTGTTAATACATGGACCAATCATATACTACCAACTGTTCTTACATGTTACCTTGGACCCATAGACAACCTTTACATTAAATTCCAAATCGATGACTATTGCATGATTGCAAAGGGGAAGAATATTCCTTGCGATCATGTGACAACCACTAGATCTTTAGTCGACTGACAACTTGACCCCACCCTACCATATCATCTTTTCTTTTAGCCAATAAAATGTCACCACTTGTGCTTATGTGGCAGTGGTCCCGCCTGCATTGAAAAGTTACATCATGAAAATGAATCAATGATCATCATAAAAGTGCAAGCCTCTGACAAAACCCTTGCACTTTTGCGACAACTGTTGGATCAAGATGGTGTCAGAAGGCCAGGCCCAGGAAATATTAAGCTAGAACATAGGAAATATTAATTTCTGAGACTTAGGCATTAGGGAAAAATTTAGACGTTGAGGACTATAGGAAAAAATAAAGGCCGCCGGGGGTAAAAACTTAGGAAAAATTAACAGGCGACCTCGCAAGGTGATAAAATATTAAAGCACATGCGCTAAAAGGATTTTAAGTGGCCTGAAAAGTAACAATAATTTAGAACATGGCCAGGACAATACAAAGGGCTTTTCAAAGTAACAGCTAGATTTTTGAATTTTTACCAAGGGTTTAAGGCCAGAGACCTAGAAACAACTGCAGAGACCAGGGGGAAAAAGCTATAGCATGAAAATTTTTTAGGGTGCTAATAGTGGCTCTTTTTGGGGATGATGGGTAACTTGTGCCCATACAAGAATTCAAGATTTCTGGGAGAGCAGACCACCCACAGGACAAAACATAGGGACCACAAAAACTGGCAACCAAACCAGAGAAACAGGAAGGGAAAGACGCAACCAGAAAGGGAAATATTTACAGAGATTTACAAAAATTACAACCTTAGTGACCCCAGGCCACCAAGAGGAAACCAGTGACCCTCCTGAATCAAAAATTTGATTTTCATCTACATATGTGACCAACCACCTAAAATTATCCTGATCACCCTATGGCCAACATATATGAATAACCATGGGCTAAAGAATAAAATTGTACTGATCACTACCCATGTTCTTCCAGTCATAGCTATCACACTCATATTCATATTCTAAGAAGTAGGGAACATCATCTACTTCTCCTTCATAACAAGAAATAGAAAATTGATCTAGTAATGCATCAGAAAATGTGACATATTGATTATCATGCATTACCATAGGATAACCTAGCTGAAAAGGACATGGATCCTCAAATTTACCTTCATACTTTGCCTCAGCCACTGAGCAACTTGGTTCCTCCATGATATCTTCGTTAACTAAACCATGAACCAAGTGAACATCTTCTTCATAAATTTGGTGACAGTAGGACACTTGATCTCCATCATCATTTTTATCAAAAGAAAATTTGTCCCAAATTTTGAAGACAAAGTCCTCAACACTGCCACCATCACTACCATATTTAACAAAAGAAGGAAAGGAGTTTGAACAAGAGGTTTGTTCATCATTGCAATTTCTATGATAGGAAAATACACTGTCACATCCTTCTACCTCTTCTTTTGCAGAGTCATTACATGAGGAGATCTCTGGTGTACATGGGTCATCCAGATCACTTTAAACACTAGCCTCATTATCAGTGTCAAAGGATATATCATAAGGGAGCTACAAATCAAAATCCAAAGCAGGTGCATACCTTTGAAATTCTTCAGCCAAGAGTGCTAAAATCTTTTCACTGCTCAATGGACTTTGGGCTTCATTATCATCTTCATCAGCTTCACCCCTATTGTAAACATCTTCCTTGTCAGGAACAAGGATACACATCTTTGGCCTTAGATCATCTTGTGTGAAGCAATCAATGTAGGAATTAGCATCTGCATCATATCCAAAACTCTGCCCTTCACACAGAACATCATCATACTGGGACAAGAAAACTGCCCTCTCATGTTGACAAGAAGAAAAATCTGTAGACAAAAAGGAAATATTGCCATCCTCAGATTCATCTTCAGCATCCTCATATGCACTGACCTCAAAATTAGCTTGATACTCAATACTTTCTACATAATGAGAATCAACATCAGAAACATTGGCCTCCTCATGGTCAACATCAGGAACCACCAATCTTAGCAATCTTATGTCCTTCTCTAACTATCAGTTCTCCATTTTCATTCTTGCTAATTCCTTCTTGAGAGCAGCAACTTTATCAACATGCTCAACAAACTTAGCTCTCAACACATCCCAAGAAGGGATTGAACATGAAGGAAAGGACAGGAATCACTTCCTTGCACCATTAGAAAACATTTGCACAAGCAGACTCATAGCAACATCTTCATGTTCAATATCCATTTCACCAAAAAGACCCATGAGGTCATCTATATGCTGGCTTGCAGAAACAGATCCACTAGCCATGAATCTAGGCAAGCACTCCTCAATCTCAGTAGGAAAATCATCAGGGGCACCTTCAATGCCATAAAAAAAAAAGGGCCTATATTCCTCCATGAGGAACTACCCAATACTACTCATCCCTTTATATAGTGCTCAACACTTGATAGGGAAACATTTCTTTACAACTAATTTTCATAAAGAATAGAGCATATGAAAACCAAAATACCTGGAACTTATGTAGCAAAGATTTTGTTGACTGAAAATAGGGCAGATCTAGAGCTCATCATGCAGCTCCATCAGATTCTTTACTTTTGCTGAGTCACCACCTCCTTCCAAAGGAAAATATAGTGCTTGTATTGTAGCTTCTTCCAATCACCCAAAACCTCACCAGGATTTTCACACTGTTTACGAGGGACTACACTGATCAAACAGAGATTTTAGAGCCACCACTCAACACTTAGTGAGAAGATGTTAGCAAATGCTTTATTTTTATATCTGACTCTTTACTATGGCCTCCCCAGTAGAGTCACCAATTTGTTGGGGACTCAGATGCGTAAATCAATCTGGTCAACAAAAGATTTTGAATATAACAATATAACTACAACCAGAGATCCTAACACATATAATTCTTCATTGTTGTTCTCCCCAGCGGAGTCGCCAATCTGTTGGGGTTTTTCCTTGCAGAACCAAACTTGAATTAATAGATGGGCTTGATTCTCAGGGTAGGCATTCAATCTTGACAAGAAAATAGTCCAATTGATGAGGATAGAGAACATCCTCCTACTTTGAGCTTCACATCACTCAGGTGGGTATTGCCTTATCTACACACTCAAGACACCTCATGATAAATAATAGGCCTACAGATAGATTATTGTGGAATAGTCTTCAAACCCCTTTTGAGTATACTGTACCCCAATGAAAACAATTCTCATGCAATAGCCCTATTTGCATAGAATGAATCTGAAGACTAGAATAGACCTCCTACTACTACTACCAACATGAAAGGGAAAGGTATTTGATTTTAATGATTTTAATGTTGGATTGAAGGGACCCTTGAGATACCCTAAGTCTCTCATAGACCAGTGCCTTATCCAATGGGCAGTAGAGTCAAATACATCACTGCAACAAAGAGCTATGAGACAAGAAAACAATACATTCTAATATGCTGATGCCTTACACAAAACATACACCATCAACCAGATCATACTTTAACAATCCACTTGTGTACCCAATTGTGTTATCACCCATTCAAAGGATTTTAACCCTCCCCTTAGAAGAGACCTATAAACAAGCAATACATTAACCAGCATCTACTGGAAGACAAACATGAGATACCCTTGATACCCCAGTTCATACACACCTGAAAACCAATCCTAGACCTAGTTGTTTCTGCAAAAACAATTCTATTGCAGACACATAGGAAATGCATATAGAAAGATCACAACACCCTTGATGCCATAATCAATAAATCTAAAACCCAAGATGGAGACAATTTGATAATAGTAGAAACATATTAAATATCATACATAAGACAAATCAACTACAATATGTATTATATTCTTTGAACCAAAAAATGGAAGAAAGAACACTCTATATGCAGAGAAGTAGAGAAAATCTACAGGAAAAGGACCCTTCATGGAACTGAAAGGGAACCCTTAGGAACCAAGATTTCAAAACCCTTACAAAGTCAAAACTTCAACCAATTATATCACCAGCTACCTTGGAATCCCAAAAGAATTTAGGATGCAACAAGCTTCAGACAGCTAGGGTTAGGGTTTCACCCACCAGATCAACTAGAAACAATAAAAAATTTATTACAGGGGATGAAAACCAGTCGGGAAAGCCTGAGAAAGATTTACACTTATGATAGATCTCTGGGAAAGTACTACAAATCATGGAATTCCTAATTTGTCAACCCTTTTGGCCACTTGCAACATGCCTCGAGCACAAAAAACATAGTGTAGACCCCTACAAATGATCATGGGACACCGTGGACCACACTGCAACAGTAAACAAATCATCTCTTACCAGCTCCAATCGCATCTGCATTGAATTTTATTCCTTCTGATTGCAGGAAAACCTCAAAAAATTTGAATTTAAACAACAACAGTCACATTCATGGCGCCTGCAACATATCAGCGGTCAAAATTTGAATCTGAGCCAACTTTAAGTCCTGACCGTTTGATCTCTCCTTTTTTGCGGGCTTTATGCTCTTAACACAACTGCCACCCTCGGGTTTACTCCTAGCGACTAAGCGACAATGGTTTTCTTATTCGCGGAATGAAAACCTTAACCCATCCTTAACTCTGCAACCTAGAGACCAAAGGAAAATGAACTTACCCCGGTTACATTTGGCGAACTGGCGACAAAAGGTTTTCACCAGTTTGCAAAATATTTTAAGTCACCGCTAAAATACTTAGCGATCACATGACCTTCCTTCGCTGAATCGCCAGACCTTTTAGAACACCACAAAATGTCCTTGTGAATGAGCGAACTACTTCAAACTTTTGTCGGGCCACTAAACACCTTATCAAAACTTCTAAGACCTTAGACCAAAACCTAGGCCCACCTTCAATGAAATCAACAGTTGTCTTAAGTTCACATGGGACATAAAGATTCTAACAGAACTTAAGACAATTGTCAGATCAACCTTTTTACCTCCACTCTTTAGATCCTTTGATAGGAAATGAAATCAATAGTTGGCGCAAGATCTTAAGCCTTTGACACATCTCAAAAGAACTTACGCCCGCTATTGATTTACTAACAATGTCTGGATCCTCTGACATGTTGGTAGTTCCCTTTGATCTTCAACATGTAGATTTATACTTTGATGGATAATTTTAATAATACTTTGACTCTATCACCACTCCAAAGTCTACAAGGAAAAGGGCCAATTAACAAGGATCAACAATGAGATCCTCCTACACTTTGAGCCTTAATGCTTAGGTGGGTGTACCCTTAATTCATTTCTTCAAAGGAATCATAAAATGTTATACCAATATACTCTTTACTAACTGATTTAAGGATTTGATTATTTAATTTGTTTGTGTGTGGTTGATGACAATGAAATGCCTCCAGAGGATGGACCAGTGCCTTAACCTAGGGCAAAGAGTCACCCAATTACATACATCAACTAAAGATCTTAAATCAAACACTCCCAGGCTCAGGATAAGTGCTTTTGTATTACCCCTCTCCCTTAAACACATGCACATCAAATTCTTATTTGGTTGTAAACTCACTGAATTCACCCAAAAGACTTTAATCCTAACTTTTTTAGGAAGTTTGAGATGACTTCACAATACTCTTTGTTTACCATATGTTAATACACTTTGTGACACTAACATATATGAGCTCAGAACTGAAACAAGAAGACATACATAGATGCAAGATTGGAACTCAATAGTATTCTCATTAACATATTTAGGATCAATATACAATCAAAGCAACACAAAGATATGAAAAAGACCCAAAATTCATCTCCTTTTTTAGTATAATACCATTAACAACTAGGGACAACTAGAAAGTTTTTGGAACCCCCACTAAGTCAAAAATTTTGCAATATATACCCCTCTGTCATCTTGGAAATTGAAAATAGGTTGCAACAAGCTACAAATGACTAGGGTTAGGGTTTCAACCACCCAAACAACTAGAAACGGTCACAAATCTATTACTGAGAAGAAACCCAGGCAACTAGGAGAAGTTATATCCTGGATTGATCCTCAATCATGAAAATCTCACTGAGAAGGTACTGAGAACCACAAAAACATCCAAAATGTCAACCTATTCAGCTACCTAAAATGTGCCTCGAGCACAAAAATCATGGTACAGACCCCTGCAGATGATCATGGAACACCCTGGACCACACTGCAACAACAAGCGCCAGCAAACAAATCAAATTTGGAAGTGAAAACATTCAATTTTGGTCATTTCTATCGCTAAGAAACCCTCAGAAATTCAAATTTGAAAAACAATGGTCACATTCATGGCACTAACAGCAAATCGGCGATCAAAATTTGAATCTCGATCAACTTTATGTCCTGATCGTCAAATTTTTTATCTTGTAGGCTTTATGATTTACTTTTTAATATAAACCTAGTCACATTTAGCGAACTGGCGATAGAAGGTTTCCACCAGTTCATGAAACACTTTATGTCACCACGACTATGCAACCTTCCTTCACTAAATCGCCCATCATTTTGGATCACCACCAATTCTTATTGCGAATGAGCAAAACCTTTTAAAATTTATCGGTCTGCCAACCCTTTTATCAGGACCGCTAGACTCCTATACCCCACCTAGGCCCACTTTATGCCATCTAGCACCACTGTTGGGAGTTCCCTTTGATCTTCAACTTGTAAATTTATACTTTGATGGATAACTCTAATATAACTTTGACTCTATAACCACTCCAAAGTCTACAAGGAAGAGGGCCAATTAACAAGGATCAAAAGAGATGCTCCTACACTTTGAGCCTTAATGCTTAGGCAGGTGTACCCTTGTCTCACTTCTTCAAAGGAATCACTAAAATGTTATGCCAATATACTCTTTACTAACTAATTTAAGATTTTATCAATTGAGTGTGTGTGTGATTGATAATGATGAACTGGATCCAGTGAGGAGACCAGTGCCTTATCCCAGGGCAAAGAGCCACTAAATAACATATATCACCCTAAAACCTTAACTCAAATACATATAAACTTAGAGTAAGTGCTTTTCCTATTACTCCCCTCACTCCTAAACATGATCATCAAATTCCCCTCTAACAATCAACTCACTGAAATCACCCTAAAGGCTTTAATCCTAACTTTGTCAGGAACTCCAAGCTGATCTCACAATAATCTTTGTTTACCATATGCTAATCCACTTTGTGACCTTAACATATATGAATCCATAATCAGAAAAGAAGACAATTAGAGATTTAAGATAGGAATTCAAGTGTATTCTCATTAATTTTTAGAAATCAATACATTACTAAGAAAAAAAATACCAAAGGAAAAGACCCAAAATCAGACTCTCTTTTCTTAGTGTAACACCATTAACAACTAGCCTGGGACCAAAGAAAATTCTTGGAACCCACACAAAATCAAAACTTCTGCAACTTATACTCCCTAGTCATCTTGGAATTCTCAAAGAGAATGCAACAAGCTACAGCTGACTTAGGGTTAGGGTTTCAACCACCCAACCAAATGGAAATAGTCAAAAATTAATTTCAGGGGAAGAAAACCAGTCAGCCAAGCCTGAGAAAGATTTGCACTCATGATAGATCTCTAGGAAAGTACTGTAAATCATAAAAAAATTGAATTGTCAACCCTTTTTGGCCACCTGCAACATGCCTCAAGCACAAAACCGCATAGCAAAAACCCTGCAAACAAACACAGCACACCCTAGACCACACTGCAATAGCAAATAGATCATTTCCCACCAGCTCGAGTCACCTCTGCATTGAATTCTAGTCCTTCCTATCACTGGAAACCCTTCAAAAATTTGAAATTGAATAATAACGGTCAATTCAATGGCACTTGTAGCAAATCGGCGGTTGATGTTCAAATCTGAACCAACTTTAAGTCCTGACCGTCCGATCTTCATGTTTTGCGGTCTTTTAAATCTTAACTCGACTGCCACCCTGGGTTTACTTTAAGCGAACACGCGACAAAGCATATCCTATTTGTGGGATGAAAATCTTAACCCACCTTTAACCTTGCAAACTGGCAACTGTAGGAAAACACTAACCTCGGTCCCACATCTAGTGAACAAGCGACAAAAGACTTCCGCCAATTCATGAAGAACTTTATCCATCTACCAGAAAGTTTAGTGATTCCACAAACGCTTGTTCCTTGAACTGCTAGATCAATTAGAGAACAACCATCATTTCACATGAACTAGCAAAACCTTCATAAATTTGTCAGCTGCTAAACACTTATCCCAACTGCCAAAAGACTGAGAAACTTTGACCAGGCCTGCATCAGGAAGATCGACGACCGTCTGAAGTTTGCAAAGACTTCTGAGATTCTATCAGATTTCACGCCCACCGTCAAATGAAGAATCTTCCCCCAGCCCTAACAATCCTTGGACAGGATACAAAATCAATGGTCATCACAAGATCTTAAGCATCTGACACACTCAATGAGATTATACGTCATTCATCGATTCTCTGATAGGATCAGGACCCACTGACACATCTGGAAACTAGGTCCCACTAACAACAAGCCACTGTGCAAATACATGGATGAATTAAATAGTGCCAATTGTGTATACATGTCAATGGACCCACCTGCCTTCCTTATGAGAATCAACGGCTGTCGCTATACCGCTGCACTAAAGGTTGAGCATGTTTCATTAACGGTATAACGATAGCCACAAGATTAAATCAAACTTTAAACCACCTGAATGCTAGGAAGACCAGTTCCACTGACATGATTCCACCTCATACTACATGGACCAATAAAAAAAAACCTCCAAGTCAGAAAACCTGACAAGTGGACCCGCATGAGAAAAGGCTACATCATACAAAGAATCGATGGCCGTCTCAAGATCTTATGCATCTGACACATCACTTGAGAAGATATGCTCACCATTAGATGGAGATGGTGTCAAAGCTAGGCCCAAGGAAAATAAAGGCTGCCAAAACATAGGAAAATATTAAAATATGAATTAGGGAAAAGATTTCGGCAGGGAACTATAGGAAAATATTAAAGGCCGTTGGGGTAAAGACTTAGGAAAAATTTAAATAGGGCTGACCCAAAATATAAAGCACATGTGAAATGGGACCCTTAAGTGACCCATGAAAAGTAACATCAAAATAGAATAAGCCTAGGGTTTAGACAAAGGGTTTTTCTATGCAATGGCTATATTTTCAAAAATTTGAACTAGGGATAAAGGTAGGGACCTAAAAATAACTACAAAGACTAGGGGAAAAGGGCTAGAGCTATGAAATTTTTTGCATGTGCTAACAACCACCACATTTGCTGCTACTGCCTGGTCACCACTGACAAAGGACCCACCACAAAGCTTCCCCCCTGAGAAAGATTGAATCAACAGTCGGTGCATGATCTTAAGCCTCTGACATATCCCATAAGATCTTGCACCTGTCATTGATGTTCTGACAATGTTAGGACCCTCTGAGGCATCTGGAAACTAGGTCACACTAAAAAATGCCACTGTATTAATACATGGACCAATAATATGCCACCATTTGTGCATACATTTTACTTTGGACCCACCTATTTGAAGCACTGTGTCATAAAGAGAATCAATGACCATTGTTAAAGTGCATAGCTCTAACACATCTCATAAGATCATATGACCATCATTGATTGAGATAGTGTCAAAAAGCTTGGGCCTGAAGACCACACAAACATGTGACTAAAGAAAAGAAACCACCATGCCAAGTCGCTAACTATTAAGAGATAAGCCACCAGGAACAGGAGAATACGTGAACACTATGTTCACCCAATCACTGGAAGAAAAAGATTACCATTGGGAAACCAAGCGAACCAGCGACAAACAAGCATTCGCTAAATCACTGAACAAAAAGACTAACCGCCTGAGGATTAAACGAATAAGCGACCAACAGGGAAAAGAAATGCGCACATGTATTTTACATGACTTAAGTGGCTTGAAAAGGTAAAGAAAATTTAGAAAAGGGCCAAGAAAATTTAGAAAAGGGCCAGGGCATTTCCTACCAATGGCTATATTTATGAATTTTTTGCAAGGGTTTCAAAGCCAGGGACAGGAAAAAGGTTGTAGAGACCAGAAAAAACATGCTAGGGCCATGAAATTTTATAGGGTGCTAACAATGGCTCTAGTTGGGGATGATGGACAACTTTTATCCATGCAAGAATTCAAATCTCTGGGAGAGCAGACCATCCACAAAACAAAAATAGGGACCCTCACAAAAACTGACAACCAAACAGGAAAGCAGGAAATAGGAAAGGGAAAGACAATAGGAAAGGAAGGATATCTACAGATATTTACAAAATTTTACAAAATTATTTAGTGGTCCCAGGCCACCAAGAGAAAATCAATGACCCTCCTGAATCAAAAATCTGATTTTCATCCACAAATATGACCAAACACCTACAAATTTCATGACCATCCTTCTACCAACATATATGATAATTCATGGGCTGAAAAACAAAATTGCACTGATCACTACCCATGTATTTCTAGTCATGACTACCATACTCATATTCATATTCCAAGAAGTAAGGAACATCACTCACTTCTTCTTGATGACTGAAAACAAAAATTTGATCTAGTAATGCATCAGAAAATGTGACATATTGATTATCATTCATTACCATAGAATTACTTGGCTGAGAAGGACTTGGATCCTTAGATTTGTCTTCATACACTACATCAACTAGTGACCAACTTGGTTCCTCTATGATATTTTCATGAATTGGATCATGAACCAAGTGAATGCCTTCTTCATAAATTTTGTGACAGTAGGACAACTGATCTACATCATTATTTTTATCAAAAGAACTTCTACCCCAATCATTGAAGATAGAGTCCTCAACACTGTCACCATCAGTATCATATTTAGCAAAAGAAGGAAAAGGGTTTGAACAAGAAACTTGTTCATCAATAGAATTCCTATGACAGGAGAACACACTGTCATGTCCTTTAACCTCTTCTTCTGTAGAGTCACTATATGAGTGGAACTGTAATATACATGGGTCCTTAGGGTCACTTTGAACACTGGCCTCATTATCAGTGTCAAAGGATAAATCATAGGGGAGCTACAAATCAAAGTCCACAACAGGTGCATAACTTTGGAATTCTTCAGCCAGAAGTGCCGAAATCTCTTCACTGCTTAATGGACTTTTGGCCATACTTTCATCTTCCTCAGCTTCACCCCTATTGCAAACATCTTCCTTGTCCAAGAAAAGAAAAGAGACCTCTGGCCTTAGATCATCTTGTGTGGATAAACCAATGTAGGAATCATTATCTGCATCATATTCATTTTCTTGCCACTCACACAAAACATCATCAAACTAGGACAAGAAACAAGAAATTTGATATTAAAAAGAAGAAAAATCTGCAGACAAATTGGAAACATTATCACTCTTAGATCCATCTTCAGCACTCTCACATGCACTGACCTCAAAATCAGCCTCATAGTCAACACCTTTTGCATAATGATAATCAATATCAGAACTACTAGTCTCCTCATGATCAACATAAAGAGAAGCCAATGCCCTCAACCTCTTGTCCCCCAATAACTGTTAGTTCTCAGCTTTTAAGGACATAACCCCAAGTGCATCCTCAAGCTTAAGGCTATCATCACTAAGTATCCAATCTCTGACACATATATAATAATCTTCCCACAATGCATCTGACCAACTGGTTGAATCATGAAAACAAAGATCCAAGAATAAACCAATGAACTCGGGTTCAGAAAACTCAACATCATCAAGAAGCTCATTATATACATCCCAAAATCTATCATAGAAAATAGATATGGATAGATCCTTTCTGCATCCTACTTTCAATCTCATCAATGACATGTAATTCCTAAGGATGCCTTGCTCAAGGAAAGAAAGCTCCTCATCAAGCTTACCCATCAAACTTAATGCACTACTTCCATAAATTTTTTTAGGGATGCAACTAAAAACTTGATGCAAACTTCTACTCACACCTTATCCTTTTCTTAGTGCTTGATCACTTAATAAGGAGATATTTTAGATCTTTGAGAAATACTTGAGAGTTTTGTAGCAAAAGACTTTGTTGACTGGAAGGTAGGGCAGATCTAGAGCTCACCATGTAGCTTCATCAGATTCTTTATTGTGTAGATTCACCACCTCCTTAAAGAGGAAATATTGTTTTTCTTTGTACCTCTTCCAATCAACCAAAACTACACCAGGATATCACACTATCTATCAGGAACTACACTAATCAAACAGAGAAATCAGAGCCGCTGCTCAATACTTATTGAGAAGATGTTAGCAAATGCTTTTCTTTTTTATATGACTCTTTCCAATGGCCTCCCCAATAGAGTCACCATTTTTTTGGTAGTTCCCTTTGATCTTCAACTTGTAGATTTATACTTTGATGGATAATTTTAATAATACTTTGACTCTATCACCACTCCAAAGTCTACAAGGAAGAGGGCCAATTAACAAGAATCAACAATGAGATCCTCCTACACTTTGAGCCTTAATGCTCAGGCAGGTGTACCCTTGACTCACTTCTTCAAAGGACTCATAAAATGTTATACCAATATACTCTTTACTAACTAATTTAAGGATTTGATCATTTA
Organism: Chamaecyparis obtusa; assembly: GCA_027943335.1. Lineage (NCBI taxonomy): Eukaryota > Viridiplantae > Streptophyta > Pinopsida > Cupressales > Cupressaceae > Chamaecyparis > Chamaecyparis obtusa. Next base: position 157,327 of record BSBK01009131.1, read on the forward strand.
ATTTGTTTGTGTGTGGTTGATGACAATGAAATGCCTCCAGAGGATGGACCGATGCCTTAACCTAGGGCAAAGAGTCACCCAATTACATACATCAACTAAAGATCTTAAATCAAACACTCCTAGGCTCAGGATAAGTGCTTTGTCTATTACCCCTCTCCCTCAAACACATGGACATCAGATTCTTATTTGGTTGTAAACTCACTGAATTCACCCAAAAGACTTTAATCCTAACTTTGTTAGGAACTCAAAGATGACTTCATAATACTCTTTGTTTACCATATGTTAATACACTTTGTGACACTAACATATATGAGCTCAGAACCAAAACAAGAAGACATACACAGATGCAAGATTAAAACTCAATAGTATTCTCATTAACATATTTAGGATCAATATACAATCAAAGCAACACAAAGATATGAAAAAGACCCAAAATCTAGCTCCTTTTTTAGTATAATATCATCAAAAACTAGGGACCAAAAGAAACTTTTTGGAACCCCCACTAAGTTAAAAATTCTATAATATATACCCCTCAGTCATCTTGGAAACCCAAAACAGGTTGCAACAAGCTACAGATGACTAGGGTTAGGGTTTCAACCACCCAACCAACTAGAAATGGTCACAAATTTATTAGAGGGGAAGAAACCCAGGCAACCAAGAGAAGATAGATCCCGGATTGATCCTCAATCATGAAAATCTCACTAAGAAGGTACTAAGAACCACAAAAACATCCAAAATGTCAACCTGTTCAGCCATCTACAACACACCTCAAGCACAAAAAACATGGTATAGACCCCTGCAGATGATCATGGAACACCTTGGACCACACTACAATAGCAAGTGCCACCAAACAAATCAAATCTAGCCATGAAAACATTCAATTCTGGTCCTTTCTGTCGTTGAAAAACCTCAAAAATTCAAATTTGAAAAAGAACGGTCACATTCATGGTGCCAGCAGCAAATCGGCAGTCAAAATTTGAATCTCGATCAACTTTAAGTCCTAATCATTGGATTCTTTATCTCATGGGCTTTATGATTTAATTTTTAATATAACCCTAGTCACATTTAGCGAACTAGCGATAGAAGGTTTCTGCCAGTTCGTGAAAAGCTTTATGTCACCGCTAAAAATTTTAGTGACTATGCGACCTTCCTTCACTGAATCGCCCATCATTTTGGATCACCACCAATTCTTCTTGTGAATGAGCGAAACCTTTTAAAATTTTTCAAGTTGCCAACCCCTTTTATCTGGACCGCTAGACTCCTAAACCCCACCTGGGCCTGCTTTATGCCATTTGTCACCACCAGATTCACTGCTGCTACCCAGTCACCATTGACAAAGGACCCACCACAAAGCTTCCCCCTGAAAAAGATTAAATCAATGGTCGGCACATGATCTTAAGCCTTTGACAGATCCCATAAGATCATGCATCTGTCATTGATTTTCTAACAATGTCAGGACCCTCTGAGGCATTCGAAAGCTAGGTCCCACTGACAACTACCACTGTATTAATACATGGACCAATAATATGCCACCATTTGTGCATACGTGTCTCTTTGGACCCACCTATTTGAAGCACCGTGTCATAAAAATAATCAATGGCCATCGTAAAAGTGGATAGCTCTGACACATCTCATAAGATCATATGACCACCGTTGATTGAGATGGTGCGAAAAAACCTGGGCCCGGAGACCACGTGAACACGTGACTAAAGAAAAGAAACCGCCACGTCAAGTCGCTAACTGTTAAGAGATAAGCCGCTAGGAACAAGAGAATACATGAACACTATGTTCGCGCAATCGCTAGAAGAAAAAGATAACCTTTGGGAAAGCAAGCGAACCAGCAACAAACAAGCATTCGTTAAATCACCGAACAAAAAGACTAACTACCAGAGGATTAAACAAATAAGCGACCAACGGGGAAAAGAAATGTGCACATGCATTTTACATGAATTAAGTGGCCCAAAAAGGTAAAGATAAATTAGAACAGGGCTAGGGCATTTCCTACCAATGGCTAGATTTATAATTTTTTTGCAAGGGTTTCAAAGCTAGGGACAAGAAAAAGGTTGCAGAGACCAAAAAAACATGCTAGGGCCATGAAATTTTGCAGGGTACTAACATGACACATCTGGAAACCAAGTCCCACTGACAACTGCCAACATGTTAATACATGGACCAACCATATTCCACCAACTGTGCTTACATGTTACCTTGGACCCACATACAACCTTTACATTAGATTCCAAATCGATGGCTGTCACATGATCATGAAGGGGAAGAATATTCCTTGCGATCATGTGACAACCACCAGATCTTTAGTCGACTGACAACTTGACCCCACCCTGCCATATCATCTTTTCTTTCATCTAATAAAATGTCGCCACTTGTGCTTATGTGGTAGTGGTCCTGCCTGCATTGAAAAGTTACATCATGAAAATGAATCAACAATCATCACAAAAGTGCAAGCCTCTGACAAAACCCATGTGCTTTTGTGACAAATGTTGGATCAAGATGGTGTTAGAAGGCCGGGCCTAAGAAATATTAAGCCAGAACATAGGAAATATTAATTACCGAGACTTAGGCATTAGGGAAAAATTTAGGCACTGAGGACTATAGGAAAAAATAAAGGCCGCCAGGGGTAAAATCTTAGGAAAAATTAACAGTCACCCTCGCAAGGTGATAAAATATTAAAGCACATGTGCTAAAAGGATTTTAAGTGGCCCAAAGTAACAACAAATTATAACTGGGCCAGGACAATACAAAGGGATTTTCAAAGTAACGGCTAGATTTTTGAATTTTTACCAAGGGTTTAAGGCCAGAGACCTAAAAACAACTACAGAGACCAGGGGGAAAAAGCTACAACCATGAAAATTTTTCAGGGTGCTAACACTATGTAAGGATGTTTTGTAAGTAGTAAAGATTAAGATAAATGTGTTTATGGTTATGAATTCTTAGGTATTTTGAAGTTTGTGTGTCTTTGTGTCTAATAACTCTTTCCCAATGGATGAGGCACTGGCCTAAATGAGTATTCCTCTTGTTAACATACACTGGTTGAAGTTATTGCATTCCAAAAAATTGAAATCACTAACCTTTTCAAGCTTTAAGTCTTTGGTTGTATGGTTGTGTTACCCAATAGTAATGGAGAGTTAATGAATGTGAGGTTAGCATTTAGTACTTTCTTACTATCAATTTGTTATTTAGACCTAGTCTTTGGTGTGTGAAGTATAGTTTTCACTGGGTTAGGTGCACCCGCCTTGGTTTTGTAGAGCGAGAAGTGAAGAGGGCAGTCTTGTCCCTATAGTTGGTCTAGTTACCCTAAGATCCATATACATTTTGGAACTAACCAACCCTAAAATCAACCTGAGGGTATATTGGCAGCCTAAGAGCATAAGCGTCCATTTTGAACACCAACATAAACAAAAGCCCCAAATTGCCTTAAGAAAAGAGAGGCTTGGAAACTATTATATAGAAAATTAAGAGAGAGGTGACATTATGGAATTCAACCATATTCACCAATATTCCAACTACAATCATAAAGATCTGCAACTATCAACTACAAATATAAATACATCCAACTATATAATTAATACCACACTGTGCAGTCAATAAGGACTCCAGGTAGGCCCGAAAATGGGAATTATTGCTATCATTCTCCCCCATAATGACCATTGGGAAGAATATGAAGTAGATCCCTAAGATTCTAGAACCTTTCACGAGCTAGAGCCTTTGTGAAGGTATCTACAATCTGATCTTCTATATTGCAGTACACAAATTCAATCAAACCTTGTTGAACCAATTCCTTGATATAGTGATGTTGTATCTTAATGTGTTTGGTTCTACTATGAAATACTGGATTCTTTGTCATTTGTATATCACTCTTGTTGTCACAATACAACAATGTAGGCTCATTCTGAATTTGGTGTAAGTCTTCTAGTAGTCTTCTCAACCATACAGTTTGACAAGCTACTGATGTTGCAGCTTTGTATTCTACCTCTACCATGGAAAGTGATACTGTAGGTTGTTTCTTGGACTTCCAAGAGAATACTATAGAACCAAGTGTAAAAGTGTAACCAAAAGTAGACTTCTGATCATCAGCAAAACCTGTCCAATCTGAATCTGTATAGCCAACCAATCTGCTATCTTTTGAATGCTGAAATTTGAGACCATAGCTCAATGTCCCTTTAACATATCTGAGAATCCTTTTAGCTGCAATATTCCAATGTGTTTCTTTAGGTTCTGACATGAACCTAGAGACCAAACTCACTGCAAATTTGATATCTGGATGAGTAGTAGTTAAGTAGATCAAGCTTCCAATCAATTGTCTATATAGAGTGGGATTTACTGGATCTAACACATCTAAAGTAGACAATTTAAGTCCAACTTCAATAGGTGTTGCAACTAGTTTGCAACTCTGCATTTGAAATTTTTGTAGGATATCTGAAGCATATTTTTTCTGAGACATAAATATTTCATGTTTGATTTGCTATACTTCTATACCAAGAAAGTAGTGCATTTGTCCCAAATCTATCATTTCAAACTCAGTAATCATGGCTGCTCTAAACTCAACAAATAAAGTTGGATTATTCCCTGTGTAGATAAGATCATCAACATAGAGAACTAAGATAAAGCTATCCTTAGTTGAGCTTCTGATATAGAGATTTGGATCTGATTGACTTCATGAAAAACATTTCTATTGTAGGTAAGAGTCTATCCTTGAATACCATGCTCTTGGTGCCTATTTGAGACCATACAAGGCCTTCTTTAATTTGCAAACGTAATGTTATTTAGAAGGTATTTCAAAAAACTTAGGTTGTGAAACATACACTTCCTCATCAATATATCCATTCAAGAAAGCACTCTTTGCATCCATTTGATAAACTATCCAACTCTACTGAGCTGCCAATGCCAAAACCAATTTGATAGTATCCATCCATGCTATAGGTGCAAATGTCTTAGTATAATCAATACCTTCTTGTTGAGTGTACCCTTTGGCTACCAATATAGCCTTATGCTTATCAATGCTTCCATAAGATTTATACTTTGTTTTGTACACCCATCTTGTACCAATAACTTCCTTACCAGGAGGTAATTGAACCAAATCCCATGTGTCATTCTTTTCAATTGTGTCTATTTCATTGTTCATTGCTTCAATCCATTCTTCTTTCTCTTGAGCTTGTTCAAAAGTTTGTGGCTCATTATTTTCCATGATTTGAGTCATCAATGCAAAATTCAATTTTGCTTGTGACCTTGTTGTCATTTTTTCAAAATTTGAATCCAACATAAGAGTTGATGGATGATTATTTTCTATCCTTCTTTGATATTTTGGATAATTTCTTTCTCCTGCACTAGATGATTCAGGTACATATTCTTCTTCATCCTCTTCAATATCATCAATTACTATCTCTTTTCCTTTTGTTTTATTTTCTTTGGTATATTCTGCTAGTTCATTGAATACCACATCTCTGCTTATGACAAGTTTTTTTTCAACTAGATCATACAACCTATATGCTTTATTTTCAGTTCCATAGCTAATAAAAATGCATTTAAGGCCTTTATCATCAAACTTAGACCTTTTTTCTTTTGGTATGTGTGCATAAGCAACACACCCAAATACTCTCAAGTGATCAACACTTGGCTTTATCCCAGACCATGCTTGTTCAGGAGTGATCCCTTTAACTACTTTTGTAGGACTTCTATTTAGAAGATACACTATTGTGTATACTGCTTCTACCTAAAAAATTTTATCCAAATTTTTCTCTTTCAACATACTTCTTGCCATTTCAACAATTGTCCTATTCTTCCTTTCAGCAACTCCATTTTGTTGTGGAGTGTAGGAAGTAGTGAACTCTCTTTTGATTCCATGATTTTTGCAAAAATCAATAAACTGATTTGACTTGTACTCACCTCCATTGTCTGACCTTATCACTTTGATATACTTACCACTTCATTTTTCAACCAATTTTTTGAACTCTACAAAATTTTCAAATACGCCTAATTTTGAAACCAAATAATATACCCAATTTTTTCTTGAGTAATCATCAATGAAGGTTAGAAAATACTTGGATTTGTTCAAAGAGGGCGTTTCCATAGGACCACACAAATCTATATGGATTATCTCAAGATGTTGTTTAGCTCTACTGGATTTACCAATAGGAAATTGTATCCTATGTTGTTTTCCAATAATGCACTTTTCACACACCTCTTTTGTGTCTTCAATTAATGGTAGACCTTCAACCACTTTTAATCTTTTGTGTAAAATTAACCCATTAAAACTGAGGTGACCATATCTCTTGTGCCAAATCTTACTTTCACTCATTCCACTAGACCTCAGTGCTTGGTTCCCATGAGTAAAATGAAGAGGAAACATCATATCCCCTGTCATTTGTGCTCTTGCAACAACTGCATTCCTTTTTAATTTATCTCTTATTATGCACTCATTCTTATCAAAAGTTACTTGATAATTTTGCTCCAACATTTGTCCAATAGACAAAAAATTATTTTTAAGTGTTGGAACCAATAATGTTTCATTGATATATTTCACTTCACCATATTCTGTTGTAACTGCAATGGTATCCTTACCTTTGCTTCCATGAGAAATATTATCTCCTAGTACTAAGGTACTTTGATGCTTTTGAGCCAAGTTGACAAATAGATTCTCATTAGATGTCATATGTGAAGAACATCTAGAGTATATATACCACACATTATTTTCACTTAAACTTGTATTGAGGCAAGAAATAAACAAATTTTGTTTATCTTCAACAGTGCTATGAGCATTTCTCTTTTCTTTTTCACCTTGTTTTCTCCAAAATTCTGAAGCATAATGTCCAAACTTATTGCAATGAAAGCATTAGATATGTTGGTAGTTCCCTTTGATCTTCAGCTTGTATATTTATACTTTGATGGATAACTTTAATAAAACATTGACTCTATCACCACTCCAAAGTCTACAAGGAAGAGGGCCAATTAACAAGGATCAACAATGAGATCCTCCTACACTTTGAGCCTTAATACTCAGGTGGGTGTACCCTTGACTCACTTCTCCAAAGGAGTCTCAAAAAAATATACAACTATGTCCTTTACTAACTGACTGAAAGATATTATCATTTAAATTTGGGTGTGTGTGGTTGATGACAATGAAATGCCTCCAGAGAATGGACTAGTGCCTTAACCTAGGGCACAGAGTCACCCAATTACATACATCAGCTGAAGATCTTAAATCAAACACTCTTGTGCTCAATATAAGCATTTTTTCTATGACCCCTCTCCCTCAAACATAAGGACATTAGATTCTTATTTGGTTGTAAAATCACTGAACTCACCTGAAAGACTTTAATCCTAACTTTGTTAGGAACTCAGAGATGACTTCACAATACTCTTTGTTTACCATATGCTAATACACTTTGTGACACTAACATATATGAGCTCAGAACCAAAACAAGAAGACATACACAAATGCAAGATTGGAACTCAATAGCATTCTCATTAACATATTCAGGATCAATATACAATCAAAGCAACACAAAGATAGGAAAAGGACCCAAAATCTAGCTCCTCCTTCCTCAAATGTCCATACAATCATAACCACTGGAACTGACTGAAATTCAAAATAGAACCTTAGGACTGAACCCTTACTCTATAAAAAAAATAACTAATTATACCCCTAGTCACCTTGGAATCCTCAAAGAGGATGCATCAAGATTGAGGTGACTAGGGTTAGGGTTTTAACTACCCAAACAATCAAAAATTACATCAAAAGTTATTGTAGGGGAAGAAACACAAGCAACCCAGAGAAAATGAATCTCAAACAGATTTGCAATCGTCAAAATCTGTGAGAACAGTACAAAACAACAAGGAAATGCCATGAAAACTAGTCAAATCGACCACCTGCAAACACACCTCGAGCACAAAACCATAGAGTATATACCCCTGTAATGATCATGGAGCACCTTGGACCAAACTGCAACCATCGGCGCCACCAAAAAAATCAAATCTAGCCTAAAAAGCAATTAAAATCAGTCCTTTCTATTGCTGGAAACCCTCTGCAAATTTGAATTTGAAAAACAATGGTCATTTCCAACCGCCAGCAGTGAATCGACGGTCCATATTTAAAACTCGATCAACTTTATATCGCGACCATTTGATCTTCTAGTTTCACGGGCTTTATGTCTTAACTCAATTGTTACCCTCGGGTTTACTCCTAGCGACCACGCGACAAGGCTTTTCTTTATTCATGAGATGAAAAGTTAACTCACCGCTTAACCCCGTGAACTGGTGACTAAAGGAAAACATTTAACCTCGGTCCCTTATTTGGCGAACTAGCGACTGAAGGCTAGTGCCTATTCGCTGAATGTTTCATCTCTTCACCAATTCATTTAGTTATTAGGCGAATGCTTGTTCGCTAGATCGCCAGACCTTTTAGAACACTGCCATTTTATTACACGAATGAACAAACCCCTTTGAAAATTTGTCAGACTGCTAAACACCTTGTCTAAACTGCTAAAAAGACCAAGAAACCTTACTGGGCCTGCATCAAGAAGATCGACGGTTGTCTCATCTTTGCATAGACCTCCAAGATTCCTCCAGATCATAAGACAACCATTGGATGAAGAATCTTACCCTGCTCTGACAACCCTCTGACACTGCAAGAGATCAATGGCTATCTTAAGTTCACATGTGGCAGAAAAAACCCATCAGATTATACGCTGACTGTCGATGCTCTATAAGTTTTAGAACCCATTGAAGGTCAAAAAACCAAGCCCCACTGACAACATATCTAGTCACACAATGTGGACCAATCCGATACCACCAACTGTGCCTATATGATAGTTAGGACCCACTATTTGAAGCGTCGTGCCACAAAGAGAATCAATGATCATCGTAAGATCACAAGCCTCTGAAAAAACCCTTGCGAACTTATGAAAACCATCAAATTGAAAAGCTGTCAAAGTTGGGCCTAGGAAAATATTAAGCCAGAACATAGGAAAAATTAAAGCGCAGGACTTAGGCTTTAGGGAAAAATTAGGCACTGAGGACAATAGGAAAAATTTAAAGGCCACCAAAGGTAAAAACTTAGGAAGAATTTAAACGGGGGCCGACCAAAAATATAAGGAACGTGCACAAAAAGGTTTTAAGTGGCCCGAAAAATTAACTTTAAAATAGAACAGGGCCAAGGCATTACAAAGGGCTTTTTATGCAACGACTAGTTTTTCAAAAAATTGAACTAAGGGTTTATGCCAGAGACCTAAAAACAACTACAGAGACCATCTGAAAAGGGCTAGAGCCATGAAAATTTGTCAAGGTGCTAACAGTGGCTCTATCTGGGGATGTATGCCTTCTGTAGGCATAGCAAGGATCTAGAATCACTGGTTAAAGTAGACCATCCCACTAGAAAACTAACAACAAAGAGCAACAAGACCAAAACCCTACAGACCAGGACAAAACAGGACAGGGGCAAGCAACTTTACAAGATTTACAGAATGTACAGACCTAACTACTATTCATGGAAATAAAATACCTTCAATTGAAGTATTTTTTCAAGAATTGTCCATGAACTAGCAATTCTTGAACTTCACCATTCAACTCTTTCACAATGTATGAATCCTGGCCCCATTTCTCATGAATTAGATATGGCCCTAGCTAGATGGGATCAAATTTACCATGTTTTCCTTTATCCTCCAATCTAGCATTAAAAATTAACACCAAATCACCAAGCTCAAACCTTCTTTCAATAGTCTTCTTGTCATACAAATTCTTAACCTGTAACTACAATTTGGCATATCTTGCAACTGATTCTCTTCTAGTTTCATCCTCCTTGATGAGATCCTCAATTCTCAACTGCATTTCATCATCTATATCATCATCATATAACTGAACAAATTTATATATTTCCAATAAATTATTCTGAGGCATTCTTGCATGTATTCCATATACTAGGTCAAATGATGCACAACCAATTGTCCTCTTCACAGTTACCCGATCAGCCCATAGAGCTAATCGTAGTTTTGAATTCCATGCCCTCTTATTCTTTTCAAGAATCCTCTTGAGGATCTTAATCAAACTCTTATTAGTAGATTCTGCCTATCCATTTCCTTGTGGATGATAAGGTGAGGAATTATAAATCTAAATTCCTAAACCTTTGCAAAAGTCCTTATATTCAGTAGACCTAAAGCACATGGCATTATCACTTACTATTCTCTCAGGGAAACCAAACCTTGTGACAATATTGTTCATTAAGAAATTAGTCACCACCTTGCTGGTTGCATTCCTTGTAGGTAAATCCTCTACCCACTTTGTAAAGTAATCAGTGGCAACTAAGATCCAAGAGTGTCCTCCACTTGAATTGTTTGGTATCTCCCCTATGAAATTAATTCCCCATTGTTGGAAAGGAGCCTGTACCTCTACTGGTTTTAAGGGCACATTACCTAAAAATTTAAGTTTACCAGAGAGCCTTTGACAAGCATCACACCTCCTTACCAACTATTTTGCATCCTTGAAGATTGTGGGCCACTAGAATCCTACTCTCAAGATTTTATGAGAAGTTGTTTTACCCATATAATGCCCACCACAAACTCCCTCATGCATTTCCTTTAACAACTTGTTAGCTTGATTCTCATCCACACATTTCAAAAGTATGCAATCTAAATTCTTTCTATACAATTTACATTTCACAATTACATACTTGATGGCCTATAATTTCAATGTCCTCCTCTGATTATCATTCATTCCTACTAGACATCTCATATTTCTCAAATAGTAGATAATATCTTGATACTAGATACAGTCATCCATATCACATGTATAATCAATTTCAGAATGATTTACCTGATTAGCATCAAGATTAGATTGGGCCATCAGCTTTGCCAATCCTTGTCCTCTAACCAATTTAGTAATTTGGATATCAATGTTGAATTTTTGGATCCTATTGATCCATCTGCATCCTCTCCCAGACACCTCTTGCTGTGAGAAAATATCCTTCATAGCTGCACTTGGCACAAAAGCAATCACAACTGCCCCCATCAAGTAACACCTAAAAGCCTTGACTGCCTTCATAGGTGCATATGCTTGTTTCTCATTTATGTCATATTTTAATTCAGTAGCCTGCAAAGATTTACTGAAGAATGCAATAGGCTGCTCATAACCATCCTTATTCTTTTGTAACAAAACTGCAGCAATAGTATGAAAAGATGCAAAGGAAAAGATCTACATTGGGACATTATAATCAGGTGCCTTAAGAACTAGTGCATCTTTGATAGCCTGCTTGATATTCTTGAAAGCTTCATCAGGCTCACCTTCCCATGTAATAGCAGATCCTTTCTTCAACATCTTAGAAATAGGTCTAGTAACCTTAGCAAAGTTTGTCACAAACCTCCTCAAGAAATTGACCTGACCAAAGAAGGACTGAATCCCTTTAACATTTTTTGGCCTTTGAATTTTATCAATAGCTACCACCTTGTCAGGGTCAATTCTTACTCCTTGCTTGCCAACTAAGTGGCCAAGCAACTTACCTTCAGTGACACCAAATGCACATTTCCTTGGGTTTAATGAAATGCCATATTCCAAAGCCCTCACAAATATTTTCTCTAAATGAGTACAATGGTCTTCTTCCTTCTTGGAATGGGCAGTTAAATCATCTTGATAAACAACAAGAAAATCATTGATAAAATCTGAAAAGGCAACATCCATTGCCCTCTGAAAAGTAGCACTAGCATTTGTGAGACCAAAAAGAATTCTCACATAAACATATGTCCCCCAAGGTGTTGTGAAAGTTGTTTTGAATTGTTTTGATTCTTTGACAATTACCTGATTATAACCATAGAAATCATCCATCATCAACATCAATTCTAATCCGATCACTCTCTGCAACATGTAGCTTCCATATTGGGGAAACAATAGTTATCCTTTAATGAGCTAATGTTCAAATTCCTGAAGTCCACACAAAGTTTGATGTCACTATTCTTCTTTCTCATAGGGACAAGGTTTGACAACCAAGAAGAATGCCTTATAGGCTTGATAATGCCAGCATCTCTTAACTTCATCAATTCTTCTTGCATCTTAGGTGCTAAAGTGGGATTTATAGGCCTTTGTTTTTGCCGGAAAGGTTTAGTATCTTCTTTCAATGGAATAATATGCTGAAACAAATCTTCTCTATAAACCTTTAGGTCATCATATGACCATGCAAAAACATGCCTGAATTTTCTCAATAATTTAATCAAAGATTTTCTCACATTATGACACATGTCCCTACCAATGTATACCTTCTTAGGTGCCTCATGTGTTCCAAGATTTATCTCCTCTAGATCAGCATGATCTTCTCTTTTGATATTCTTTTGAACTCTATCCTGGTTATCGAAGACAGTCTCCAAAACAACAAGCCCCTTGGGCAACTTGTTAGTTCTAAGCTGAACAACTTCATTGCCAAAGACAACCTCTTTTCCTTCTATTGACTCAACCAAAGTTGAACAATCAAATTCTTGACCATGATACTGATCTTCACAACTCATAAACTTCAAGATATCATTATCATCATCAAAAACTTGCCAATTTTAAATATTGTCTGGTACAATAGGCCTAGCCTAAATTTCAACTTTAGAGAGACCAAAAAAAGTAATATCACTGGGATTGATTGCTATATTGGCTAACAAGTCAGCCATCTTATTGTTACTCCTATCCTTCCACTCAATATTGAAGGCATCAAAACGTTCAATCAAATCCCAAACTGCATTCCTATATTGTTTTAACCGATTGTTCTTGGAAGCATATATTGACCTAACTTGGGACACCACCAACTTAGAATCACCAACAACACTTAAGCACTTAAGACCATGTTTTTGTTCCAACCCCAGTCCTAACAATAATGTCTCATATTCTGCTATATTGTTGGTATAAAATAAATTCAATGTGAAAGAAAATTTGTAGGTGTTTCTATTAGGAGAAATAAGTAAAATACCTACTCCTGCTCCATCCTTGCAACTTGCACCATCAAATTACATTACCCACAAATCACCCTTCACAGAATTAAAACTTACCTCAATAGAGATAGGTGACAAAATAGGTTCCTTCTCAAGTACAGGGATATGTTCCCTAAAAGTATTAATATCAGTATCCACAAAACATGTAGTTTCATTATCAATACTTCTCTCAATCATGTGGCATACTCTTGGTTCTCGCTCAATCTTGACAAACTGATCATCAATCTTGAAAGTGGCATAGGGCAGATCACACTGTAAACTTCCACCCATGGCAGCACTCTACCTTCTAGATAGTAGCATCCCACAATGAGGAGGGATGTCCACCACCAAAACACTCATTGTTAGCTCTTTCTCTGGATATCCTGCCAGCCTATATGGTATTGCATTGATAATCACAATGACTGGTGCCTCCCTCTGATCCATTGCACAACATCTACCTTGAACTATATCAACTTTAAGGCCCAAATTTTCCATAATCTTAAAAGGCATAACAGTATTAGAGGCACGACTATCAATCATACAATTTCTTAATTTCATTCCACTCACAAGGACACTTAAAAAGAATGGATCTGTTGGAGCTTTTCCTTGTAGGACCAAACTTGAATCAAAAGATGGGCTTGAATTTCAGGTTAGGCACTCAAGTTTGACAAGAAAACATTCCAAGTGATTAGGATAAAGAACATCCTCCTTCTTCTTTGAGCTCCACATCACTCAGGCGGGTATTGCCTTATCTGCACACTCAAGACACCTCATGATAAACAATAGGCCTGCAGATAGATTATTGGGGAATAATCTTCAAACCCCTTCAGGTAACTTGTACCCCAATGAAGCCAATTCACATGCAATAGCCCTACTTGCATAGAATGAGTCTAAAGACTAGAAAGGACCTCCTACTACTACTACCAACATGAAAGGGAAAAGTATTTGATTTGATTGATTTATGTTGGGTTGAAGAGACCCCTGAGATACACTAAGTCTCTCATAGACCAATGCCTTGTCCAATGGGCCACAAAGTTAAATACCCTATTGTAATAAAGAGATATGAAACAAGAAAGAAATACATTCAAATATGCTGATGCCTTACACCAAACATACACCATTAATCAGGTCATACTTCAACAATCCACCTGTGTACCCAAATGTGCTATCACCTATTCAAAGGATATTAACTCTCCCCTTAGAAGAGACCTATAAACAAGTAATACATTAACCAGTGTCCACTAGAAGACAAACATAAGATACCCTTGATACCCCAGTTCATACACACCTGAAAACCAATCCCAAACCTAGTTGCTTTTGTGAAAACAACTCTATTAGAAACACATAGAAAGTGCAAATAGAAAGATGGAACCACCCTTGATACTTCAATCAATAGGTCCGAAACTCAAATGGAGACAATCTGAATAATAGTAGAAATATATTGAATCTCATACATAAGACAAATCAATTACAATACATATCATATTCTCTGAGCCAACAAAGGAGAAAAGAACACTCTATATGCAGAGAAGTAGAGAAAATCTTTAGGAAAAGGACCCTTCATGGAACCACTTCTCAAAATTTTTGCAGAAGAAGGAACCCTTACAAAATCAAACAACCTGCAACTTATACCACTAGTCACCTTGGGATCCTAAACAGGATGTATCAAGCTTCGGGTGACTAGGGTTAGGGTTTTAACTACCCAACCAAACAAAATTACATCAAAATTTATTGCAAGGGAAGAGACATAAGAAACCTGGAGAAAATGAATCTCAGACAAATTTGCAATCATCAAAATCTACGAGAACAGTACAGAACAACAAGGGATTGCCATGAAAACTAGTCAAATCAGCCACCTGCAAACACTTCTCGAGCACAAAACCACACACCTTGAGGTACAAAAAACATCACAACAATCAATCATGGCAACTAGGACCACACTACAACCACTGGTGCCACCAAACAAATCAAATCTAGTGGAGGAAGCAATTAAAACCAGTCCTTTCTATCGAAAAACCTTCTCAGAAAAATCAAATTTGAAATACAATGGTCACGTCAAAAGTTTAAAGCATAACCATTGATGGTCTCACTTTCCTGGCAAATCAGATAGTAGACATGATCTTTTAAAACAAGCACAAGACCCCTTGACAATTCAACCGCCAAATCATCAATCTCCTGGCCAATAAAAATCAAACAACTCGGTGCCATGCAGCAAACAAGTCCCACCGAGCAAGCCATCCCCACAAGTGAAGATCAATGGTTGTCACCACATTGTTGACTTAACCATCGCACATCTTACCTGAATGTTATAACAGCAATTGCAAGATCAAGCTGCACCTTAATGCTCTCAAAAATTGTGGCCCCACTAACAAATTTCCACCTCAGCACACTTGGCCCAATAGAAAACCTCCAAATCACCTCCATCTAACACTGGGAACACCGCCAAAGCATCACCTGAGACAAACGAGATCAACGAATGGCATATGATCTCATGTGTCAGAAAACCCACTCTAGAACATACGCCGACCTTCAATTTTCTGACATGTCAGGATCCACTGAAAATTGGAAATCCTCGGCCCCACTGACAAAATCCAACTCGCCACCACGTAGACAATTGAGAGGTTGGCAACCTAGCACATTGTGGCACATAAAAACTAGCTGGCAATCAGACCCACCTTAGAACTACCGCCTGAGAATAAAGTAACATTGACAGCTGGCGTAAGATCTCATAGCTCTGACACATCTCATGAGAACTTATGCCAACTGTTGATCAACTATAGATGTTAGGACCCTCTGACAAGTCCATAACCCAGGTCCCACTGATAGCATATACGGTCACTCACCCATGGACCAATAGAAATTGAACAGTTCAGATATGCCTGCCAAATGGTCCCATTGACACAACCAATGAAGAGGCACCAATTGTGCACACCTGTCAGTGGACCCACAACCATCATCCTGAACACTTGGAAGATCGGACAGTTGTCTTATGATCTCAAAGGCCAAAAAGATTCCATGAGATCATAAGACTGCCATCGATCTTGAATCTTTCACTGATGACGCAAAGCCCAACCCCACCCTGCTGAATCAACCACCTCGCCAAATCACAAACTACCACGTTGCAATATCCGGTAGGTGAACATGCAACATTTTCTTTTTCACGCACAGGTCCCACTAACAACAAGCCACTTCATACTCCCATGGACCAATGAGATACCGCCAAGTCAAAATACTTGGCAAGGACCTGCATGAGAAAAAGGATACGTCATACAGAGAATCAATGACCATCTTAAGATCTCATGCATCTGACACATCACTTGTGAAAACACACCCACCATTAGATGGAGATGGTGTCAGACCTGGGCCTAGGGAAAATAAAGGCTGCCAAAACATAGGAAAAATTAAGAGCAGGACTTAGGAAAATTTAAAACTTGCAGGGCACTGGGAACCTAGGAAAGATTAAAGGGCAGGGACATAGGAAAAATTAAAGGGGACCCCACTGACACATGAAAACCTAACCGTGAACACGGTAAAGTTGGTCATTTTAAATGACACATGCAAAATATAAGGTTTTAAGTGGGCTAAAAAGGTAACGCGAAAATAAAATAGGGCCAGGGAAAACTTAGGGTTTTTGTATCCAACGGCTAATTTTGATTTTAACAAGGGTTTTCAAGGCTAGAGACACAAAAATGATTGCAGAGACCGGTAGAAAATTGCTAGAGCCATGAAAATTTTCACACATGCTAACAGGATCAATGTTTTCAAGGCTAGCATTGATAGAACTATCCAAATATATAGGAGGAATTTGAGATACAATTCCCTGAGAAACAAAACCTTTCAAAGCTTTATCATGAGACCCATTGGATGCAACATCATTATTATGAACATTATCTACCCATCCCATAGCTCTATCTTTGTGTTCAGGGATCCTCAACAATTCTGACAATGGAACCTTAACTGTAATTTGGGACAATACAGATAACATATCAACAGGAGTAGAGGGAGGAATCTCAATCTACATAGCCTTAGTATCCTTTTGCTTATCTGATACATTAGGTGTATTGGCCACCCTCATTTTTTCAATCTTAGCCATTGTGTTAACTGGCTTCCCAATCTCACTAGAAAATCTTTCAACTCCAACTCCCTTAGGCTCACAATTCTTACCTTTTACATTCTTGAATTTCACCATGTGATCACCTTTTGATTTTTTCTCATTAGGCTCTCTAAAGTTGGTACTCTTTATAAACATTTCTGCAGCTTTTCCATTTGTGTCCCTTGCCACCATGCCTCTAGTTTGCACCTGGGCAATCATTTCTATAGTAATCCTATCCATCTCTTCTCTAGAAGGTCTTCTTAAATTTACTAGCTCAGAAGAAGAGTTCATGTTACATTTCTTCTTATCCATGTCTTCACTATCAGAAAAAACCTCGTGATGAAAAAGGGCCTGATTGTGTCTCTTCACATTTACATCTGCTTCTTCATCAAAATTAGAATCATCTTCATATCCTAGATATGAAGTAGCCATGTTGCATCCAACATCATCTTGATCTATCTCCTCACTGCCACAATCTTGATTTGCAGCCATAGAATGTGCAACTACACAATGCTCTGCAGAATGAGGGGACTGGCATGCAACACACCAAGGTATGTCCTCCATGACATTTATTGAAGCTTTTTGTAGAGGTTCAAGGACACCTCTGTCATTGTTACCTCTTGCAGTATGGACAATAGGCTTGCCATCCTTCCATTGGGTGTTGTAGGGGTAGTTCTACAATCTATTCTGCTTATTGAAATTGTTGTTGAATTGAGGCCTTTCATTGGTAGGAGCACTGATGTTCCTATTTGCAGGTGCCTTCAAATCCTTCAATGCATTGAGCACCTTATCCAATTTATCTTCTTCTTGCCTCCTAGTTCTGACATTCCTATCATTTTCTTTTTTGTATTTCTTGTCCCCAAACAACTTAGGGTCATCTCTCTTCCCACCTAATTTTCCTGATATTTTCATATTGTTCCCAATATTGACAACAATCCTAAAAGCATCCCTAAGAGTTCTTGGTTCCTTGTCCCTCAATAAATAACCCATCTTTCCATCAAATGCATTAAAGTATGTAGTTAGACAAACATTGTCATCTAACGGCATAACTTGAAATAACCTATGCATACCCTTCTGAAATCTCATGTTGAAATCAGCTACAGATTCATTCTCATTTTTCCTTATGGTATTGAATTCATTCAACATGAAACTAGCATTAGGTCTATCACCATACTACTCTTTGAAACATCTCTCAAAAGAATCCCAAGTATCAATACATTTATCAGGAAGTCTCTTAAACCAATCTCTAGCATCCTCCATTAGAGATTGAACAAACAATTTCATGACCACATCCTCATGTTCTACCTCATAATCATTAAGCACATCAACAAATAACCTAAGATGTTCCTCACAACTAATAGCATTATTACCAGCAAACTTAGGTACCTTATCTCTTATATCATTTGGAAAAGTATTTAGGTAGCCTGGCATCCCATCAAAACTAATTTGCCTATAGCCTTCCAATTGCATAGGTCTTCTTTGAAATCCTAAACTAGTGTTCCCACTAGAATTATTATTTTTATCTACATTGCCACCCACTTGCACATTTGACTATCTATTAGGATCAACAAATGATTTGGTAGATACATTAGGAATTAGATTGCTAGTAGTAGTATTGCTAAGTGGAATAGTAGTGTTCATAGATGGCATACCTAGTTCAGTAGTTGAAGGGACATGAACATTAGCTGATGAAGCCTTCAAGAACTGGATCTTTCTTCTTTTCTCTACAATAGCAGCATCAACTTCAGCTCTTTCCAACTCTTGAGCAAGAGCTTCATCCTTCTTTCTTTTTCTTTCTATCTCTGTCTCCCTATTTGATTTAGGTGGTGGGATCCCTGGTATTGTCACTAGTTTTCTTATTTGGACATCCAGCATCTTCTTCTTTCCTTTTTCATTAATAATTACAGTAGGCCTAGTGATCTCATGTCCATTCTTACCCTTAGGTAATGGAACATAACTTTGCACTTGTCTGATCACAGGGCCCTCTTCATCAAACTCATGGTCTTGCAACAAATGTTCCTGCTAACTTCTTAGAGCTTCAAGATCACCAAAAACATCGTGCTATAACATCTTAGGAGTAGAAGCAAGCATCTTGTTTCTCTCCTTCATTTCATTAATTTTTCTAAGGAGAAACTATCTTTCTATTAGAGCATTCACCTTTTCAGCTTCTCTCTCCTTTTGTAACCTCTTATGTATCGCATCCTGCTCTACCAACTGCAACCTAAGTGCATTTAGGTCATGTGGATCTATCATGTTGTCTTCAGAGCTTGATGACAGTTCCACATCAATAGGATGCTGATATGGGAAATGCACTCACCTTGGTTCCATGGGCTGCCTTCTGAAATTATCTTCATCAAGATCAAAATCAATCTCAAAACCCATCTCTCTAGCTTGTTCATCCTGACCCGCAGGCAATGAACTCTTGTCTTGAAATACAGCCTCTGGGGTATCATAAAATTTATCTTCATGGCGACCACCATCAGATCTAGAAACTCTATCTTGTGAACCTTCCTCACTTGAGGAAACATGTGGTGCTCTACCTCTGGTATTTCTTTGTTCTCTTATGGGAGCACTAGTAGACTCACCATTCTTCCTGATCCAACTCTTCTTTTCTTGTCTAGGCAATTGCTCTAGAGTGACCTTCAGATTTTTTTTGACAAAGGACCTAGTATTCCTTCTTTTTTCCATCTTTTACAGTCTATAGCACTGGTTCTAACCTTTTGAGTCGCCACCCACCAAAGTGGTAAATCTTCAACTGAATACAACAGGAAAACAAGAGTGCACCTTGAAAAATTTTATCTCTAGACTCTCCCCAACAGAGTCACCATTTTGTTGGGGACTCGGATGGGTAAATCAATCTAGCCAATAAGATTTTGACTTTACAAAGTAACCACAACTAGAGATTCTAAAAAATATCCCTTTTCATTATTGTTCTCCCCAGTAGAGTTACCATTTTGTTGGTAGTTCCCTTTGATCTTCAGCTCGTAGATTTATACTTTGATGGATAACTTTAATATAACATTGACTCTATCACCACTCCAAAGTCTACAAGGAAGAAGGCCAATTAGCAAGGATCAACAATGAGATCCTCCTACACTTTGAGCCTTAATGCTCAGACGGGTGTACCCTTGACTCACTTCTCCAAAGGAGTCTCAAAACAATATACAACTATGTCCTTTACTAATTAATAGAAAGATATTATCATTTAAATTTGGGCGTGTGTGGTTGATGACAATGAAATGCCTCCAAAGAATAGACCAGTACCTTAACCTAGGGCACAGAGTCACCCAATTACATACATCAGTTGAAGATCTTAAATCAAAAACTCTTGGGCTCAGGATAAGTGCTTTGCCTACTACCCCTCTCCCTCAAACACAAGGACATCAGATTCTTATTTGGTTGTAAACTCACTGAACTCACTTGAAAGACTTTAATCCTAACTTTGTTAAGAACTCAAAGATGACTTCACAATACTCTTTGTTTACCATATGCTAATACACTTTGTGACACTAACATATATGAGCTCAAAACCAAAATAAGAAGACATACAAAAATGCAAGATTGGAACTCAATAGCATTCTCATTAACATATTCAGGATCAATATACAATCAAAGCAACACAAAGATAGGAAAAAGACCCAAAATCTTGCTCCTCCTTCCTCAAATGTTCATACAATCATAACCACTAGAATTGATCAAAATTAAAAATAGAACCTCAGGACCAAACCCTTACTCTATCAAAAAACTAACTACTTATACCCCTAGTCACCTTGGAATCCTCAAAGAGGATGCATCAAGCTTCGGGTGACTAGGGTTAGGGATTCAACTACCCAACCAATCAAAAATTACATCAGAAGTTATTGCAGGGAAGAAACATAGGCAACCCAGAGAAAATGAATCTCAAACAGATTTGCAAACATCAAAATCTGTGAGAACAGTACAAAACAACAAGGAAATACCATGAAAACTAGTCAAATCAGCCACCTGCAAACACACCTCAAGCACAAAACCATAGAGTGCAGACCCCTGCAAATGATCATGGAGCACCCTGGACCAGATTGCAACCATCGGTGCCACCAAACAAATCAAATCCGGCCTCAAAAGCAATTAAAATCAGTCCTTTCTGTCGCTGGAAACCCTCTGCAAATTTGAATTTGAAAAACAACGATCATTTCCAAGTGCCAGTAGTGAATCAGTGGTCCATATTTAAAACTTGATCAAATTTATATTGCGACCGTTCGATCTTTTGGTTTCACAGGCTTTATGTCTTAACTCAACTGTTACCCTTGGGTTTACTCCTAGCGACCATGCGACAAGGCTTTATTTTATTTGTGAGATAAAAAATTAACTCACCGCTTAACCCCGCGAACTAGTGACTTAAGGAAAACATTTAACCTCGGTCCCTTATTTAGCGAATTAGCGACTGAAGGCTAGTGCCTATTCCCTGAATGTTTCATCTCTCTGCCAATTCATTTAGCTATTACGCGAACGCTTGTTCGCTAGATCTCCAAACCTTTTAGAACACTGCCATTTTATTACACGAATGAACGAACCCCTTTGAAAATTTGTCGGACCACTAAACACCTTGTCTAAACCACTAAAAAGACCGAGAAACCTTACTGGGCCCGCATCAAGAAGATCGACAGTTGTCTCATTTTCGCATAGACCTCCAAGATTCCTCCAGATCATAAGACAACCATCGAATGAAGAATCTTACCCTACTTTGACAACCCTTTGACACCGCAAGAGATCAATGGCTGTCTTAAGTTCGCATGTGTCAGAAAAAATCCATTAGATTATACACTGACTGTCGATGCTCTGCAAGTGTCAGAACCCACTGAAAATAAAAAAACTTGGCCCCACTGACAACATGTCCAGTCACACAACATGGACCAATCAGATATTGCCAACTGTGCCTACATGGCAATTAGAAGCCACCGTTTGAAGCGACGTGTCACAAAGAGAATCAATGATCATCGTAAGATCGGAAGCCTTTGACAAAACCCTTGTGAACTTACGACAACCATTAGATTGAAAAGCTGTTAGAGCCGGGCCTAGAAAAATATTAAGCCAGAACATAAGAAAATTTAAAGCGCAAGACTTAGGTTTTAGGGAAAAATTAGGCGCTAAGGACAATAGGAAAAATTTAAAGGCTGCCAGAGGTAAAAACTTATGAAGAATTTAAATGGGGGCTGACCAAAAATAGAAGGCATGTGCACACAAAGGTTTTAAGTGGCTCAAAAAATTAACTTTAAAATAGAACAAGGCCAGGGCATTACAAAGGGCTTTTTATGCAACGGCTAGTTTTTCAAAAATTTGAACTAAGGGTTTATGTCGGAGACCTAAAACCAACTGTAGAGACCAGAAGAAAAGGGCTAGAACCATGAAATTTTTTCAAGGTACTAACAGGATATTCCTTTTACTATTATCTCCCCCATTACTTCTACCTCTTCCTCTTCTAGCTCCTCTGAAGTTGCTACTTCTTCCTCTAGAATAATTTCCTCTTCCTCTAGGATTGCTAGATTCACCTTTGTATTCATTCTTATTGTTATTGTCATGTTTACTATGACTCTTAAAGAATGTGTTTCTTTTTCCTCTTATATTGGCTTTAGAGGAAAATGCTTGCTCTAAGATTTCTTCATTACTTTTCATTCTTTCTTCTGCAGTTAACAAAATTCTACTTAATTCATCAATTTGCATACTTGAGAGATCTTTAGATATCTCAATTGTAGAGACCACACCTTCAAATTTTGGAATCGAGCTTCTTAAAATCTTTTCAATGATATGCTTGTCATCTACATCTTGCCCTAGTATTTTCATTTGACTCACTAGGCCTTCTACCTTTGTCAGAAATTCATTGACAGATTCATTACTTGTCATCTTTACATTTGCAAAGTTCTTTCTCATTGTTTGCAATTTAGCAGTTTGTGCACCTTGATATAGATTAGTTAATATTTTCCACGCTTGCTTACAATGAAGAGCACTGCTTATCCTGGGAAAAATAGCTTGAGTGATTGCACCCTGAATTAAGAATAAAGCTTCATATCTTTCTTTACATTTACTTTGTATTCCCTTTTTGTTTGGTCATTTAATGCATTTACATCTGCTATCTCAACATAGCCATTTTGAACAATTTTCCATAAATCCTTAGATTTGAGCAAAGTTTGCATTCTAGTGCACCAATATGTAAAATTGTCTCCTTCAAAAACGGAAATCAACACATTAGACATTACATTGCCTACCATATTTTCCATAAAAAATGCACAATGACCCAAATTGCTCAACACCAAGTTAGGAGAGATCTACAAATGAATGCTCTCTTTGTCCCTTCAATTGGGACTCACACAAAAAACCCTCTTTTGTATTATTTTTCTAAGAGAAACCAGTGTCGGTTACCACCGATAATACACTTAATTACAATTGGAAATATATCTCTTACAACAAAATCTTTGATAAATTAAAAAAAAAATTCTAATTTCTCAATATAAAAGATCTCTTATATGATCATGGTATCATTATATAAAAGATATATATATATATATATATATATATATATATATATATATATATATATATATATTACCATACTTTAAAAAATATATATATATAATCTCTTCTAATAAAAACCCTACTCTGCCAAGGCGGCAGCCAAGCCCAATCCTAAGACAAATACTTAGCTTGTTGCTCAAGCTGCAGGGAAGCCTAAGTGTAAAACTACTCCAAAGAAGGTTGTCGAGAAGAAGTCTGCCGCCAAACCTGCCGTTAAAAAGGAAGTGACACCAAAGAAGGTGAAGAATTCTTTCAGCAAAGATTTTGCAAAGAAGGCTGCTACTCCAAAGAAATCTGCAGCTTAAAACCACTTCCTGCAATTTCTGTCTTCAACTACTACCAAGATCTTCTTGATTATCTGAGTCTTCTGTTGCTCTTCTGAAAGAGTCTCTTACATCCAACTACAATGTAAATGATTTTTAACAAAGACTTCTTTCAATCTAGCTCTGATACCAAATGAAGGCAAATGAATCAAGAAACAGTGATCTCTTGATCACAAAACAAGCATATAGACAAAAGCCCCAAATTGCCTTAAGAAAAAAGAGGCTAGGAGACTATTATATAGAAAATTAAGAGAAAGGTGACATTATGGAATTCAACCATATTCACCAATATTCCAACTACAATCATAAAGATCTGCAACTATCAACTACAAATATAAATACATCCAACTATATAATTAATACCACATTGTGCAGTCAATAAACACTGCAGGTAGGCCCCAAAATGAGCATTATTGCTGTCATTAACATGAAATGTTACAATAAAATTACATAAACACGATAATTTTAACTGAGTCTCATAACATCACATTAGAAAAGTAATACATAAAACCATCAAATGATCTTGACCTAAATCCAACCTACCCATCCCCTACAAAACCACGCAAAAAATTGTTGCTCGACCCATAATTACAACAACAAACTTTTAGAAGCGGTTTTACTCAATGAAACCGCTGTTTAGATTTTCACTATATTCTATGTGCTCTAAAACCGCTCACAACTGATTTCCCTTTACTCATTTATACACAAAGCTTTGCTCTCTATTATACCAGTAAAGCTGTACGATAATACTCAAATATTGGTAATGTGTCTGTTTCATGCTGAGCTATGCTCTGTCAAACCAGTCTGGAGTTCCACTTCAGCTAGAGATTTTGATACTTGTACTCCGTTTTCCATGGTCTCGATCCTTAGAACACTGTCTTCATCTTCTTCAATTTCCAGATTGAGAACTTTAGAAATATCGGCGGCGGCTTTCTTAGTGTTTTTGGCCACCAGCGCCGTGTAAAGAGCTGTCTCTGGCATTTGCATTCGCCAATAAAATGTTAAGCCACCAGGAATCGCTCCGAACATGAGGATCATTCTCCACGCCATGTCCTGCTACTTTCTGGATGGAATGCTATCCCCTATTCGAAAACAAGAACTCACAATCATTGTAACCGTACTTCCGGCGATAATTCCAACGCCTTGCGTGGCGAAACAGCAGTGATAAACGCTCCTCTGGTGTTGGTATTTGCGTACTCGGCCATGATTGCTGCACAGACTAGGTAGTCGCCGCCAATGCCAAACCCTAACCAGAACCTGAA